>CM076584.1:1307332393-1307693055 GCA_034641835.2 Pinus albicaulis | reverse complement strand
TGCTCGATCGTCAAGATCTTCTACTGGCTCCTCAATGTTTTCCACTGGTCGTCCAACACTCTCTATTATTTCCTCAATGTGCTCTGCTGATTTACTAACACTTTCTTCTGACTCTCCAGCACTGATTGCTGGTTCTTTAATCACTGGCTCCTCTATATTTTCAGGACCCACAACTTCCTCTGTTTTTTAATCTGATTGAGGGGAGTGCTGAAGTTTTGGTCTTTGAGAACTTAATCTCCGTGATGATTCAGCCTTTGATACAATCTCGTCAATGAAAGTCTTTCTTCCTCCCCTTCCTTTGCCTTTGCCACCTG
Organism: Pinus albicaulis; assembly: GCA_034641835.2. NCBI lineage: Eukaryota > Viridiplantae > Streptophyta > Pinopsida > Pinales > Pinaceae > Pinus > Pinus albicaulis. Next base: position 1,307,692,741 of record CM076584.1, on the reverse strand, counting down.
TGGGGTTAGTTTTCTTCTGGTTTCCGCGTCCTCTCATACAATCTGCACATTTAAAAAGAAAAGATTAATGCTTTTGAAATCTATAATTTCCTTCCCCGGCAACGGCGCCAAAATGTTGGTCGCTTTAATTGTTTTTACAATTCAAGCTCCACATAAATTGTCAACCCGAGGAAGTCTTTTTATTCCAAAGACAATCACGCACTGGATATGCTCAATTTCAAAAGCAAAAACAATGTTGTAGTAAAAATCCACACAATTACCAATCATACAAATCTAATTATTCACACTCTGTTTAATCAAAGCTGAAGTTACTTATGTTATAGCAGAAGTAATTCCTATATTGCAGTTTAGAATCCAAATAAAGGGAAATCAATCTGCAGGAAAGGAAACCAATCAAACATAACAGGAACAGGACCCTATTCCTTTAAATAGGAACTTCAGCACCTGCTGCCTGACACTAATCACTCTGTAGAAAAGATAACTCAAGAGAACAGGACCCTATTCCCATGAATAGGAACCTTCAGCACCTGTCTCCTATTTCTAATCACACTGCAGGAAAAGAAAGGTAATCAATGGAAACAGGACCCTATTCCTTTGTACAGGAACCTTCAGCACCTGCTTCCCAGCATCAATCATACATTCAAACAATTAACAGAAATAGATTCCTCGACTTCTTAAGAATGAATGTACTAAACACATGCAGCGTTAAAGGAAACACAATGCTCAATAAATTACAGAACTGTGTATCTAGTGTTTCGGAAAACGGAATCAAAGTAAAGTGCAAATGTCATAAAGAAATCAAACAAACTATAGGAACAGTCGGGTGAATCTTGTGAGGAAGGCGGGCACTTTCCTTCTCACAAGATTCCCCAGAGAAGGATTAAATTGAAGCGCTCAAAAGGGAATTTTATTCATCTGTCAAAAGAAATGATACATTACAAATGGAGTCTAGCTCCAGTTCTCTCAAATACAATGTTCTCCTGTAGTTTTGAGCCCCCTTCTAATGATGATGTCTCCTCTTTTTAAAGAGGAGATACCTCTTACAATTACATTGGAGCAAATCTATGTTTATCCCAAATCTGTTCTTCTTTCTTAAAACAGGGCTATTTTGTTCTTCCATAAAAAGGTGTTGTTACAACAGATACAAAAAGAGTGCTATCTTCAGAATAATCCGTGTAACCACGTCTTCATGTTGTTGCCATTGTTCCACAAAATGCTCTTCCATAATCGCAAATTATGAATAGTGGCGGAATTTGCGTGCCTGCTGGCTGTTTCAGCAACGGAGTCGACTGTTTCAGCAACGGAGTCGATTGTTTTAGCAACGAATTTTGACTGTTTCAGCAACAGCTGATTGTTCCAGCACAACACATAATTTATCTGCGATATTTAGACTTATGTTAGCAACAATCTACTTCGAGTAAAATGATGAAATATAAGAGTAATATGGAATTATATGTAAACAGATTAAATATATAATAAAGAAGAGGATTTTATATACCTTTGGATAAAGTGAATTAAAATGATGATGGAATCCTTTTTAAACATGGTTATAAAGGTAAGGTGGTGTCAAAATATATAGTAAAAATGATACATAGTGAGGTCCTAACATATACATGTTTTATAATGCAATTTTAAGTTATGATTATTTTAGACATCTACACATGGTAAGATTCATGAATGCAAAATTACCATGTTTTGTAATTTGCAATTTTACTATTGATTAAACAACTTGACTAAATCTTTTTAACAAAACCTAAGAATTAATCCAAATACATAGTACCTTTTACTAACATTATAAGAATCATCATGCAAAATGTACCAAATAAATGCAAATTCACTTTCATTTATTTAACATATTGATGAACTTAAATGTAAAACCTTTAAGCATAAAACCATGCATGATGCAAAATTTACCATGTTTTATTATGCAATTTTATGATATGTTTTCCTTGAATAACTTTATATTAAAAGTTAAGTATCAAACGACATCCATGGTGTTTCTTCCATACAAGATGATGATCTATTCATTAATGAAAAATGTATAACATATTTTATAATGAAATTTTAAGTTATGATTGTTTTAGACATCTATACCATGATAATATTCATCAATGAAAAATATACCATGTTTTGTAATTTTAAATTTTACTATTCATTAAACAACACAAAACCAAATAATTAGAACCGAATTTCATATTATCTTTTATTAACATTATAAGAATCATAATGAAAAATGTAGAAAATCCAAAATTAACATATTAAAGATCAATTCATAATAAAAATTTCAATTTAAAATATTCCCAAAATTTATATCATTATAAAGGTAAATATCATCAAAATTTGTAAAATAAAAATATGCATCAAATATATCAACTAATAATAAAGAGTTTTATTTTAAATATTTCCAAAATTTATATCACGATAAAAGTAAATATAATAAAAATACTGTATAAAAATTTGCATCAAAGAGAGTCTCACCTAAATATATGATCTATCAACATCCTCATGCTATTATAATAATCATGGGTTCCTTGCACAACCTGTGTAATATACATAAGATTGTGTACTTTTAAATTAAATTTTAGTGTATCAAAATTAAATGAGAATTTTATCATTAAAACAAAATTATAAAAGGTTTCAAATTCCATGCAATACCCAATGTGTTCTGTCTCCATTCCACCCTAGTGAAAGCGTTGTAAAACACATGTACATGTATATATTAAAAATTTAAAATTTCACATTAAAAATGCATGAATTCATAATATTAAAAAACTTGTAACAACTTTTTAAAATTGTGTGGATGATCCAATCCTCATAGTTGATTCAAGTTCAAATTTTATGAAATACCTCTTGGTGTTCACCCTACATTGTGCCCTCATAGATGCATTGTACATTGAATTTATATACATTATATATTAAAAAATTAAAATTGCACATGAAAATGCATAAAATCACAATATTAGATAAATTGTAGGAACTTTTTCATTTTTTCTAGATGATCCAATCTCGATAACTTACTTAAGTTTCAAATTCCATGCAATACCTCCTGGTGTTCTCCTTCCATTTCTACCTCATGGATGCCCTTTACAATACATTTACATGTATATATTAAATATTTAAAATTTCACCTCAAAATTCACAAACTCAAAATATTCAAAATTTGTAACAAGTTTTTCAAATTGTCTAAACTATATTATCCCGATATGTGACTCCGTCGCTATTGTCCTTGGAGAAGGGTAATTGCCTCCACAAATCTAAAATTCAAAAATTTTAAAACTATAAGATAGATATATCATTTTTTAATGACACTTTCTTTAATTTATATAAAAACAGAAGTGAAATATTCAATAGTCGTGACAAGAAAATATTTGAAACATCCCTAATAGGGAGGAAGAGAGTGGCATTGTGTCGAAAATTTCATATGGAATGGAGATCTATTAACATATAATTATATATGTAACTGTTTATTTTACATATAGGTCTTCACAATATTGATATAATAAAATTAAATTAATAGTATCAACATGTTCTTCAAAAAAACAAACATCTCTCAACATATCTTCATTTGAACCTAAACCTCGCACCATCGTATTATCAGAATTTTTGTTCAAAAAAAAAAATTAATTGCAAATGGTGAACATATGATACATCCATGTTACATTATATCTGAAGAAATCTATAAAATGTGAATCAATAGTAACACATACATTACATTAGATTGAAATATCCACCCTAAACATTAGCACATATCGATCCCATAACCTCTTCCTCATGACCAATAATGTATTGCCAATCGTCACGAAAGTCTTTTGCTTAATCTCTTAAATATTCATATTATTTATCTCCACATATGATTTATATACAAAATTAGTATGTGGGTGAAAACATGAAGTTGGGAAACACTTTTTTCTCTTTTTGGACATTGAAAATTGTAAATTTTTACGTTTTTCCACTTCAACTCCATTAAACTCATATTTTTAATGCAAATTATGCTTTGACATAAAAACAAGATTTGTAGAGAATTGTCTTACGTCCATAATCCTATCTTCTTCTTTTTAAATATTGACGTATAGAGGGGTAAATTCTTTGTTTACTAACTGCGTATATTTGAAATTTTGAGGCAAACATAAATAGTCATTTCTTGAACCCTAACTTTTTTTAGGGAAGGTTTTTAATTTTTTGGAAATAAACCATATAATCATAATATACATATATTGCACTAGTGCACTGACTATTTTTCGGTAATTTTTAGATTACATTACTATTTTTTATTATTTTTTGTAATGGATGAAGACAAAAAAATGGTGATGTTTCAGTACATTTTATGACCCCTAGATTTTCTTTTCAATGTGATTTTCAATAAGAAAATTGACATTCCAATTTTGAAGTCGACGAGGAGAGGAATTGCAATATGATTTTTCTGAATTTTTTGGTGTTTCCATTTTAAATTTATTGAATTTTTATTCAGTGCAATTTTCCAAACAATGAAATTCCACGTTGACACAATTTAGTATAAAATAATAAAAAATTGAAATTTTTAATGAAACTCCACAAATCTTACATCATTAGAAACTAGATTCATAGATGAATCTAATGGTACTTATTCCGAAATATAAAATTTTGTTTTTGTAGGTGTTTTTCCCCTCCAAAGTTGTAGGTTCCTGAAAAATGCAGAATTTTCTGGGTTTTTTGTTGACCAGACACTCTCGGCCAAGAATTTAAACTAGCACAGGTTACATTTAACCATGCGGCTAAATTCTCAGCCGAAAGTTTAAAAAACTCTCGGTCAAGAGTTTTTGCCCAAGATTTTACCCAAGCCAACTATCGGTCGAGAGTTTAGCGAAGGCCAACTCTCATCCGAGAGATTATTATAAAACATTCTCTAAATTTTAATTCAAATCCAATGCAATATTTCCGGTGAGGGTTTTATATAAATACTCTCGCTCGAATGATTAATTCCACACACCATTCTGAACCAACGAAAATTGAGAAGTTGTGAGGGTCCAAAAATTGCGAAGGTGCGAGGGTCTGAATTCTTTTTCTGTCAAGGTGCGAATATTTTATATGTGCAAAATTATTTTTGGAAAAAAAAGATTTAAGTTTTTTTGGGTGCAAAATTTTTTTGGCGAAAATATTTTTGAAAGTTTTTCTGGGTGCAAAATTATTTGTTGAAGTTTTTTTGGTAGCATGGATGCATGAAGTATTTTTGCAAAATGATCTATGAAGACATGGAGTATTTTTGCAAAATGTCTCTATGAAGGCATGAAGTATTTTTACAAAATGTCTTTATGATTCTAATTATTTATTTTTAATTTTCTCTCTTATTGAAAGCATGAAGTACTTATTCTGAAGTCTTTATGTTTTTTTGGGTATTTGGTCCAAATAGAATTGGATTTTAGGTTTCCAATTTTTTGAACATGGGAAACCAAAGGAATTTCCTATCAAGGAACGATCGAAAAGGAACTGATTCAGCGGATAAAAATGAAATATTCCAACAAAAAGGCAAGAGGAAAGGGAAAGATTAATCCATGAAATAAATGTGGAGGTAGAGCATCATGAAATAGATGTAGAGGTGCATGATAATGATGAGGAAATGACAAATGTTGAGGAACTTGTCAATGAGAATATTGAAAACACAAATTTCCAAGAGAATATTGATATCGATCTCACTGATGAGTCAATAGTTTCTTCAATTTGAATTTTGTATTTTTTTTTTTAAAAAAATTGTAGTTCAAGATAGTTTTAAAATTAAAAATATGTATATGTAAATTTCAAATTAGAAGTTAATATTGTTATTTATGTAGGGAAAACATCAGAACCACAAGAAGATACTACCACACCTCGAATTTCACTGCAATTAATTGGACGTTCCAACAACGTTGTATCCAACTACAAGTTTCTAGAAAATATGGATCCAACTAAATTGAAGATTTGGGACCACCAATGGCTGAAAGGATTGTTTGAGATAAAGTAAATTTTGGATTGAAACATATTTTTCAAGGTAATTCTATCATAGCAAAAGCTCAGATGTTACGTGCAATTTTAAAGCACAAATCTCTCAAAAATGCTATGGAATTATTGGGCATTAAAAGTGACAAAGAGGTTTTAGAAAATGAAATGGTATAAAAAAATGTGACGTCGGCGCTTGCCACACTAGCCAAAAAGTGATATCAAGTTGAAAAGAATGCTCGTAGAGCACTTTTAACAAGTGTAGTCACGAAATGAACTTCATCAAGCCGGTTGATGTCAACAACTTCAAAATTGTTTAAAACATCAAGAAAACGTTTATGGAGGCATACAAAATTTAAAATTCAATTATATGAGAATGATGAACTTGCATGTTGGGCTAATATCTGCAGGAATCCATATCATGATAGAATTCCTGATGGTGTGAGGGATTGGGTAAAAGAGTTTTGGGATTTGAATTCTCGTGTGTCGCCAAATGAAAAGGATTATGTGCGACATTATATATCTAAGGGAGTTTATGAATATCATTCCAAACACATAACACAGGTGAGTCAAGTACAATTATTCTCGAACTTTATGGAGAGTAATATTGATGTGAAGATTTCCCTTAGCACATTTGTGAATATTAAACCATGGCATGTCAGGCCTATCACTGTTCGAGACACATGTTGTTGTCGATACCATGTAGAATTTCAATTATTTTATGAGAAATTTGTAAATTTTGGCATAAAATATTGGTCAAATGACCCACCTCCTTCAAGTGTTCGTGAATTTTTATCAAAGATATTATGTGAATGAGAGAATAATGAATTGTTTTATAAAAAAGAATGTGTTGGTGGAAGAAATTGCACAGAATGTTCTCATTTGGCACTCTACGATGAAATGTATCCCATTGATCCTAATGATCCCAGACTGTCAAATCTCACTCTAAATTGGAAGCGATATGAAAATTTTACTTACACTCCTATTTCAGATTCAAGCACAACATCAAAAAAGATCAGTTTACTTGACGACGAGATTCCAGTGACATATTTTATGGAGAATTTCAGGGTTAAAATATACAAATATATTAAGCATTGTCATATAGCATGATGGCAGGATTTACAGTTCAGGAAATCACATGTCGTGTTCCCAAAAGGAACGATATTATCAGTACTTGATTTCATTGATAATTACACATTTAGTCCACAAAAGGAGATACAAAGTGAGTATTATCATTCAGACCAAGTATCTATATTTGTGCATATTTTGTATAAACATGCAGAGATTACTATGGATGGTTTTGATAGTGATGAAAATAATCATGAAGTGATTAAGGAGTACCATTTCTACATCAATGATGATCAAACAAATGATACATGTTTTTTTCAACATTGTTTTAATGTTATTTATAATGAATTTTTGAAACGAAGGGTCACTTTTAAAGAACATTGGGTATGGTCAGATGGTTGTGCTGGTCAATTTAAATCAGCAAGATCGTTCTTTTGGTTGTCTCTTCTTCATAAGAGAACCAACATTCCACATACATGTAACTTCTTTGAGACATGACATGGAAAAGGAGTGCACGATGTTGCTGGGGCATGTGTAAAATGTGCACTTAGGAGGCATCAATTGAATCACTCAGCTTCCCGACTTGCAAATTCTTTAGATGTTGTTAATTGGTGCAAAGACAATTTAAGTCATGTATCAAACCCAAGGATGGCTGATCTGCATAGGTAGGTGTACACATTTAACTAACAATATATTATACATGTCTATATATGTATGTGTGTATTTTGTTATCAACAAAATATTAAATATTGTTCAAAATTTGACTCATACATGTGCATGTGTGTTTTTCTCAAGCAGGTACTTTTGGAATATTGCAATGGTTGATGTTGATAGATCCCTACCATTTAATTTCCTTGGAATCCATCAAACAAGAATTTTACACTTAATTAGGAGTAAGAATATGACAAATATGCTTTGCATTGAGAAACGAAAGTGCTCTTGATTTTTTTCTGCATTTATTGATCAGACAGAGTCCATCGATGACTGTGAAAACCAAATTATGAAATTTTTTAAACCATGGAAACACGAATAATTGACACCATTGCTCCCATTTGGAAATGTTACTGACAAGGAAATGGAAAATGAAGTGGTTGTGATTGACAATGATTATGATCGTGTTTCTGATATGGTTAGAGAAGGTGATGTCTTCGCTGTCATTGCACCAGAAAATAATCAAGAAAAAGTGCATTATTATTTATTACGATGCACTATGTCTAAATCCATGTTGTTGCAAGAGTATAATGATCCATCAAATTATACATACCCAATCGGTTCAATGGTGTTAATGGGACATTTCTTTGAAGAAGAAAAGAAATGTAAAGATCATATTATTTTTCAAGATTACCAGCCAGAGGTTATTTATGCCCAATATAGTCACTTGGTCATAGAAACTCGGTTGTAGTTGAAGCAAGTGAAGAGTAGAAAAAAACAATGACAATGGAGGTTATCGATGGATGATCATGATGCCATTCTGGAAAATTTGCCACTAGCACATTTCATATGAGTGGAACACATTGTTGAATATGAACAATGAACTTTGAATCTAGGGTTAGAACATATAATTGCTACAATGCATTGGAATTTATATAGTTTAAGACTATATTGTTGATTTCTTTCAAATAAATGGACATGTGGATGGTTATATGTGTGTTGGTACGAACAATATATTATGACCTAATGGATTAGGGTGCTTTGCTAGATAATTTTAAGTTATGGTGATTTAATGTGTCCATGGTGATTTAATTTATCCATCATGTTCACTCCTAGATGATCTTAACTCGCCCATTTTTTTGCATGGATATGATGGTGATGAATGAATATTTAGTTAAATGTATATATATAATAATGGATTTAATGGTGATTTAATGTGTCCATGGTGATTTAATGTGTCCATCATGTTTACTCCTAGATGATCTTAACTCGCCCATTTTTTGCATGGATATAATGGTGATGAATGAATTTTTAGTTAAATATATATATAATAATTCCCAAGTCACCCGTGTGGTCACAACTTAGCAAACCTAATACAAGCACTATCTAACAAAACGAACCGACCCAAAATCATTTCATCAGCCGTCCTCCCAAGGAGCGACGCCCTCCGCCCGACCGAACAAACGCACAATGGAGAAAATGGAAAACGACCTGCATGAACGTGCACAAGGCACCTGTGCGATCACAACTTAGCAAACCTAATACAGGCGCCCTCTAACCAAAAAACACGACCCGAACTTGTTTCATTTGGCGCCCTTCAAAGGCGCGATGCCCTCCGCCTAACTGAATGAACGCATAAGGGAGAAAATGACAAACGGTGCACACGAACGTGCACAAGGAACCCATGCGGTCACAACCTATCAAACCTACTATGGGCGCCCTCTAACCAAACGACCTGACCCAAACTCGTTTCATCGGGTGCCCTCCCAAGGCGCGACACCCTCCGCCTGACCGAATGAAAACACAAGGGAGAAAATGAAAAATGGCCCGCACGAACATGCACAAGGAACCCGTGTGATCACAACTTAGCAAACCTGATACGGGCACCCTCAAACGAAATGACCCAACCCGCACTCGTTTCATCATGCGCCCTCCCAAGGCGCGATGCCCTCTGCCCAACCAAACGAATGCACAAGGGAGAAAATGGAAAATGGCCCGCACGAACGTGCACAAGGCACCCGTGGGATCAAAACTTAGAAAAACTGATACGAGCGCCCTAAAACGAAATGACTCGACCTAAACTCGTTTCATCAGGCGCCATCCCAAGGTGCAATGCCCTCCGCTTGACTAAACGAATGCACAAGGCAGAAAACGGAAAACGGCCCAGACGAACATGCACAAGGCACCTGTGTGGTCACAACTTAGCAAACCTAATACGGCCGCCCTTAAACTAAACGACCCAACCCAAACTCGTTTCATCGGGCATCCTCCCAAGGAGCGACACCCTCTGCCTGATCGAATGAACGCACAAGGGAGAAAACAACAAACAGCCTGCACGAATGTGCAAAAGGAACCCGTACAGTAACAACTTAGAAAACCTAATACGGGTGCCCTCAAACGAAACAACCCGACCCGAAATCATTTCATTGGGCGCCCTCCCAAGGCGTGACGCCCTTTGCCTGACCAAACAAACGCACAAGGGAGAAAACGAAAAATAGCCCACATGAACATGCACAAGGCACTCGTGCGGTCACAACTTAGCAAACCTAATACGGGTGCCCTCAAACAAAATGACCCAACCTAAACTCGTGTCATCGGGCGTCCTCCCAAGGAGCGATAGCGTCCGCTTGACCGAACAAACAAGGAAGGGAGAAAATGGAAAACAGGCCACACGAACGTGCACAAGGCACCCATGCTTTCACAACTTAGCAAACATAATACGGGTGCCCTCAAATGAAACAACCCGAACCGAAATCGTTTCATCGGGCACCCTCCTAAGGCGCGTCACCCTCTGCTCGACCGAACGAACGCACAAGGGATAAAGCAGCAAACAACCTGCACGAATGTGCATAAGGCACCGATGCAGTCACAACTTAGCAAACTTGATACGGGCGCCCTCTAACCAAACGACCCGACTTGAACTCAATTCATCGGGCGCCCTCCCAAGGCACAATGTCCTCCGCCCGACCGAACGAACGCACAAGGGAGAAAACAACAAACGGCCAGCATGAACGTGCACAAGGCACCTGTGTGGTAACAACTTAGCAAACTTGATATGGGCACCCTCCAACCAAACGACCCGACCCGAGCTCGTTTCATCGGTCGCCCTCCTAAAGAGCGGCGCCCTCTGCCCGATCGAAAAAACGCACAAGGGAGAAAATGGCAATGGACCCGCATGAATGTGCACAAGGCACACGTGCGATCATAGCTTAGCAAACCTAATACGGGTTCCGTCAAACAAAACGACCCAACCCAAACTCATTTCATCGGGTGCCCTCCCAAGGCGTGACACCCTCCGCCTGATCGAATGAATGCATAGGGGAGAAAATGGAAAATGGCCCGCACAAACGTGCACAAGGCACCTGTGCGGTCACAACTTAGCAAACCTGATATGGGCACCCTCTAAAAAGTGGAAGGAATACTAAGTCATAGGTGAGAGAGATTGCTATTGAAGGTCAATCTCACTTCCTTAATAAAATGAAAGATCAACTTAGAGAGGAGTGTGTTTCACAACCTAGATATTAAGGTAAATTTATTATGGCACAAGGTAAAAAGAGTAACAAACACTTTATTTAATAAACTCAAAACCTTTTTATTTTCGTTTTAGTTTAGGAAATTCACTTATTGATTATTTTCGAATTATATCACAAATAGTAGATCATTTATATTGCGATATTAAAACAAATCTAGATATGAGCCAAGGTTTGATACATTGAAATTGAATTATTTTTTGATATCATTACCCTTGTGTATCAAGTGATTTTATTGCAAAACTATGCTTTTTACTATTTGTTACTCAAGAAATCTACAACACTTTTCAATTTTCTCCACCCATACCATATAAATAATTCATTTGAAACATTGTATTTAGATTTTAGTTTGAATAGGTTTGATACATTGAAATTGAATTATTTTTGGATATCATTACCCTTTTGTATCAAGTGATTTTATTGCAAAATTGTGCTTTTTACTCGTTGTTAGTGAAGAAATCTACAACTTTTTTCAATGTTCTCTACCCATACTAGATAAAAAATTCATTTCAAACATTGTATTTAGATTCTAGTTTGAATTTATGTTGTTGATTTACTGATTTAGAGTAATAAATATACTTATATCTAGGTATTGTTGAAGTAAATTTAACTATGGAAATTTTTTGGGCATAATACCCATGGGAAAATTGATCACAGGAACATAGAAATACAATTTCCAGCTTGATAGAAATATTTGTTGTTGTTCATAATTTTGGATGTGGAATTTCAAGATCAAATTCATACTTCCCAAATTCCCCACCCCTAGATTAAAGATGTACAAGTGTTTTGACAATCATAGTGTTTTGTTTTAGTGAAATTGGTCGTTGTCCCTGCAAATTTTGGAACTTATTTCAAGAAGACAAGCAACAAATTTTCTCTATAATGCCTTTAATCAGTAACCCAAACTGAAAAATAACATTATAATTGGTTAATATATTTTTTATACATCAATTTGGTATACTCACATGTCATATCTAAAATATTTTGGTGTATTATTTTGTTTTTTTTAGTCTTTTGCTACATGAAAATGATAAAATCAACAAGACATATTTGAATTAACTCTTTCCCCTCACCTTTTGATCCCATTTAAGGCACTAGTCTTGATTGGGTGGATAGAGATATTGAGTTGTAATAGTCCCTTGGCCTTTCAAGGAAAAGTTGGACCTAAAGAGCAACGGTTTGGGTCAAGGTGATAATGGGACTTTATAGTGTGTGTGACCATCCTAGCAGTTTGAATAGACCTTTGCAACTTTTTAAATCAGATTAGCAACATTTTTTTGTGTCGTTATCAAGAATAAGGTCATTTAACCTTATTTATACACAACCACACACTTGGTATTTTTTTGATTTTGTATCAGTACTTGATGAGATATTTGTTTCAAGACTAATTTGTAAGATCTCATCTGGTGACTTCACTTCAACAAAACATAAAAAGGTACAATAAAAAATACTACTCTCTAATGTAATAATCAAGGTAAATATTGGTAATTCCACATTTATGGTAATTGTTTCAATTTAGGGAATTATCATACTAATTTTTGTAGCATGGATTTTCATAAGATGTTTCCTATTAAAGATATATTTTTTCTTTGGATTTATCATGCATTCCAGGCTATCCTCATTTTCCCATTGTTAATTTTCATATGCACATCCCCAAATTTAATGGAAATCCACAATTTTCTCTAGATTTCTTGTAGTCTTTTATGACTTATAATGTAGATACTAATATTGTCTTTGAAGGTAACTCAATGAAAACTTGTGCATGGGAAATGCAAGGATATGAAGCATAGAAATGTTTTTTCAGTTTTGATGCAATAGAGTTAAATTCATTCCCTTACTGCATAAAAAGGTTTCAATGGTGATGGGTCTAAAATTATGAAGAGATTGAAGATATCGATGTATTCATTACTATTCAAGAAAATATTAATGACTTGGTGTCAAAATATAATAGGTGTCCCTCCTATGATCTCCATATGAAATCAAAGAGAAGGAGAATGCAACCATTTTCCTATCAGACTATGTCAAAGAAAAATATGTTGAGCCTTGTGTGCAGAAGCTCGAGGAAACAGTGATCATAGAGGCTATTCCATATCCCATTATTGACATAATACCAGGGATATATAAATTAAAAATGATCACAACTTAATATTGCATCACAATGCAACAAAGGTAATTGGAGTTTGAAAAATACTATGCAGGTGAAGAGAAAGAACATCTCCATGAAAAGGATCAACGCTCTCCTCCCTCTCCTAAAATGTTATTGAATGCTTCATAGAATGATGATGAATGAATAAATTATTTGAAAAGAGTCTAAGAAATGGGTAAAGCAAGTATTAAGGGAGACATTGTTAAAGAAGGAAATCAAGAAATTGTTTTCCTTCATCCCTAGAAGGAAGAAATTAGTGAAGAGAGCATGAAAGAATCAGATCAGGACAAATAATGGCTCATTTACCTTAAAGGTCTCAAATAATTCAATGAAAAAGAAACCATAATATATAATTGAGTTCTTTACCTCAATAAGAGAATAAAAGTAAAGATTCCTACGTCACTAAGGGGGGGAAAGTGGAGGAATTAAGGGAAAAAAATTATACTTGCACAAATGAAGGGTACAAAAACTCTGTGGTAAAAATAAATGAAGAATAATCTTTCTGTCATTCTAATAGGTATCAAAAAATAATTGAAGAGCAATAATATGAGGAGAGCATTGATGTCAGGATTTTTTAAGAACCTACCCACCGTCCTCTAGATGAAAGCACAACTTCAACAAGCTACACTCCTTTCCAAACACTTGATCTTCTTGACATATGTAGTAGAGATGTGGAAGAATGGGATTCAAAAAAATACATATTTTTGAAGAGGAAGAGGGCAATGGAGCGATTGAAACTATTGATTCATTTCTCCAATTTTAACAGTGCAATGGAATATAAGCTATTTTGATTTTGACGATGATCCCACTTATGACACAGACACTAAGAAAAGTCAAATTGTTCATTGATTGTTCATTGTCCAATACCTCACTTGTCCAAAATAATTCTCCAACAATGGTCTTGATGTTGGACAACTCCAACACTTCAACAATATTGGTTGTGTTCCAAGAGTCATGATACAAAGTCAAGGTAATTACAGCAACCAATTTCTTCACCATTCCAAGAAGTAGTATAATTGTGTTGTGACTGTCTAGCAAGGAAAACCGACCCAAGAATGATGATGCATAGTCAAGGAAATTATAGCAACCAAGGTCTTCAACATTCTAAGAGGTAGTATTGTTGTGTTCTGATTGTCCAGCAAGGAATTCTAAGCAAAAAATTATGATACACGTTTAGGTCAATTACAAAAATCAAGGTCTCCACCATTCTGAGAGCCAGTATCACTGTGTTGACTATCCAACAAGCAAATGAACTAAAAATATATACACAGTCCAATACGGTTGTAGTTACTACATAGGAATCATTGTAATCTTCCACAATCTGAGCTTAGGATTCCACCACATCTTTAGCAAGGAGTTCTCCACAATCTTAAGGATTCCACCATAGTCTAAGGTGAGATTTTTTATGACACTGTCTGAAATTAAGAAGTCTGAATTTATGTTGTCATTGTCCGAAGCTATAGCAAGGGACACATAAATACATGTTGATAGCAGAAAGGGCCAATACTCCGCAACCTGTTGTAATTGTTACTAAATACTTGGAAAAATTCAATAACTGTTTCAAAACATAAATTAATGCTCAAGAAGAATTAAAAGTTAAAACTAAATTTAAATCATATTATCAACAACCAAGGATATTGATAAGCAACAAAACATTTAAACCAACATTTTCTAGAACAGATCACTTTCCCCTGATGAAATATTAGATCATTGATTGGAATCTATATAGCTTGGTGGAGAAATATTACAAAATTAAATATCATTAGTGATAGAATATCACTTGAAATTATTCTCTTGATGACAAACATAACACTCATATTTTAAAATTTCATTCAACTCAGGAAACTAGACTCCATCCGAGCTTCCACAAAAATAGTAAATAATTGTAAGTTTGCTTTCAAGGTCAAATAAAGTAATCATGTTGAACTTAAAATATTGACTATTTGGTCATCTTCATCATCTTCTAGCCTATAAGTTTCAAGAATCTTTACTGCCTTCTCATAAATTTCATTACTTTCATGACTTTGCAGGTTCTCAATCCTCTCAAGTCCTTTAGCATCATAAATATGTTGTGCATAGAGATTTACACCTCCAGTGTTTCCCAGAACCTTCTCTACTTCCCCAAATTTCAAAATATTCTCTAGCCCTTCAGGACAAACAATTACAATTCTTGGGTGTGGAAAGACTAGAAGATCACATAGATGCTTAATGCATCCTTGATTCACAATATATCTACAACCAAAAGCACAAATTAGTAGTTTGTCTAGGATGAGATTACCCAATTTTATCCTTGTAACTGTTATGATAAATGACTTTTTATGTTGACCATTTATTGACATAATACTCTGTTGAATATACGATGACTTATAACAGAATTGACAAACCTCTCGCATCTATTCAATTTTTTCTTTGCAACCTCCAACATCATTGTAAGTAGCATATGGATTTTCTTCAATAGTCATCATTGTCACACTGGGATCAATCTTAGAAGGCAAAGGGATCTGAATCTGATACTTATTGCGATCAACCCTACATAAAGAAAGAAGACCATCAATCATTACATTCCAGACAAAACCCACAAGGTGTGACCTGAAGCAATCTCTAAATTTTTTTATGACATTAATGAAAACAACATAAAACATTAGAGTTTAAAACACGGTATTGCTTCACAAGGATGTTTTTTAATAGCGGAATATGACAGCCCTGCAACAGGAAGAGAAAAAACTCGTGGTAGCGAAAAAGGAGCTTCTTTTTTACAAAGATTTTGTGGCTTCCCCTAAAAATAAGGGTGATCATATTATAGCTCAAGAAAAAGAAGTAGAACATGCAGAAAATTTTATGAAGAAATTTCAAGATAGTGGTCTGAAGGCATTGCAACCATCCTATGTGGATTTGATGAAAATTTATATGTGCCTATCTATGTAATGTGAAGTAAAATACACATTTTTTCGATCTATGGCAAGGTTTCAACGTAATTGGGAATATTATATGAAATATATATTGAATCTTGATTAAATGTGGCATGATGGACAGGGATGAGGGGGTTTTTGAAGAGTTACAAAAGGATGGCGACATTGGTATTAAATCCAAGATGTGCAACGTAATATTGGAGGAATATCTCAATGCTGGTCAAGAATAAAGGATCAAACAATTATATGATGAAATGTACCATAAATGTGAAGGTTAATGGAAATCAGCTCAAGGGAAAAGATATTAGTTCAATGAGCAACTTAATGCTAGATGTTACTGGTGCATATAAAAAGCTTGACATTCAAACACAGTATTTTCAAATTGTGAATTACAAAGACTATGAACTTTAGGCCTTTGATTTTCACCATTTTGCAGAGGAATTTCGTCAACAGTCTAAAATGAACTCGGAGATTCACGAAATTGAAATTGATGCACTGCTTTTGGCACTATAATTTCTCCTGAATCCATATTTCATGATGAACACAAGTGACAGTGACTATCATATCAACAAAAGTGCCACTAAAAACAAATCTTCACATGTGTAGGAAGATAGTTGATGAGCTATTTTCAAGTAATAGAAAGCCAAAAGTCAAAATTATTGGTAATCCCAAAGAAAAGAGAGACAAAACTGTAATTGACATTCTTATGCGAGCGGAAGAATGGTACTACAAAATGCAGTCTATTATTTTTAAAGATAGTTCATATGTTGAGAAAGAATTAAATTGCGATTTTGAAGAAAGGCCAAATGGTTTTAGAAAATTTCCCGATGATAGAGAGTCTATAAATGTTGTCACCCTTATATGCTAGCATCAAGGTCTACTCTATGTTTTTTTGATTCGGTAGATTTAAAGGGAACAACATAACATGTTGCAGAGCATCTCAATACATTGATTTTCTCTCCTCATTATCATCAAAAGGATTTTAGTCATCCAATAAAACCTTGAAGAAATACTTGGAGATAGGCGACAGTGGACACTTCATCAAATTATAGTTTCTGCTGCCAGTGGTAGTGGCATCATGACGGAGAATGATGAGTATGGAGGAAATAGAGCTTCCAGTTTAGAAAAATGATTCTTGCTTCCTCATGGATACACATAATATCAATTTTTGCAACCTCTTCATTTCCTTTGGTTAGATGCATAGGTTGGATGGCATTGGCTCACTGTGCAAAGGAAAAATAGAAGAGATGGTTCCCTCTTGCGCATTGGATTGCTATGCAAAGGAACACCAGAAGAGAGGGTTCCTCCTTGCACAAGATATGCATCAATTGACATGCTTACTATTTATTTTCTCTAATGAACTCACATCCGTCAAAATATCTAAGGGGAATGAGAATGAAGAATTACAATAGGCCTCCCTTTTGGAATTGAACAAACATAAACATGAGAAACCTGTTAAGAAAAGTGATCATTTAGATCAAGCAGATAGTGATGGCTTTTCCCATGATATTTAACACGAGCTATACATGATATTTCCAAACTTAATGAATCATTTTTTCACATACACAGAGGTGATGCTAGAGGTTGTCTGCTCCCATTTAAAAGCAGTTCCACTTAGTTCTATTCCTCTTTTATCTTGGCTGCTTTTTATAATTGTGTGTGATGAATCAAGTGATGTTGTACTAATTTATTATGGTATCAATATTTATTTTGGCTGCTTCATATTTTTGTTGTGTGACATACTACTTTCCTAAAGATTTTTAGTGCCATACCAAGTTCCCTGTATGAGTCAGTGGTTGGGTATATCATCACAGGTATCAAAATTTATATCTATGACTAGAGAATCGTCTGTAATTTAATAGAACATGGTGGGGACACTCACGCGACCCTCAAAGTAGAAATGGTTGAAATCGTTGTATGAAAACTAATGTTTATTAATGAGACGAATGTTGTTGAGATGTTATCTGGCCTTGAGCCCTGAAGAATCCAATTTACCTTATGTAACAAGATGAGGGGAAATGCCATGTGAGTTTCCCCAAAAGATGCATTACGGTGAATAAAAGTACCATATTTAGATCTATACTCCACAAATATAAAACAATTCCAAGACAAATGAGGAGATGCCACCTATTATTGTACTTATATACTAGAAAAATGTAAAAATGCTTCTCAAAGCCCAAGGGGTTAGCTCAAAATTTTGTCATTGATGTTGCTGGGCATTTGTCTAGTTCAGTGCCAGCAGGTGCCTATTTTGAATCCTCTAGGGTGAGGCACACTAGTACACAATGAAAATTTTATTACGGATGTCATCCATGATCTTGAAGAATCTTCCCTTGGGTTTCCCACAAGGTTTTCCTTCGAAAAAAGAAGTACAATGCCTAAAATGGTTCCTAAATCTATCTATTTCTGTGGGACTGTCAGGTTGGCTATATTCTAAAGAAAATGTATTAAGAAAAATGTGGAGAAATGGGTGTATATTTATTATTTTAGAATCATTACATAATCATAACAACTGAGAGAAAAAAAACTACAGGTACAAGCACAGAGAATCCTTCTATAAAACAACATAAAACATGATGTTATATATATTCTGATAAAAAATTAAATAAAATGCAGTTAGATACTAGAATTACACTTGGAATCTACCATTTTTTTTCATACATAAAATATAATTAAGAGATTTACAAGAGTAGAAAAATCCACCTTTCAATCCTACTCCTTGGAAAAATACTCTCTATTAATATCACTCCTTGGAATAGCCTCATTGGAGTTAATGGCCAAGGCTGTATCCTGAACTTGGACTGGAAATCCATATTCAAGATCAAGCAGACACACCTGAAAAACGTTTTTGAGTTTACAGCATATTTGGAAAACCTCTGTTTTCTTGTACCTTGCATCACGACCTAGTATCCACCTGAAAACTGTAAATGGTCTGGTGCAAATTTTACACTCTTTGTCAAAATTTGCTTTTGTCTGCACCCAAAAAAAAAATTCATTTAAACTCCCTAGAAGACAAAGTGAACATAAAATGATGGTTTTGCAAGGGGGTTTTTTTAATAACTGACCCAACATGCATGCCTTCTTCAATATCAGTAGGGGAGACTTTATCACCCAGTCCAACCACAAACTGCATTCCCAAGAGAAAGATCTTTAATAACACCAATTATAATTCGTTGAAAAATACTTCTTGGTATAATAACCAAGTATAATTGACATATGGATGGTCAACATAAAAGTTCAATAACAACTATATATCACCAAATGATGTTTAAACATTCCTTCAACAATGTTTGACATCACGCAAACATGAGCTGGAGACATTGACTAATGAGCACTATGTGATATCAATCAACAATGATCAAGACATTGATATAAACTACATAGTGACTATAAGAGTATCCATATGGAGGACTAGAATTAATTATATGTATCATACAACTCCTACGAAAACTAAAACCCAATAGTAAGGTATTGATGCAAATAGGCAAAACATTAAGGGTGATGTGATCGATATTGCCATTTTTGTTGATAGAGTGATCAAAGAAATTACCCTCCACTCCATTTTTAGTTTTGGGTATCTCCTTCATGGTTTATAAAACACAAAAGAGAATAAAAGTAAGATTTACAGTTTATTTTTTATTTACATTAATGAACCCCCACAAAAAAAAGTATACTCGATTTGAGTGTCTTCTTCTTTATTTAATGATGTGAATGAAGATATAATGGTATGCTTGGTACAAGGCGTTTTTTTCATTTTTTTTTAATAAGCCTAAAAAATATAAAAGTATGCTTAGAACCCTTCATATATTAATGAGCATGAGAATAATAGAAAGTGAGATTCCTTGAAGAAATAACTAATATAAAGGTTAACAACATATTTCAAACTAAAAAACCATTGTATGTAAATACAAGTAGATATGTTATTAGGATTTTGTATAGTTGTTATAGGCATTTGCTTACACAGTCAGATACTTGGGTCCACCTTGCACTTTGGATCTATGGAGTAAATCTTATTTTTCTACTGTTTAATATCTTCTAATCCATAGATCTAGATTTTTGCAACATTTTTCTTGATCATCTAACTGTAGATCTAAAGATATTAGCAGTCATTTCTATTGTTAGGGTTCTTTGTTATGCGCAGCTAAAGTGGTCATTTTTCGTACATCTCGAATCAAGATTCGTACTAACAACTGGCGCCTCCACACGTGTTTACAATTACGACCGTTGTCGTTTTTCTGATCCTTGCATATCTAGCTGCTTCAAACCCTAGGATTTATCTTCAGACCCTTTTTTTTGCATTTCTTGATGTTATTTTAACCCATAAAACCCTAAAATGATAAAAATTATGAATTTCTTGTGTTTTCAGACCTATTGCACAGGTGATAGACATTAGCCGCAACTGAGACGGAAATTTTTTCTGAAATCTGCCGCTAAGAGTGCCAAAAGTGTAGGTCACATTTTTCAGCCCAAAACCTATGACCTGGACCTCCAGGGCACACTTTACTACCCAAAAAATGCAACATTTGCTGAAAACATGTTAGAAACTGTGACCTGGACTTTTTGTAGGGTTTTTTCTGAAAGTTTTTTGGTTTTGTGTGAGCCTCTGTTCAGGGTTGTCTGACCACTGTCTCCTCTTGTTTTGGACCTATACTTATTCAGTTTTACTCAACTAAGTGGGGACCTAGCCCCCTAGGGATTCAATACCCTCCACTTTTTGTGGAAGAGTTTTTGCTGTTGCAGGTTGTCTGAAATTTCAGAGTCTTAGGCCACTTTTTCATATTTGACACCTCACCCTCAGATCCCCTTCATATTAGTTTGTTATCGATCCAAATATCCTCATTCAGATTTTTTTGGGTTTTCCTTTAGGCTGCACTCTACTTCCCTCCTAGAGATAGCCTATCGCCACCACTTTTTACAGCAATTCCTCCTCTGATTTGTTGCTATTTCTACACCACTTTCCAGCAATTTTTTTCCTTTAGATCCCTATCCCTTCTGACCTTAGATCTATTGACTGTTTTAGTGTGTTTTGATTAGTTTTTTCACTCACTTATAGACTAGTTGTTGAGAGGCCCACCTCCGTGGGTTTAGATTATTGCATTATTAGCTATTTATTTTCTGTTTTGCAGGCGTATATATTGTCATTTGCAGGTTATTTATAGCTATACAGCACACTCTTTTCTTTTTCTCTACAAATATTTGGGTTTAAAAATTAAAATTTACACACTTCACACACACACCCTAAGTGAAAAAGGGCTTGGTTAACACCGCAAAGCAAAGACTCTAAAACATTGAAATCAATTGATCATGCACCTCTCTGCCCTTGTTTCGACATTGTAATCAGTTGATCCTACACCTCCCTGCCCTTTTCAATGTATTTTTCCTTTCTGCCATGTGTGTGTCGTCATTTCTTAACCTCCCATGGGCTCTGATTTTCCTCAAGGAGGGGCTAGAACCTCATGCATATCTTCTCCTCCTGGTATCACGTATTTACGATACATCATGCCTCCCCCCTTTTCCCAACCTCCAATTTACCACACTGTTACCCAAACTCTTCCGTCTGGTACCCCCGATGACCAGATTCTCATGATGAAATCGGATCAACCTTCAACCATAGACATCAATCTCTAGACTCGGTCTCGTTAGTACAACAAGCCTCCCGCTACGTCTGTCTCCGAGCCGCCTTCTTCGGTCTCTACAGAGCCTTTTTCGACACCGATGGGTTCCCTACAGATCCCTCAACCTAGGGAGGAGGTTCATACTAAGATCCCTAAGGGACCACTACGTCAAAATGCTGCTTCTAGCAAAGCCACCCATTTGTATAGCATAATCGATGATTTGGCACAATCCCCTGCTGTTATTTCAACACTGGAACTCCTTCAGTCATGCCCTTCGCAATGGAAAGCTCTTCTCTCTGGCATGGGCACTATGGATCCTTCTGACAATCGATTGATTGTCTTTGATGTTGACTAGTTATAACATCCTCCTCTCCCTTCTTCCGTCGCTTTCCAAATCCCACTCAAGGTCCGGAACACCAACATTTTTTGGTGCATTATTGATGAGGAGGTATCCACCTGCATGATGTCCTCTTAGGTTTGGAAACAACTTAGATATCCTAAGTTGGCTCCTTCCACGATCAGTCTCCGAGTGTGGGATGGCCACGCCTCCAATCCCATTGGCTTATTCCGCAATTGTCCTATCACTCTTGCGGGCAAGACGGTTTGCGTTGACGTAGAAGTCATAGATGCCCCCATAGATTACAACATTTTGTTGGGTTGTAGCTACAATTATGCGATTTCTGTTGTCCCTTCCATGGTCCACCACAAGATGTCCTTCCCCCATAATGGAAATATAGTCACCATTGACTAGTTGACGTATTACGAACCGAAGTCTCAGACCTCCCCTGAGTCCACTATTTCTACAGTGGCCAATAAGAAAATCGTCAATACTTTGACCAGTGTCTCACCTGGCGTCTACAAAGACTCCTCCTTACTTGGTACATTCCCTGGTCTCCCTCCTCCCATCTTTGATCACATCTCATCAAATTTTTGCATGATGCAATCATCTCGAGCTTCTCTCAAGAGGCCTGCCTCAGCTAGTCAGCAGCCCCCTCACCCTGCGCAGTCGTCTCCTAGCCCTTTGATGCAGTGTTTTGGACCTCCTCCTCCTGGCCCTTCAGATGGTACTCATGAGCCTCTTTATCCTCGTGGGTCAGTTCCTCCAGGCCTTAACCATTTAAGAGCCGTCCCACCTAGCCATTACCCCTCCGGTCAAATTTCGTTCCTAGTCCCTCCACCAAGCATCTAGACAGCACCTGTCATGGCCACCCTCTCTCTTCCTAACTTGACCATTGGGCTTCTGATTTGGTACCTTGATCCCCCAACTACCACCCTGCCAGGTCAACCTAAAACTTATCTTTCTTTGACCCCAGTTCAACTGGTCCCCCTGACTTCCCCCGTTGTCACAGTGCCTCAGCCACCTCAACAAGAACTACCTCTTGTTGCGACCACTTTGGGTAAGAATGGTAGAGCTCACAAAAGGGCCTCAAAGGACAAAGCTTCCCCGACTAACCCTGCACCTCCTCCGCCTCCAAAGCCCTATGCTTTGTGTGATGTCATCGGTCATGCCACCCATACTTGTCTCGAGATGCCCTGCATCAAGCCCATGGTTAATGTCACGTTCCCTGAGTCTACGGTACCTGAAACCTCTGCTTCGTCATTGATCGCAACCAAGAACACCAAGACTATTCACACCAAGCACCCTTGTGCTTTTGTGGTCTCCATGGCCATTACTCTCATCATTGTCCCCGCCTTATGCACTATCGTGCCTCTTTAGAGGTGGTTCAGGAGTACGAGATTGAACATAACAAATCCACTTCTCTCGTACTTGCACAGTATGCTGCAGGAAAGACTCAGGATTTACCCGCTCTTATTGAAATTCCCCCCCCTATGTCAAAATGACAGAGCATGCACCCCCCATCCTCTACCTTTCATCATCCTTGAGACCCTCGGCAGAAGCTCCCTCTGAATCTTCTCTTGTTGTTTGACCTCCATTCAGCTATCACCCCAGGCTCAACATCAGTGGATAATTTATCTGCTTGTTCCTACGTCATTCCCCACGATGATGTGCATGTGATCCTTTCTTCTCATGATGATGAGTTAGGTAGCCTCACCGTGTCGTGTGGTCTCCCTTCCTCCTGTCCTTCCACGTCATGTTGTGACGACGACATCATGGAAGCCATGTCCACCCCTGACTTCATGTTTCCCACCCATAAACAGGATGCCATCATCCATACCTTTGGTGACTTATGCAGCCTGAGCTCAAGCTACACCTCCAGTAGCTCCCACACTCCTCCTCACTGGTAGCATGTGGGAAGTAGACATCCTACCCAGATCACTCCCTTCCCCATAGTGCATTCGATTTCTATTGTTTGCTTACATTGCCATCATTGTTCTTTATCCTCCCATTTATTGTCTTGTCGCACCTTTCAGAGGGACCCCCCATCAACACCTTATATCATTTTTGCTGATGGTGGAAGTCGCTACTCCCAAAATTTAGCCTTAGTAGGTTGGGCCATTTTTACCCCTTTGCATGCGCTTGTACTTTTGAATGGTGTATGCATTTGTACTACTACCAATAATTAGGCCGAATATGATGTTGTACGAGGTTTATTAGCCAATGCCCTTTCACATCGCATCCTCCACCTTCATGTTCGTTTAGATTCCCTGCTTCTTGTCATGCAATTGAATGGTGTATATCGTGTGCATAATCCTATCCTTTTCAGAAGATATTTACGAGTGAAGCTTTTGATGCATGAATTCAAAATCATTACTTTTAGTCATGTACCTAGAGCACAAAATCACTATGTAGATAGTATTGTAAACCATATTCTGTATTGGAATTTAACACACACATTTAACACAAGACAATAACATAAAATTATCAAAACAATGCATATCCGTAGTATTTGTCGTATAAAATGTTTTAGAGTTCATTAACTCTGATACATATGACATGCCCGTAACATGTTACAAAAACTAAAAAATGGGGGCACCACCTGCCCCTACACACTAATCACTATATAGAGGATCCTGAGCCAGTGGCTCTGCCCCCACAGCTCATAGATCATGCATGTCCTGTTTGGCCATCGCCATGCACTGCATGACCCCTCGCCATTCCGAGGGTAAACCAATACATGGCTCTATGTACTGGTCATATAAGTCTTTCCAACCACATTCCGAAAACCGGTCAGAAGCCTCTCAAATCTATGACGTATATCCTCCAAAAGGGCAGTTGCATCCTCATTGTGTTTCACCCTTGGTCCACTAGATCCTGCGGCTTCCGATACTGTAGGTCGTCCCATGTACCCGGCCAATTTTACCGGTGCTGTATCGACATACCAAAAGTAAAAGAATCAGTACCACATATATTATTCTAAAATATTTACATGCACTTAAAAGATTAGAAATTTTTGACTTACCATTGGTCCCCATATACGACTAGGCGGCAGTGGAAGATATGGGTCCCCACAATAACTCATCCCACTATAGGGATAGTTGTCTATATACAGTGGCATATGATCCCAATGAACAAAGAAATCAGGATGGAACACCCGTCCAACTGCTCCACGTCCTCCTCTGCATAGTAGTCGCCCCCACCGGCACATCCTAGGCTCTCTTGGGCCTCCATCTGGGATTTGTATGCGAGGTCGAAGTGTCAGGATCTTCTCAAAGAAGAAAGAACACCAAACTATACCATATGCACATTCATGGTTCACTTACCGCTTACATAGCAAAAACTATCGTTTCAATGATGACATCATCATCTAGGCCCACCCATAGTAGGTCCCACTCAAAACACTCTCCACAATCATCATTTTACCCCCCGTGACGTGATGGAGTGCCTAGTTGCCCAGGATCCGTAGCACTCCTGTGGCCACAGCACAGGTCTCTAACCTCTCCAAATCCCTGATGGGTATCTGAGTCCCCTTGACATGGAGACCTGGCCGAAAGTGGCACTCTACAAACTCTATGATATTCCGCCCACGCAGTAATATTGGATAAGTATTCCCTACCATCCCAAGTGGTGGGAGACTAGTCAGGAAATCTATATCCTGGACCATTAACTCGATCCGGTGCCCCTGCACTATAAAGACCTCATGGTCCGAGTCCCAATAGATGACAATCCGGGCCAATAAGGGCTCCCCAGCTCTCATCAAAGGGATCTCCACAAACTTTAGAACCCCAAACCTTGGCAAAGCACTGCGGACACCCCGATCCTCCCAGATCTCTGACCATAATGCGCCTAGATCTCTGTCTCTCCAGTTAATCTGTAATTATACCATATCTACACAAAAACATAATATTTGTCAGTAAACAGATAGGAAATATTATTTCTCAGCACAAAATCCTAGTGCTTAGTAAAAAAACAGCACAGAAACACCCTTCCCTGTCAGGCCGCACTTTTTAGGCCCAAACCTGGGACAAGTCACACTTTTCTGCTCAAAACCTACTACCTAGGTCACACTTTTTGCCCCAAAAAGTGTGACCCGGTCGTGAGGAGGAGTAGGGGGTTGTTCCTAATCCCTAGGGACCTAATCTGAACTTCTAATCTACTGAAAAGAAAGAGTAGAGTTAGGTCCCTTACCTGCAACTGACGGATTTTTATTCCAACGGTCGGCTTGTCCACTACGATCACCACAAGATTTAGGGCCTTATATCCTCCCTACATTCAGCACAACTCCACACAAAAATGAAATAATTTGGAGGGAAAATGCCTTATTAAAAGAGAAAACCATGTTTTTTCTTTTCGTTGCTGCAATCCAACTGTAGCTCTGTTTACAAAACCGTCTGCACCACTAGAAAGCTCTCACCGAGCCCTCAAATGGGTACTTGTTGGTTTTTAGTGAGTTGATACTTCACCGAGACACATTTTCCCATGAAGTGCCACTTCACCCTTCCTCAAAATCGAATTTATTCACTTGCAAAACTTGTACCGGGGGCACCATGTTGCCTCCATACTTTTCCATGCTCATGTTGACTTTCGTCGTGAGTTACCATCTTGTACTCATGCTTTTATGGTCCCCATTGGACACTTTTTTTGTGTGGAAGCACCATCAAGTCACCCTTTGTTTAGAGCATCCGAGTTGAGTCATCATTGCTTCCATGGAGTCTATCTCGAGTCCCTTCACACCCTGCTATGGTCCTCCATCCTTCATCAGTTGTTCCCTCTCTCGTGTCACTCATTATGGCCTTCAGTCCCACTGTCTCATATCCCTCATGATATTTTGTCAGTCGCTACCAGGTCAACCATGCTATTTATGCTCTAACAAGGGAATTCATTCATTCGCTACTTATTCCCCCCCATTCCATCATCATCATTGGTGTCAGTCTGTCATTCACTCTACTATTTTCTTTCGTGCCTTAGTTGAGGATCCATTATTGCCTCACTTATAGCATACATCCTTCTGTTGACATAAGCTCATTCATTCCAGAAGATAGGTTTAGAGGGCGGTGTACCTTGGTTCTAGCCTCCACTCTTGTTTGGTGCCTCAAATCAGGCAAAGGGACTCCTCATGGCCCTTTGACTTGATTGTTTCTCACCTCTAGCTCCCTTTTAGCATGATCGAGATCCGTATACTCGATCGTACAATGATGCAGTAGCTAACATCAGTGATTCCCAAGTTTGTGTGAAATGTCTCAGCCGTCACGAGGGGGTGTCCCTACAGGTATCCCCCCATAGACTCAGATGACCTCTTCATTACAACCTTCGATGTAGCTCCATACATTTTATGATGTCAGCCTCAACCTCTTGTAGTACCTTTTTGTTTGCATATGTTAGTCAGATTTTTAGAGCCCTTCCCTGTTTTCAAGGGCATCTGGGTTGCATTTATATCTCATGTACTCATATATTATTGTACAAGTCCTGGCTATTATCCTAGGCACAATATGCATGTGGGATTCATTATCGATTTATTTATCAGGCTCATGTTTATGCCAGCATTATGTCGTCTCGTGGTTTTCTGGATGCTTTATTGTTTGTATTATTTCCCTGGTGGGCATAGGTATGCCTCCCCCGCCGCCTATAGCAGGTTCTCACTTATCAAAAAGACTTGTCACACCTGTAAGTCACCTCCTTAGGGTCGAGTTCTTTTAGCACTTTTGTCTACCTTACAATCCTCTCTCTTTGACTTCCTCGTTGTTGTCTAGTGATTGAGTTCTTACAACATACTTCAGTCACATGATTAGCTCCTAACGCTCGCACGCTGGGGGGCAATCTGTTACACCATTTTTTGGTCATCTAATCCATTGTTATTATATGGAACCAAGTACACCAAGTACGACCAATTTTACCCCAAGTAAAATTGCATTCACTATGAAAAATGACTTAGTAAACTACCTTTACTAAGTTGTTTATGGTCTAAACAGGAAACCCCATGGGGAAACATTAAATAAATCCATATTTATTTGATTTTTCCTCAAAGAATAATTACTTAAACAACAATTTAATTAGTATTCTTGGTTTATATTTAGCCCAAAACAAGGAAATTAATTAGATAAATCATTATTTATCTTATTATTTTCTAGGAATAACTATTTAAACATTAATTAAGTAATATTCTTTGTTAAATATGACTACATCTCCCTTAAATAATTAAATAAATCATTATTAATTTGATTATTACTCAACCATATCCTTAAAATGATAAATAAATCATTTATTTATTTATTATTACTTAATCACATCGTTAAAATGATAAATAAATCATTTATTTATTTATTATTTACAAATAAGGGGATTTGACTCAAGTCAAATTCCTTTTCCCTCCAACAAATATAATAAAATATTCCATAAAATTTGGATCTTTATTTGGTTAATAATGTTTTAATTATGCACGAATATCTAGACTAACTCAATATTTTTTTATAGATAGACAGGTTTTCCCATTCATTAGTCACATTTTGTTGCGTAAAGATCACTCCGGATCTCAACTCTTGGTCTGGCTATTGATCCACTATCATAGGCATATTTTTCCAATTTTGTTTGGGTTTTCTACACCATCAAGAAAGAGAAATTCTAAATCTGAAGTGCTGAGGAATTACAAGAACCCATCCCACTGAGGAGAACAGGGAACATTCTCCTGTGTTTTCCTCCCAAGTGCCATTAATAAAAATTTCATTGGATATATTCTTGTCTTCTCTATTGGATATATGTAGTAAATCATATTTTTCTACATTTTAATGTCTTCTAATGTAAAGATCTAGATTTTTTCAGCATTTGTCTTGATCATCTAACTGCAGATCTGAAGATATTAGCAGTCATTTCTACTGTTAGGGCTGTTTATTATGCGCAGCTAAAGTGGTATTTTTTCGTACATCTTAAATCAAGATTCATACTAACACCTGTCGAGAGGGCCATTACAATGAAGGGAAAGTTCCACTTCGGCTTCCGACATCCATCTAGAAACAATCACAATGCATCCATGCATGAGATGCACAGACCCATTTTTATTTACTCTTGTAGTAAGCGAACCGATTGCCCTTTCGGTAATGGAAAGTCGGTGCAAATAGTTTAAATATAAGTTTTAATTTTGTAACAAGGGTTGGACCCTGGTTTCATAAACACTTTTCATTGCAAGTATTCATACTTTTCAAGCTAGAGCATCAATAAATAGATCATTCTGCAAGATTCATGTGTTGTGTGTCATGGTGATGTTTTTCCTTGTTCATGTTTAGTATTTTTTCCCACTGTAATATCTTCATGTGTTTCATTTATAATTATATTTGTAAAGCAGGAAGGTTAGATTAATATTTTATGTTTTAGAGTACCTTAATTGTGACTCTCTTTACAATTTCAATGTTTTCTTCTTATGTATGATTTAAGAACTCTTAGTTTCTTTTAAGTCAGTACTTAAAGAACTTTTCTCCATCTCATAATTCCACTCAGCTATAAACACCAACATTCACAGCTAGCTTGCCTTGCATTCACTCTAGAATTTGATGTGTACACCCAACTCATTTTGACTCCATAGCCCAATGGAAACTGTTTAGTTAAGACCCCTTCTATCCAACCAAGAAAAATCAAACAAAAAATTCTTACAATAAATTTAATTAACCTAACATCAGTAAACTTAAAAAAATCTAAATCTAATAGAGAGATCCATCTTTGAGTCCAGGAGGGCTAGATACTAGGCTTCAAATGGTTTTGATGTTGTGCTTTATAGTTTAGTCTTGCCAATATTATAGAGTGATAACATCGGCCAACAAGATGCACTGGGTAGATGGAAGGTGCATGCACCGGGCCGTTAAGGTGTAAAACCACACCGAGTTGTCTAGGTGCTAAAAAGCACTGGGACGTTAAGTTATAAAAAATGCACTAGAGCGTTAAAGGCAAACTGTACTGGTGCATGCAATGCATATTAGACCAGCTGGGTGGTAGTCGTCGATAAAGTAGACCAGACATTCTCATTGGTATTGGTATTTTTGCAGTGCCCATAGGTCGTAGAAATGCACTGATTCACATTATCATACAAACACACTGGTGCGCAGTGACTAACACACATCTGTGTCAATTTTGTATTTTTTAGAAAAATTGACCTGTGACAGTGTAATTATTGTGTTTTTTTTTAATTCATTATTCAGCAAAAGTCGACACGTATCTTATAACGGTATTCATATCAACAATTTTTTTATTAGTGCATTTGAATGTGATGTTTGGATTAATTTGTTATATCATATAATCATATTTCACATCTCTTCATTATAATATTTAATCATCCATATATTTAATCAATCGTGTAACATTTCACAGCAACAATGGAGAACACAATAGAATAAATTAAAACGTATTTTATTATATATATATATATATGTGTGTGTGTGTGTGTGTGTGTGTGTGTGTGTGTGTGTGAGAATAAGACACTCTTTGTCATACAAAATGAGACAGATATTGGTATCCCTCTATCTTTCAATTGGGACACTATATCCATTACATTAAACAAAATGTTTTCTTTCACAGACAAATATTTCAAAAAATACATGCCTTTCTTTCATATCCAAACATATTTATCATCATTCTTCGCTGGAATTTTTCTCACTGCTCGAGCTACTTCTATGACTTTGGTTATTTTTAGGAATTTTTTGCTCACTCTGTTGATCTTTTTCTTCTTCTTCAAATTCCATATACAAACATAAAATTAAAGTGTAATGAGTGTATATACATTGGTGAGAATAATGAAAATTGCAATATTAAATAATATACATCAATCTAAATCGTAAAGAAATATACCATAGCAATAATTGACTCATGAAAGATACACATTCTTTCAAAACTGAATTTCATGCCATATTTCAACAATTCATTTATTGGCGTAGTTTCATACTTTGTTTCCCGCAAGTGCTATACCCCATAACAAATCATAGAATTAATATAAAATATTTTTTTTTTCTATTAATTATATACGGAGCTAAGTAAAACAAGATAGATGCTTACAGATTCCAAAATTAATTTCTGATATGCCAACATATACTGGAAACCCATATTTAACCCAATGTCAATTAATTCTTCTGATGGTTCTTCTTTTTATGTTAGCACCTATTTCAAAACATTCAATGATGATTGTTGTAAAAAAACTTAAAATATACAAAAATGAAATTTAGTTAAGTTGTTATAAGGAAGTAACAATTACTCACAAACATAGACATTGACCATTTTATTCCTTGTTTTCCTGTTTTATGTGTTGAATGGGTTCCATTTTCTTTTATTTTCTGCAAGAAAATACTTGAAAATTGATATTTGATGTTAAATTGTTTATTTACTGTACCTAATCGAAAAAGTCAATGATTATGTATTACATTTGAAGCACATTGTTGTTGAGATGGCTGCTCGTGCGATGCAAGTATGTCCATTTCTTTGACCATCTCCTTGTACACATTTTTGTACATTCCTATTGGCATATTTATGATATCAGCTTGTTCATCCTTTGAGATTTTCATAATATTCCTGAAAAATGTAACATGACAATAAAATATTTAATTTTTATATTGATATATGAAAAGTAAATATAACAAAAGTGATATTTATAAATTATTGCATTCTAGTAATATATACATATAATTCTAGAAAAATATTTAAAGGAAAATTACTTTTTCATTCATTTTTTTGTTGTTGTACATTTTTGCTATCAAAATTATGATATGTTGCATTGACCAATTTTCTGGAAACTCATCCTGTGGTTTAAATAAAATTTGGTTCTTGGAATCAACGGGCTGATTTTTGTATTGTAAGTGGAAAGAACCTTTATACATTAGTTCCACTAGATCCCTCAAAGTTTTGTAAAAAATTTTCCCCCTTCCGTTAACCTCCAACACCACTCTAGATGAACTAAGGAGAAATTTATTTTCAGTTGCATGTTCTATTTTTTTTTCTTTTCGTAGAACAACATTTATTTTCTTCGTTGTTAGTCCCTGTAGAAAATTAAACATATGTGAATTAATAGATTTTTTGAAACATGCTATCTAATATTTTTAAGTATATTATTAATGAAAATTCAAAAATGAAACTAATATTAGATCGATAGTATTTTTTCATTCAACTAATTCATCCTTCTATGATTTTTCCATTAAGATTTTACGCTCTTCCAGTCTTAAATCATAAATTATCTTATCGAGCTTCATTATTTTTTTGCTCTCCATCATACATAGTAAAAAATACATATTAATTAAACTTACTTATAGTTCAAAAATATATATTTTTTTAAAGAATTAACAAAGAACTTGTTTCTCTTTTCTTTTCTCGATGTGCTGTTAGTATTTTTGTTACTTGATATATTATCAGCCATTCCTTTATCAATATGAAACTTTGACCATACCATTCATTAATGTATTTTATAAATAAATCACACACTTCTCAGGTAAAATAAAATCAAGAAAACAGTGCAACGTTCAAAAAGTACGCACCGAAGGTGTTGCGGTAGGTTTTTATAAATGCACCGCAAAAATAGTAGAAACACTGTACAATGGTCTCTGTCAACAAGGAGACTCGGTGTGTTATATCTTAACCGGTGCACCGATTAACACAGACATAAATTAATAAAAAAATATTTTTATCATATAGTTTTTTTTTTGTTAGTGTGCACCTGGTGCACTATTGTACAATAG
This sequence comes from Pinus albicaulis, assembly GCA_034641835.2. Taxonomy (NCBI): domain Eukaryota; kingdom Viridiplantae; phylum Streptophyta; class Pinopsida; order Pinales; family Pinaceae; genus Pinus; species Pinus albicaulis. The sequence goes on along the minus strand of CM076584.1, from coordinate 1,307,659,833 downwards.
CACACCAATGCTTTATTTTAAACAAGGTGCACAGATTAAAAAAAAATCTAGTTTTTAAAAAATCATGCAAGGGCCAGCATAGATTGGGATCTGACTCTACAAGTGGTCCCACGAGTTAGATTTCATACGCGTATATATAGAGAAATACAAAACCTATAAATAAAAAATGAAAAGCCCTAATTGTGAGTTCACAGAAATAAGAAGAAGCAGCAGTTTAACGTAAGAATGGATTTTTTTATTTTTTTTATTATTTATTTATTTTTTTTTTCTGAAAATGCACTGTAAAATTTAAATTTTTTACTATGGATGTATTAGATCCAACAAAAACTGTAAAAAAAAATTTATTACAATAAAATTTAACAATTTTACTCTACTACAGGGTTTTTGTGTGGATCACCAGATGTTTCAAATTCTGATTCTCTAAATAGTGTTGTTGTTCGAAAGTATTTTGCTACTCCACAGTGCTTTCGTGCTCTCTTGCTCCATGTATGTCTCTTGTGAAAATCCCTCCCTAAATGTTTTGGCAAAAATAATGAAACAATGAATAGTTTTTATAATATAAAGAACATTTTTATGAAATTAGATTTCCGAAAATAAATTGTCGCCCATTTTTCAATTTACCGGTTTTTTTCACTTAAAGAAAAAATAAAATTTCTTTTTTTTTTGGATATTCAGTGCGTTTTTTAACTAACCAAACGGATGCAATAGTTAATAACACCACACCAGTGCATAGTAACTAAAACTCAATGGTGCGGTTAACTATACATTAGCACTGATAACAATAAGTCTATTTTTAAGGCACCAAAATTACTTTTAGGTATGTACACAATAATTTATTGTAGATTTTTCTCAAATGTAGGGAGAAAATATCATAATTATATCAAATGGACAAATCTTCAAAATCCAATTCATTCCATAATATTTCTGAAATTCCATCACAAAGTCCTCCCTATCCATCTCCAGACATAATTCAAATTCTATTTATATTTTCATTAGTTAATTGAATTTATTTATTTTATCCATGTCCATCAGCTGAATAAAATTAATGTATACAAATTTGCATGTTCATGTAGATTCAAAATCAAGTTTATATGCACAAAATATTCAAACAACTCCAAAATGTGAGAAGCTCTTATCAGGAGCAACAACCGCAAGGCGCATTTGGTAGATGAAAATTGATAGTCACTTCACGCTACCAATTGTAACATTGCATCTTCTAGCCACAATCCTGAGACAATGATGGTAATAATAATTTTTTGGTATATTAATGTAATTATTTCAACTTAATCATGCATTGTTGACGTTATTACTAATTGATATCATCGATTTTGTATTAAACATGTTCAAATATATATTCTAAAATTATTAGAATTCTAGTGATGATGAGCGACCTACCTACCATCTTCTGTTGCACCCCACGACAATGTAAAATCGAGAGAACATCAAGTTAAGAGAAAAAATTGGAGATGAACGATACCAAGAATGGTTGAATCAACCACCTATTCAATTTCCACTGTATTCAGATTCACCGATTAGGAATGAATACAACAATAGTAGTTCTTCACAATATGGAAATGGAGGCAATCAAATATAGTTTAGTATGGATTATTACTTAAGGGATACAACTATCATGGAGGCAATGTTGTTAGATGCATTCTAGAACGATGATCATCTAGGGGATGATGCTTGTTGCGCTGATACCTTTTTTGAAAGCCTTAGATTTGCTTCCACCACCCCTCTCTTTGGAATTGGCGGTCAATCAAAGTCGACCCAGTTGGGGACAATGATGTTACTGTACAACTTGAAAGAAAATTTTGGCTTGTCGAATGCATGTTTCTCGGAAATTTTGAGGTAATTGACCATCAATTCCTCCTTTATATTTTGAGAAATATAATCACACAATGAACATTACTAATGGTAAATTTTATGAACGTGAATAATTATATCGGCATTAATGTAAATTTAATAATGCCCATGACCAACTATAGGTTATTCAAAGATAAGTTTCTCCCTAGTGATAATGTCTTACTCGGTAGCTACAAAGAGGCAAATAAATTGTTGAAAATGTTGGGTGTTGAGTACATATCATATCATGCATGTCCTAATGATTGTATTGTATATAGAGGAGAATATGTAGACAAAGGTATATGTCTAAAATGTGTACATGATAGGTATTATAAATAAAAAAAGAAGGGTAAATCATGTGGTCCTCCTTTTAAGATATTGAGGCACATGCCTATAATCCCAAGGATTCAAAGGCTCTTTCGTTGAAAATAATTAGCTATGTTGCAAGGATAGCATGCCTCACACAGAAGTGAGTTAGGAGTTAGGTGAATCACAACAGATTCAATATCCATGAAGGATATAGAGGATACATGGCCCGAAAAATTCAAGGATGAAGTATGAAGTCTACGACTCAGCATAACCATGGATGACGTCAACCCATATTCCCTCTACAACACCAACTATTCTGTTTTGCTTGTAGTAGTGATCAATAACAATATCCCCCCATGGTTTTCCATGAAGAATTAACATCTTATGTTGGCTCTCATAGTCCCTGGTAGAATACAAGTGAAGAATATGGATGTCTACTCACAACCACTGGTAGATGACTTGAAGGAATTATGGGATGGGATAAATGTATACGATGTATCAAGACTCATTGCAATAGAGAGGAGTTTTACATTTTATGGCATATGTTATTAAACGATAGATGATTATCTAGGCTTAGGATTTTTCTCAAGTAAATTACATGTTTATTGATTTGTTTATATATGTAATAATATTATTTCACATATTAGTTATTTAATTCCTTGTAATTGTTCTGATCTTCATTCTATTCTTTAAGGTTCCATGCATATTGTATACAATGATTTCGTAGGTCTTGTAACAAAAGGTTATATTGGATGTAAATGTTGTGTAACTTCTCTGAAAGCTAGATGGTCCAACCACCTACAAAAGCCTATGTATGACAACTCTAGGGTAATCTTCCCAGAAGAACACCCTTACAGAAAAGAGACATCCGCTTTCAATGGTAAACAAGAGAGAACCCAAAGGCCTTCAATAATGACACTGGATGAATGGTTTAGAGCATATGAGACAGAGAAGGAGAAGGAATTCATAGAAATGTTCAATTCAAATGGGGAGCCTATGTTCGATGATCCAAAATTATTCGATACCTATGTTGAGAAATTTCCCATTGAGATGAAAATGAAATGAATCTTTTATAACCTCCCATAGTGGGAGAATCTTAAGATTACCGACTTATTAGATCCGATGCATATATTTAAAAATGTTTCATCTTCTTTATGGAGGCACATATCATCGAAAAAATATGACACATTGGTTGTTAGGAAATATCTTATTACTTCAAAAAATAAAAATAAACATTGGGCAATACGATTAGAAGGTACAACATCATAGGCAGCTAGTCCCTCTAATTAGTATTTCAAAGAAGGTGATGTCCCATGGATTTAAAAAATAAAGATGATATTTCTTTGGAAAAGGAAGTTATAATGGGTGCGAGGGTGCCATCTTCATATGGTTTTTCACTACGATGCTGCTTCACCATGGATGACCACTTTTTGGGGTTGAAATCACATGACCATTTGAATATTCTAAGAGTTCATATAATGCCAAACGCATGATTTTATTATCTGTTATCTTAATAAATTTTATCCCATGAAGGGATCATAAAACATAAATAATTTTGTATATTATTGCATGTGTTTATAAATTTGCAGTGTCATTATCCTTTTTTCGTGAATGCGTGTGTTAAACATGACTTCCCCCAAGACCTAGGATGTTCCATATCTAAATTATCTACATTTGTACATTGGATCACGTCAAAGGAGATTCATGTGGCTAGCATTCCACGTTGGCGTCAAGATATAGTTGAGATTGTTTGTATGTTTGAGAAGGGACTGCAGACGAGTTTCATAGACTTTCAGGTTAATATTCTAATCCACCTCGTATACAAGGTTGAATTATTTGGGGTGGTTTCTTGTATTTGGATGTTCTTCTTAGAGAGGTAGATGAATAAATTGAAAGGTTTTGTCTAAAAAAGGGAAAAACCCTAGAGGTTTATGGCAGAGGGTTACATATTGTATGAGTATTCTATTATGCCAGTGAGTACATCAAGTAGATAAAAAAAAAACCAGGTGCAGTGATTTGGGACGATGAAAGGGATGAAGAAAAAAGAGAAGGGGAACTGCTCCAAACAAATGGAAAAAGGTGCTTGATAAAGAGTAAGCGACTTATAATTTTTCAAATTTACACAAATTAAATATTCATGTTGAACTTCGATATAATGTATATTTTTATCTCATATGTACTATATGTCGGTTTCATTTCATCAGTGAATGAAAAAATTGAAGCAACCAATAAATTCGTTCTTTACAATTCCGAATTAACACAACCGTGGGTCGCATTGTATGAACAAAAGAGGATGAAATGGGATAGTGACAGGAAATCATTCAGATGGTTGAATGGTAGAAGTGTGCCTTATCTTGATCATTTAAAATAAAATATGCCAATTATAGGCCCGAACAGCTGGGTTGTTGGCCAAGTTAGAGAGAAATACGGTGTAACCGGTCGATACCCATGTGCTGAAGAGGATGCGCTAAATGTATGGATTGAGTGCACCCACTCGGTAATAATCTATTTATGTAAATTTTAAACGTAATAATTCACCTTTGAAATGTAACATCTATTTCATATTTTAGTAGCTGCGTTATTGTAAGACACATGACACTATGATTTTTTAACCTTTTTATAGGTGAATTTGTTCCCATCTATGTGGGAATAGGAAAACCATTTTTTCACAGAAAATGTGGATGATGGACACATGACACAAGAATGTGGAGTGGAAGTTGAGTTTTATCAATATAGTCGAGCTAACCACCTCTATCGAAGCCTAGTACGAGGGACATTAGGTTACATCGGAAAGATACAAGAGATCATTGAAGTGGATTTCTCTTCTTTCCAATGTGTTATTTTTAGGTCCAAGTGGTCGGAAACCTTTGATTGGAATAATGTAAAGGAATATCATGATAGTCATGGTGCACATTTTTTAGGTACCACACCGGAATCTGGTGCAGTTTTTGTTAACACCATTCACAGTGCAGCCTGTCAATTTACAGGCAGCATCGCGAACGGTGCGAGCCAAACGGCTTGAGCTCACCGTGCAGTTTTTTTTTAACATTTAATTTGAATATTTTTTTCAAATTCTAATCCGCTAAAATGTTTATTTATTGAGAAAAAATTAGAATACCTATACATTTGCACGTTGAGGAGGCATATTTTCTAAGGAATTTAAGAAACCAAATTTTCCCACCATTTTTGAAAATTCGAACTCCACAAGGTGGGAAATTGACGATATTAATGCGTGCAATGGGAGCACTGATGGCAGGGAACCTCATAGAATAAAAACTCACACTGGTGTTTGAGAGGTCTGGAGCACTGAAGAAGTTAAAATGACATTTTTACGGCTGGTAATTTTTATTATTTAACCCTGTTTTGGTGCCTCAGTTTTTGAGACGCACTGGGTGGTATTATTGATGACGCATGACATGTTGCTATAGTATGCTGGATTATGGAGACGCGTTGAGCCTGTTTATAGATACAACACCAGTGTGCGATAGTAATTATATGCACCGTGTGGGTTTGTACGGAGAGCACGATGTCTCGGTGTGCTAATTTTTAGTACGCATCAGTGAATTTTACTAGAGAAGCGCACCACAAGAAAAACATTTGCAAAAACCTCCACTCGCTAACATCCTCTAGAGACCTCTACTACAAAATGATGTCTCAGTTATTTTTATAAGGGTTTCCTCAAAAACATCGCCTATAAGGTCTTTTCCTTGTAGTGACTTCCTCTAGATCCTATTCTTTGATTAGAAATTTCATATCCTTTCAACTCTCCCTTTCACATCTTAGGGTTGGCCGAAACTTCTCCTATCTACTTCGACTCCTTTCATATTCTTTGAATCTCTCGCATATTTTTATAATTCCATTCATCATATATCTTCGCCCTCCTAATTTCTCTAAAATATTGTGCATTCTACATCTTGTCCCTGTTTATTGCAACCTTTTCTCAGTTTGACAATTTGTCATTTCCTACCACAAGAACCCCCCTATTACAATGGTTTTTCACTACCATGTGAGGTGGAGGAAACAATAACAATCTTTCTTCTACCATAAAAACCTTAATCCACAAAGGGATCTCTTTTAACATGCATCCTCTTAAGTCGTATCTGAATACCACTTCCATTTTGGAGAATGACTAGTGGTTCTTTGCAACGAACTCAATAATGTATCCCTCCAATGTAGCTTGTACGCAAAAGTTTATGACTCTGGTAAGCTTCTGATCCAACTGATTTAAGGCAGCTATATAAACTTTAGTCTATGTCTAAATATCCAACCAATGCTCCTAATCCTCAAGGAGTGTCACAACCTTCTGAGGCAATGATACAACTTATCAAGGAACTTAGCCTAAAATATCTCATATTATTCATGAACAAGCTCAAAAAAAAGGATCTAGTCGTGATCCCAATCCATGGTTTTCTATTGTAGTTGTGCCTGCTGATAAATAAAAGAATCACACTTCTCTTGCCACCATCTTTAAATGTTGCTCTTACGGATTCTAGTCACCATATATGAAAACCCAATTAGTTTTCAAGTCCCAGAAATAGAACCATTTGTTGGTGAAACTTTATTATAGATACCCAGGGTTCTGCCTTAAGGTGCCAACAAAATTTCTCGTGGTAGTCTAGCTTAGCGCCGACATTTTTGATCTTCTAGAAGGGAAGAAAGTCTCACCTTCGGCATAGCCAGGACATCGGTGTGATGATTGGGGTCTAGATAATGATATAATCTATAATTCCAATTAAAATATACATTTTTAGCCATTAATCATTATAGATTTACTTAGAGAACCCTTGTGCAAGAAATAATAAGCACACGGTAACTTAACACAGTAACTCAAAAATTTTAAAATAGGCACATAATCACAAACATATCCACACATAGAACAAGAATGAAAATTAGGGGAATTTTGAGGTTTAAAATGGGCTTCCTTCGGAAATTATAAAATAATAGTGGAAATGATAAAATAGTACTATATTACATCATAAGTTTTAGAGGGAAAACAGAAAATCTAATTTTCAACTCATATTTTTAACTTATCTCTCTATGGGTTTGCTCAAAGTTTGAGTGAAAATTCTCGTTGGATGCATAATTTGATTTTGCATCCAAGGAGTACCCATGTTACATACTTTAGATGGACCCTACTACACGAAAAATGAAAAATACATGGAAATTGTGATTACAATGACATTTTTCATTTATTTCTCATTTTTCGTATAGAAGGGTCAATCAAAAGTATGCAACATGAGTACTCCTTGGATGAGTAATTAAATTTTTCATCTAAAAATTACCCTTATTCAAAATTTTAGTAAAACCTTAGGGAGATAAGTTGAAAATTCAAGTTGAAAAAGTAGTTTTATAATTTTATTGTTTTTTAATCTTTTTAATTTTTTACTCCAAAAATGGTGAATCATTCCCCATGGTTGAAATCACCATCTTGAATCCTATTGGTTCTTATAAATTTAATTTTGGTTGTAAATTTTTCTTAGGAGGCCCATTTTAGGCCTTAAAATTTCTATAATGGTTCCCCGCGATAGCCTTATCTTATCATTATCATGCGATATCAACATTATCTTAGCTAAATATTTTAAGTACCATTCCCAAAATCCACATTACAGGATTAAAACTATAATACTCGAATGGGAGATATAATTTAATAGCATTTCAACCCTTCTCTATTATTACTCTTATTCCGTAGATTGCATTGCATATCTATATATAGATTTTGTCCCATCGATCTCATCCAATATAAGTCCTACTCGTTTGATAGGATCAAACTTAATTGATTTAATGAGATACATCCACTTCTCGTTTTCTTTGTTCGTGCTCACTTTATTCCTTCAATTTTAGCAACTTGATCCTTCTATTGTGGACTTCACCTATTCTAAAATAACCACTCGGTCCATTACTTTCCGCTTCCTTCTTTTCGCTACTATTTTTTGGCTAGATTAACCCTGCCTTTTCCTTACTTTCACTTCTTATTCTCTGTAACCATATTGCGACAAATTTTTTTCAAAAATTGAAGGAACCAACACTCATTTTACTCAAACAATATACAATGATACTCACTGTATCATCTACGTAGCTGGATATTCATTAGATTTTGGCACTCAACCATATAGTGTCTTGTTATCTCTCATACCATCTTGGTATTTATGTCAAATGTTATTATTTTCTTCCTTAGAATATAGAAGGATAGGTGTAATCCTGGTTTCCCACAAAGGGAAAGCCAAAATCAAAGAGGGAGCCGAAAAGGGAAAGTTGAAATCGGAGGCCGAAATCAAATAGGGAGTCAAAAATGGAAGAGCTAAAATTCAAAGTCGATTCTCGGAACTCGATATCGATACTACAACATTTTGGAGGTCAGAACATAAGGGAACTAAAAAATTATTTAAAATAGGAACTGAAATATAATTTCAAAGCCTTAGCATTTCAACAACTGATATCGGAAGGAAGGCACATCAAAACCAGAATTTTAGAGGGTCTATCATTTCAGAACATCGGGGATCAGAACATCATAACCCTTTAAAATGTGAATTCTGTTATGAGTGTAGAGGTTCGAGGAGAATTGAAATACAGAGGAAATAATCACAAAACAAAGGATCCAAAGGAACCTTTCCCTCTCCTCTAAGAAGACAAATATAAGCATATATTTGGCTCCGAGAAGTTGACGAGGAAGATGATGTGAACATGACGTGGCCTATACAATGGAGACGTGGTAGTTAGTTTTGAAATCTTTGAGAGTCTAATGGGGAAAATCTGGTTAGCGCATTTCACCACTAAGGAGGCACCACGTGTAGATGATGGTGTCAGCGTGCCATCATTTTAGAGGTCGGTTTTTCTAAGGATGGAGTTTTTGTAACTCCTCTAAAATTTTTTTAGACAAAAATTCCAATCTGATGAAAGGGGCTCTGATGTTAAGTGAAGCATAGTCATGAGGACTCAAAAGTACCAAGGGCATAAAGAAAGCCTTAGCACCTAGTGTTGAAAATATGACACTTGGAAAGTATTTCAAAAATAGGGGATATCGGAACTCTACTGCAAAAGCCTTTTGAGAAAAGTTACGATGAAGCGCTTCCGATGTTGAATGCCTCTTGGTTATGGAAAATGAAAGAAAAAAGGGGCGAGAGAAAATAAATATGAATATAAGCCCCCTACAGGATCCCAAAGGCTTTAGCACCCAAGCACCTAGCCACTGGTCATGACACCCAGTTCTATGGCAGAATTATGATAAGTAGGCTAAGAAACGGGGTTAAGAGCATCAAAATGTTACAATTTCATAATGTTTATTTCAAATATAGTTACAATGGATGAAATCTATGATACTGCAACAACTAAGTGCTATACTAGTGGTCATAGGAAGAGGGCCTATGGTGTATAAACAATAGGGGGCTAAGAGCTAAGGGAGCTAAAGGCATTGAAGTTTTGTGTTTTCGTAATGTCATTTTAATGAAAAGTTACGATGTGTTTCAGCTTCGAAGTTGCATTATTGAGATGTTAAGAAATGTATTAAGCCCTGATAGTATAACAAAAATGTAATAAAGCTGGATGGGTCAAGAAATATTCCACAGAGCACCTTCAATTCCACCACACCTGATCATGGGCATCTCTAAAATGGATAGTCTTAACGGTTAGAGAGAGAAAGAAACAGTCAAAGTGGCAGGCATCCACTTCAAGAAATAAAAGGAATCGAAAGTATAGATATTTTTTTGTTTCAATCGTGAAACCTCATGTTTTTCATGTTTTTCTAATTGATGCATTCTCAATAAAAGAATCAAGTCTTTCATGTAATGATTAGGAAAATTAGGCTAGTCACACACTTAGACAACTAGTAGTTCAAACAATTATAGCATTCTGAGATATTTTTTAACTATTGCTTGATCTCCCCCTCTCTATAAAATGGGAGGGGATCTTAATGGTAGAGGTTCCTATTTCTGTCTCAGAAGTTCTAAGTTCTTAATTAAGAATTTTTGAATTATTCTTTTAGAGAGAGGTTCCATTGGTTCTATTTTTTTGTTCGAATAGGCATTAATTGTTTTGAAATTTTGGACTTGCGACATGTATTTCACTCTTGAATATTAATGAAGATGTTTTCGTGATTCCAAACATTAGAATATGTAGTATGTTTTTTTCCTCTATGTATCACTTCATATACATTATTCTTCATAAAAAAATGTGTAAGTTGTAGCTGCTAGTTTCACTCTTGAGTTGTAGATTCATTTATTGTAGTAGATTGTAATTGTAAAATTTTGGATTTATCTATGCTATGTTTTAGCAAATGATACCCATGAGATTTCATATTTCCTTATGTTATGATATAGAAGAAAGTCCAAGTGATATGTTGAGTATAAGGGCTTAAAATGTTCTCCACAATTCATGCACTTCATTTCCTTTGTATTTCCATGATTCTACTAGGGTTTAATGTATCAGATTCTGGGTCTATTAATCCCTTTGCACTAATTTCCTCTCTCATGTTTCTTCTTTCCATATTTACTACAACAAACAAATTAAGTTGCATATTCTGGGTGTACGCCACCAGACCTGAACCATTTATTCTTGGGAATGATCTATTGTTGATGTATGTTAAATCTTCCTCTCGGAAAGGTAATTGAACCATATTTCGATCAATTTTAATTTATCTCTTGAGTAGCTACGATATATCTTCAAGAGAGACTGGGATGTACTTGGCACTGACCTCTCCTCATCCCAGGAGTTGTCTCTAAGAGCTACAACATATTTTGGCGTCACTGTCGGGGACTGAATCATAATACTTTTCCCTGGGTACAACATTTTTACATTCCTTACGTGAGGTAATCATGTAGAAAATCCTTGTAGATTCAAACTGATAATTGTAATTTTATAAAATAATAGGCTTGAATATATTATTCCAATTGTGGAAACCAATTTAAATGATTGAGAAATCATGAAGCATACAAGAGAAATAATTCAATCAACACATTACACAATGATTTTCTGGGGAAGGCTCCAACTAAAAACCTAGCTATCTGTATATTTAATTAGTCAGAAAATCTATGAAGAATACGATGCTTTTCTCATGCACGAGCAACCTATGCACTATCTCTATCTCTCGCATTTCTTCCTAGACAAGCCTAGGCCAATACTTAACCAAATTTTGGATTTCCCAAGTCCCCATTTCCTTCTGTTTCTCCCTTGGGTAATTATCCCCTATTAATTAGGGAAATATCCATCCAATACTACACAATCCATTATATTACTTCCTATGAATACATGTAACACATGTATAATTTGGATGATTATACAACTAATAGTACACTTCCCTTGAACTCCAATATAAACTAGGTAATTCTCAATTCATACATGCATGTCTTTCTGTTGTCGCAATGGGGTAGCCACTCTCACCCATTGTAGCAAACTTATTTATGGAGCACTTTGAGAAGAAAGGCCTTGCCTCTTTTCCCTTAAGTCCAACTTGGTGGAAAAGGTTTGTGGACGGCACCAACATAAAGTGGACACATGGTAAGGAAAAACTCGAGAGATTCTTTAATCATCTCCACTCAATTTTCTTTGAGATTAAGTTTATGATGGAGGTTGAGGAAAAAAGGAGCATTCCTTTTTTGGATGTCCTTATTACCAGAAAGGAGGATGGAACATTGGGGAATTCGGTGTTTAGGAAGAAAACTCATACTGACAGCTACCTTCGTTCGGAGTCTTACCATCATCTTGCTCAGAAATTTGGTGTCCTTAATACTCTTGCTGTAAGAGCCCTAAGGATATCCGACGAGGATCATTTGAAAGAGGAAATCACTCACTTGACATCTGTCTTCAAGGGTTTGGGATACAAAAAGAGAGAGATTAGGAAAGACATAAAAAGAGCTGAAGGTTTGATCATATCCAATAAGCACCAAGGACCTCAAGAAAGTTGTGGTAGGGTTTTTCTACAATACATTAAAGGTGTGACAGATAATATAGCTAAGGTTTTAGGAAAAAATGACATTTTTGTGCAATTTTCAGCAACGGGAAACATAATACAAAAAATGATGTCTGTTAGGGATAGTATTAGTCATGAGCAGCTTAAAGGTGTTTACAAGATTGACAGTTAATGCGAGAAGAGTTATATTGATGAAATTGGGTGCTCTCTTCAAGAACATATTAAGGAGCATGCTTCCAATATTAAACATGAACGATCTCGCACCTCAGCCCTTGATGATCATTCCTCAAAAACTAAACATCACTTACAGCTTGAAGATGCTAAGATCATTGCCAGGGAAGGACACTATCGAAGAAGAAAAATTACAGAAGTGCTCGAGATTATGAAGCACCTGCATAACATTAACAGGGATGGAGGATTCGAGATCAGTGACAGTTGGTAGCCTCTAATTTGACAAATTTTCCCCTAGAGTTCGTCTTCTTCTGAGGTATAGCATCACAAGTTTGCTTCTCTTCCGGAAAATTTTTAGGGTTTGGTAGCTGCAACAACTAATTAGGTTATTTACTTTTAATAATTATCTTTATTAATTAATTTTTATTTTTAAAATAAGAATTAATTAATTAATAATTATCATTAGTATCTTAATTTGTAATTAAAATGAAATAAAAATTAAAATATTTATATTCTATAATGATCATTATTAATATTAGGTTAATCACGATCGATTGAATTTTTTTTCTAATAATAGTTAATTAAATAAATATTGATTATTAAAATTAATATATAATAATTATTTAATTAACTATTGATTATTAAAATTAATATATAATAATTATAGATAATAAGTGATTTTTATTAACATTTATTTTATTAAATGAATAAATTTTAATATTAATTAAATTATTCATTTTTATTTTTATTAATTATTATTTTTATGAATTAATATTTATTAATTTTGTTAATGATTCTTTCTAGTAGTGGTACCATCTAGGGGTTCTTCATAGGATTTTATAGGTTTTTATTCTTCACTAGAAAAAATATTAAGAATAAACCAATATTTTAATATTTTAATTTTTTTTTAAGTAATTCACTTAAACTAATTCCCTTAAAATAAGGAAGTAAAAAAATTTATATAAAAAAGTATCTAATTTTATTAATATTTATTAATTAATTAAATAAATTATATTATTATTATTAAACTAATACATAGATGTTATTTTATATAACATTAAAAATTTTATAAATAAATTTATTAAGAATAAATATAAATATAATAAATTAATTTATTATAATTTATTGTAATTTATTATATTTATTACTAATTTATTATAATTAATAAAATAAATTTATTAAAATTTATTAAATATATATATATATATATATATATATATATATATATATATTAAAGCATAATTAAAAAATAGAATTTATTAAATAAATTTAATAATTTAATAGAATTAATTAATCAAGTTCTTGTGTTCTCTTCTCTTCACATTTTTCACTATATATAAACCCTGTCCTTTCGACCTTCTTTCATTCTTCAATTCAAATCTCGTCTTAAGGATGGATACCCTTTGGGATTTGAAACATCGGCAATTGATTTATAACACTGTGGAAAATCTAGATATTCCTTCAATAAGTGATAACCACATAACCTTGAAAACCAATATTTATGGCTTATTTGTTAGTTTTCTGGTCCGATCACTAAGTGTGGTTCAAGTTCCACTTCCAAAATTTGATCTTCCACTAGCTCCTCTAACAGTTGGAACTACTTAAACTAGATTTAAATCACATAAATTGAATTAATTAAGTACAACTCAAAATAGACTCAACCAGGGCTCCTAAAATGTAGGAACCACTCTACATGAATCATGTTAGACCCTCAACTCAAATTAAATGAACCAAATAAGTCAAAAAAACATATTTAACTCATAAAATTTGTCATGAAATGTGGAATTACAATTTTCTTCTAATTTAATTCAAGGGAAAATTAAATTAGAATCTTTCTTGGTGCCATTTTCAACACTCCCTCGATCCTACACCTCAATCCTCACTCTATGGAAGTCAAATTTTCCTCTTGATAGTGCCTTCGTTAAGATATCGACATCATGTTCCTCTATAGGAATGTACTCTAGCATCATGATACACCTTTGCACATAATATTTGAGATGGTAGTACTAGATTCGATATTCTTGGAACTATCATGAAAAAATAGATTCAAAGAGAGTTTGATTCAACTTTGGTTGTCACAGTAAATCACTGTAGGATCCATCTGCTAAAAAATTAACGCAAAAAGGATCTTCCTCATCCAAATAGCCTCACAAGCTACTTGACTAGTGGCCATGTACTCTACTTCTGATGAACTAAGTGAAAATGATATCTGCTCTTGTTATACCAAGAAACTATTACTGACCCAATACTGAAGATTCCACCTAATGTGCTCTTCTTGTATGATGGAATCCCTACCCAATATGCATCTGTGAAGTCGTGAAGATTCAATCCTCTATCTGTTTGTCTCAAATACCAAACTAAGTGGTGCCTATGGCATATCTCAACACATGTTTGGACACCTTCCAATATAGGTTGGTTGGCTTAACCATTTCTTGACTAAGCTAGTTAACTGCCTAACAGATGTCTGGACGTGTGTTCACCAAGTACATAAGTGAACCCACAAGATGCCTATAATTGATAGATTCTACCACTTCACCTAAAGTAGAATCTTCCTTCCTCAAATTCCATGCTATAGGAGTCTCCATGGGTTTGGTTCTCTCCATGTGAAACTTCTTTAGTATCTCATTGGCATACTTGCCCTCAGAGAAAAATTGTTACTCATCTCCTTGCTGAATTTCCAAACCAAGGAAATAATGCATGAGCCCCATGTCTTTTATCTCGAATTTTCTTTTCAAATATTCCTTATGATATTTTACTAGCTTCTCATCACCTATTAGAATTAAATCATTGATATATAATACTATAATCAATAATTTTCCTTCAAGAAAAATATGGTAAAGGTTTGCATGTGCTTCACTTTTGGTGAAGCACAACCTAGTGAAATAGTTGTCGATCCTGGTGTACTAAGCATAGGGTTCTTGTTTAAAACCATACACCACTTTCTTGAGTCTTCACACATGGAACTCTCCGTTGAAGGTCTCCAATCCTTTCAGCTAGTCTATGTACATGTATTCCTTAATCACTATGTTGAGGAACTTTTTCTTCACATCCATCTAATGTATATTTCATCCCATATGTGATGAAATTACTAGAATATATCTTATTCAAGAGTACCATGGTAATGGAGACATGGTCTCCTAGTAATCAATTCCATTCAACTAAGAGAGCCCATTGGCCACAAAATTTTCCTTGTGTTTCTCAACACTCCCATCTGCTATGTGCTTCACCTTCTAGATCCACCTATATCCTAGAACTGACTTATCCTCTAGTCTTCGGACAACTTCCCATACACTGTTCCTAATAATTGAATCATAATCCTCTACCATGGGATCAACCCATAATGGTTGGTGCAGTGCTTTCTTGAATGAGGATGGCTCAGTCTCTACACTCTTGCTCATCAGAGCCATGTATCCAGTGTACCGATCTAGTGACCTCCTCTATCTACACTTTGATGTGGTTTCTCCCACTTTCTCTCTAGAATCATGCATCAAAATTTTAGCCTCTATAGTGCACTTCCTTCCATCTCAGAATTTCTTTGCATGAGTGGGTGCTTCCACTCTCTTCTCCTCTTCTTGCGCCTTTTGCACAATCTGAGGTTCTTCCTTTGGATCTAAAATATCCTCATATTAGTGCAACTGAATCTACCTCATAAGGGAAAATATCATGGCCTTCTCTTCATCAAACTTCACATCTATATGAACCACTTACATACTGTGAGATGGAAGGTACATCCGATAGTTGTAAGGTGTGCCAGTGTACCCCATAAATATGCCCAAATCAACTGTTGGTTCTAGATTTTTTCGTGCATCCTTGGAAAAATGATAGTAGATTAATGAACCAAAGTTTCTAAAGTGTGCCACATCTAGTTTCTTACCTAAAAAATATTATTTTCATTTATTCATCCCAAGATTCCGAGGAGGACTCCTATTCCACACATATACTATTATCTTGCATGATTCCTCCCACAAGTGCAATGGTAGGCACTGATCATGCAATATCTCCTATACAACTCCCACAATACTTTTTTTCTTCCTTTCTGTAACCCCATTTTTTTGTGGGTTATGGGGTGCTATTAAATCCTTTTGAATTCCTTCTGATGCACAAAATTTATTGAACTCATTCAACACATATTATCCATTGTTATCATTGTTGAGAGCCTTCACTTTCATGCATGTGTCTTTCTCAACAAGTGATTTAAATTCAATTTTTTTTAGAACCTCTGGTCTTTATTCTGTATGAAGAATATCCAACACTTACGTGAGAAATCATCTACAAATATCACATAATACCTGTGCTTGGACATGGAGGCTTTCAAAAATGGTTGACACACATATGAGTGAAATATTTCAAGGATTAATTGAGCTCAAATATCCTGATCATGAAAGGTGGATTTGGTGTACTTCCCCATTGTAAACCCTTCACATGTACCATGCGTCTCTAGTGCATCCTTGGGAAGCCTAGTAGAAATATGCTACATGATCTTCAAAGGTACATGGTAAAAATGGTAAAGCCTCCTATGCCATAATTCGTCGATGTCTCGGCTCTGCACCTTCTCTACTTTAGCGCTCAAAGAAACAAAGTACTCTACATCCAATTTGTAGAGGTTATTTACCCAAACCCCAATCCGCTTCACCTGTCTCGTGGTGATGTGATGAAGGAAATCCTCTCCTTTGAAAAATATCACATCGTAGTCATGATATTCCAACATAGCAACTGAAACTAAATTATTCTTAAGACCCCAAACATACATGACATATTTCAATGTGAGAGGATAACCATACTCCCTGGAAAAATTAACAGTGTTGATTCCAGTTACACTATAGCTTCTATCATCTCCCATATCGATGTGCATGTGGAGGTCCTTCTCCTCTAAGTTACTGAAGAATTCTTTGTTGTCAATCATATGGAATGAGGCTCCACTATCTAGGTACAACACAATACCCATCACCGATGTCAAAATGAATGTGATGAGGGTGAAATCCAACTCAAATTGTGAAGAAATAGATTCACCTTCCACTCTTCTCGGGGGCTTCTTGCCAGCCTCCTTTTGCGGACACTTCATGGCATAATATCCCCACTCATGGCAGTGAAAAAATTTAATCTTTGATAAGTACTTCTTCTTTCCTACCTGACCAAAATCTGATTTGGTATGGGATATATTTCCTTTCCCTTTATTTACCTTCCTATCCAAGGCACAATTCTCCTCATCATCATGCTTGGATGAGGATCCATCTCTGGTGTTCCACCTTCTCTCTTCTTGCACCAAGTCAGACCACAAATGCTCCCACTCTGGTAGCTTTTCCCTCCAATTTACCGAATTCTGGTAGTTGTGCTAGCTCTTGGGAAGGCCTATAAGTGCTAGGCTAGCCAGACCATCTTCAACAACTATTACACAAACACTTCTAAGCTCATCCCAAAATTAGGTGAGCTTGGTCAAGTACTTTGGTATTGTGTCGCCCTTTTCCATCTTGATTTTTTGAAAATTTTCCTTTAGTGCCAGCTTCCTGTGGTCACTAATTTTCTGAAACAAGTCTTTCAAGGCCTTCCACATTGCATATGGAGTTTCCTTCTCATGGTGGTTCGAGACAATATGATCTCAAACTCCTTCTAGTATGATACTTCTCGGCTTTGCTAAATTATTCTTCCAATTCACCAGATCTTGAGGATCAGCTATTGGAGGCTTAGGAATGTCATTTTCTATTAATTCCTTCATCTCATTATCTTCTAATGCTACCTCCATCCTATACTTCCAAGCTATGTAATTGGATCCACCCTGTATGGCATACTAAAGTCTCAATCCATAGAACGATATATTGCTGACCCTGAATAATGATACTACAAATTCGATTCATATACATACAAAAAACTCATATTCTTCTCTTATTTAGTGATTTTAACTTAGAACCATGTATAAATTCATTGTATATTCAAACTACTAACTATAATTTTCTAAAACAATAGAGTTGAATCTACTCTACCAATTGTGGAAACCAATTTAAACGATCACGAAGTCATAAAGCATACAAGAGAAACAAGTCAATCAACACATTACAAAATTATTTCCTGGGGAAAGCCATAGCAAAATAACCCACTATATTTATATTGGACTAGTCATAAAATATGAGAATACTACAATGTTTTTTTCATTCTCGAGCAACCTTTTCACTATATCTATTTGTATCACTGCTTACTAGACAAGCGTAGGCTAATATTTAAAAAAAAATTGGCTTTCCAATGTCCCTATTTCCTTGCATTATTCCATTGATTAATTAGCCCATATTAATTATGGAAATCCCCATCCAATAATGAGAAATCCATCATAGGACTTCCTCTGACTGCATGCACCACTTGTGCAACTTGGATGATTATACAACTGATAGTACACCGCCCTTGAAATATAATTTCAACTGGGTAACTGTCAGTCAAACATGGATGAGTTATTTATTGTCAATTTATCAGTTATTTGGTTGATCCCTGAGTGTGGTTCAAGTTCCACTTCCACAGTTTAACCTTCTAATAGTTCCTCCAATATTTGGAACTAGTCAAACTAACTTTAACTCAAATAAACTGAATTTATTAATTACAACTTAAAATAAACTCAACCAGGGATCCTAAAAATTAGAACCACTCTACATTAGTCAAGTTATACCCTAAACTCATATTAACTAAACCAACTATGTCAAACTAACTTAGTTAACTTGTACAAGCTATCATGAGATGTGAAATTACAATTTTCTTCTAATTTAATTCAAGGGAAAATTTAATTATAATCTTTATCGGTTCCATTTTCAATAGAGCGAAGGAAGTATGGGTTAAATATCTCTCACCTTAGTGACTCCACTATTTAAATTTTTTTTTGATCATCTTGGATTTCAAAATGCCTCATACTCACTCTGAAATTTCTCAGCAGAAAAATCATCATATATTGAACCCTCCAAAAATCATATCTAGAAGGGTTTGGAAAGAGAGAACTCCCATCACTCCAGATCCTGTGATTTATTTTCCCAAGGTGTTAAATTATAGCTCTAAGAAGGTTGAGATAAATTACCCTGAGTCCTCTTCCAAAGCCTTTGAATATTATGAATAAAGTTTCCAATCGATTAGCTCGTTTTCCTATAAAGTAAAACCTAAAGAAGCTTCTGTCAGTTTACCTCCTCTCATATTCCCTACCTTCACAGAACTAGAATAAGTCAAATATATCGTCATAAATAATTTGAATCATAGTAATGCTAACATTCCATCTTAGCTCCATAGAGCCATAATCCATATAGCTCATCATCCATGCCATGTGATAAATATTGTACCACCTCCATTACAAAACATGGTCATCCCTAGTTTTCTAATTAATAGATATACTCCACTGAACTTGCCAGAACCTCTAAATGGCATTATAAAATATTACCTTAAACTCATATCAAGGTTCATTGGAGACGAAAATATCTTACCCAAAAAGCATACAGAAACCTATTGTGCATTTGATGAGAATATGAATGTAGAACATCTCAATCTAGTACTAAGGCTCTTTATTCAATCTTTGGATGGAGAAGATAGGAATTGGTTCAAGAACCTACCTAATGCATCATTAAATACCTGGGAGGAGATGGAAAACTCTTTCATGTAGAAAAGGGGGGAGAAGAGGGGCTATGGATATATCCTTAAAAAATTTAATGCAACGAAGAAAAAACATAGTGAAGATGTTTCATAATTCATGAGGAGGTTTAATAAATTATACAATAGTCTTCCTACTGAAATTAAACCTCCACAAGCTATTACCAAATTGGTTTTTGTTAGATATTTTGAACCAGAGCTTGTGTTTACCCTTAGATAAATAAATTCACGTACTCTGGACCAAATCCAAACAGATGCTATGTAAGTTGAAGATAATTTCACCTCTAGTGGAAAGTGGAAAGGAAATTTTGAATATGGTGATAGGACGAGAGGAAAGGAAAAATCTAGCTCTTTAGGCCATCTGAAGGAAAATCAAGAACAAAATTTAGAGGAGATGAAGAATTTGATAAATAATTTTTCCAACAAACTCGTGAAACTAGAGTTGGAAAACAAAGACCCCCTTAGACAAAATCAACCATCCCCTAACAGAAATTTTAATCCCCAATATAGGAGTCCACCTTTGTAGCTCTTGCAAAGGGAGAGAAAGGATCAGCATGATCATATTCAGCCTCCTCTATACCTATAATATGGTATGGAAAATAATTTTGAAGAAACCATAGAATTTAATGAAAATCAATTGTCTTCCTTATGAGAGGAAGAAAATGAAATAGAATCTCATGAAGGAGAAGCGGATAATTTGGAGGTTCCATTAGACGATTAAGAGATATAAAGTTATAGAAAATAGTATTTTGACTTCATGTAGGTGCAATTGCACAAGAAGTATGATCTCAGGTCGTCTAGGAAATGTTATAGGGATGAAGATCAGAATGAAGGAACTACCGATCTAAGTTCTCTTAAACCAACAAACAAAGGGAAGAAACCACTCAACCCTATATCACCAACCAGAAAATAATCCTCCAACCCTAGTCCAAATGAGTCTAGGGCCTCTAAGGTATAACGATCACCCCCTTTGATACCACCAATTTTCAATGAGAACAAAGAACCTGCTGAGTCCACTAAAATTTATAAGAATCCCTATGCCTTTAGTCTTCAAAAAGAGTTAGATAAAGTCAAAATACATGTCCCTTTGACTTAATTATTGAAACATGATTGAAACACCCCAACTATAGAGCTAAAGTGTCCCAGTTCATGAGTTCATACACCACTGCCCCACTGTAAGATAGTCTTATCCTTTAAAAATAAAGGCTCGTGGTTGTGTTTGGGACCAATGTTGATGAGAAAGACTCTTCCAATTCCCCATTATATGTCACCTTTCTGTTCAATGATCAGCTACTGCATAACTATATGCTTTACTCAAGAGAATATCATAACTTAATTTCATTATATGTAATGGAACAATTGGGATTGCAGATAACGAAACCATACAAATATATATACTCCTTTTACTCAAAAAGAGTAATATTTCTGGGTATGATAAAAGATATAGTGGTAAACTTCGCTCAAATCCTAGTAAAAGGTGTAGTAAGGAACATTGTACTTGATCAAATCCTTGCAAGATTTGGTATGATTTTTTCTAGGTCATGGGGAATGTATATTGGGGGATCCATTAAAATTTATTTAACATATGCTACCATTCCTTTGTTTGGTGGAGAGGAGCGACAGTTACACAGGGAATCCAAATTTGTGAAGACAATTACAAAAGTAGATTGTTCGATTAACACTCTTGTCTATAGTAAAGAGAATGCTTTTTCTTGTCTGTTATTAGAAGAGTATTATCAAATCATGAAGGATACCCAGGGGGAATGCTTCACACAATCGAGAAAACAATAATTGGAGCATGACAAGGTATGGAAATTGTATGTCGATGGTGCTAACTCTAGGGAAGGAAATGGATCATGTGTGCTATTGGTATCTCTAGAAGGAAGCTCGATGCCTCTCTCTTTCAAGCTAGAGTTTGATTCCATAAACAATGTTTCCGAATATGAAGCTTTTTTGTTGGGTTCGCAAGATGCTAAAAACCTTAACATTGGGCACTTGTGTGTGTTTGGGGATTCAAAACTAGTGGTGAAGAAAAAAAAGAATCCATATCAAAACAATCATGCAATATTTAAGTCCCACATGAATGAAGTGTGGGATTTGATTGAAAAAAAATTATTAGCTTTCAATATTCAGTTTCTTCCCAGGGAGAATAATAGGATGGATGACTCTTTGGAAATTACTACTAGTAATTTCAAACTTCCCCAAAATCCCTTGCTCATATATGAAGTAGATGTAAAGTACAAAATTTCAGTACTAGACAACGTTAAGTACTGCAAGGTGTTTGAGGACAAATAAAAAATCAAGCACTTCACAGAGGTCATTAGGGAATTCTTTAACTTAGTGATTAATCAGGAAGATGAGGAGATGACATGTGAAAAACAATCTGGTTTGGAAGGAATTATTGTTGGTCACAAGATATTGTAGCTGAAGGGGAGTACGATCCCCCAAGGTTTGGTTCCAATGGAGAGGTTTTTCAACTCAAATGATGTGGTTGTTAATCCAAATATACACGAGCTTGAGGAGGAGGTGGAGGATTGTAACATTGGCACCAAAGAAGATCCTAAAATCATCAAATTAGCTAAAGGAGCTCCTAGGGAATATAAAAAGGTACGTAGACCTTTTCAAGGAGTACATGGATGTGTTTTATTGATCATATGATGATTTAAATACTTTTGATCCCGGTTTCATACAACACAAAATTCCTCTAAAAACTGGGGTACAACCATATAAGAATATTCTCAGACAGATTAATCCTCTCTTACTCCCATCACATGAAAGGAGGCGAAGAAAATGTTGTAGGTTAACATTATTATGCCTTTGATGTGCTTAGAATGGGTAGCAAACATAGTCCCAGCTAAGAAGAAGAATGGATAAATAAGGGTGTGTGTGGATTTCAGGAACTTGAATAAGGCCTCGCTGAAACATAACTATCCTTTGCCTAAAATGGATTATATTATGTAGAAAATGGTTGGGTATGCTCGAATGCCCATGATGGATAGTTTCTCTCGATACAACAAAGTTGTTTTACATCCTAAGGATCAGAAGAAAATAACTTTTACTACTCCATGGGAACGTTTATGTATGCCATAATTCTTTTTGGCCTCATAAATGCTAGAGCTACTTTCCAAAGAGAGATGGATATAACATTTTTTGGGGAGTGGGATAAATTTGTAGTAATCTACGTGGAAAACATAACTATTTTCTCTAAATTAAATGAAGAGCACCCCCATTATGTGCAACTCACATTTTCAAAACTGTAGAAGGTATGGTTTGTCCCTAAACACCAAGAAATCATAGTTTTATTTAAGTGAAGGGAATCTTCTGAGCCACATTGTAGCGAAGGAAGGATTTAATATTAATCCCAAAGGGGTGCAGGCTATCAATAATATTCCTTTACCAAGAAATAGGGAGGAGATTCAATTTTTCTTAGGTAGAATATTTTTTCTGAGAATATTTAGACCAAACTACACTGAAATTGTTAAAGAAATCACTGAAATTTTGAATAAGGACACGGAAGTCAAGTGGAACATAAAATCTTGAGAATAATTATCTAGAATTAAAAAATATTTTACAGAAGCCCCAATCTTAGCTAGCTTAGATTATCATAAGGCATCCCTCGTTTTATCTTTCACTTCCTCTCACATGGTGGCATATGTTTTGTTACAAAAAATAGTGAATGGCATAAAAAACCAATTATGTTTTTCATCTAGGTGTTGTGAGAGGTAGAGCTGAAGTACAATATCTTGGAGAAAAATTCCTATGCTTTGTTCAAAGCTCTAAAGGCCATTGAGATCTATGTTTTCCAATCTAATATAATATCCTATGCTCCTACAACTGTTGTGAAATAAATTCTCATGCAAGGGGACAATGAAGGTAAGGGAGGAAACTGGATTGCAAAGGTTCATGAATATGACCTAGATATTAAACCCACTAAGTTGATCAAGTGGCAGGAATTAGTGAAAATATTTTCTGAGGCCAATTGGTAGGCCTTGGGCATAAAATTATTAGCAAATATGGAAGGAGAAGGCAGAGGAGAAGAGGGATGAGAAGGAATTTTATCCTTAACACAGAAAATTCAGATGAAGTACAGTGTCTCGCATTGGTATAAAAATATTCTTCATTGTTTACTTTTTCTGAGATTCCCATTGAATTGTGACAATTTTAAATAAAGGGCCTTGAGGCTGTAAGGCCATACATTTGTTATCTAAAATTTCCAGTTGTATTGGAAATACTGCGTGGGGATTTTTCTTTTATTTCTTGTAGAAGAAGAAATTCATAAGGTGATTGACAAATTCCATAATTGTGTCTGTGGGGGACATATAGTTAGAGAAAAAAAACTCATAAAATCCTCAAAATTAGTTTCTATTGGCCCAAAATATTCAATGAAGTACATAAATATGTCCGAGCCTATGAGAAATGTCATATTTTTGTAGAGAAGTAGAAGTTAGCACCCCTCCATTTGATCCCTATTTTTGTGGAGGATCCATTCAGGAAATGGGGGATATATTTCATAGGAGAAATACACCCACCATCTAGTGGTCAACACAAATGGATACTTCCAACCACTGATTACCTCACAAATTGGTTGGAGGCCATCATAGCCAGAAATGAAACTAATGTAGTTGTCATTAAGTTTATGGAGAATAATATCCTTGCTAGATTTGGTTGCCCAAGGAAGCTTATCACAAATAATGCATAGGTGTTTAAGTCATCCAAGTTTCTTAAGTTTTTCCAAAAGTACAACATCATAGTGGGTAACTCCACCACCTATTACCCATAGGGGAATGGACTGAATGTATCTTCAAACAAAACTCTAGTGAGTATTCTATAAAACACCATATTAGAGAATCATAAAAACTGGGACTCACAATTGAAATTTTCTCTATGGGCCAATAGAGTTACTACTAATAGTTCAACTAGGAAATGTCCTTTTGAGTCGGTATATGGAAATGCTGCAATTTTCCTTATTCAACTAGCCATGAAAATGGATAAAATTATATAGGATGTTGACGAGGAGCCAAACTCTCTCACCAGGAGAAAAAATGGATGTGTAGAACTTAAAGAAAACCGGGTGGAGGTAACTCAAAATCTCATTAAATATCATAAAAGGATGAAGGCTCTTTTTGAAAAAAAGGCAAGGGACAAATCCTTAGAGCTAGGATATTTGGTCCTTAGATGAGATTTTAGCAGAGAGGAAATATGAAAGCATGGGAATTTTGATCCTTTGTGGTTTTTACCTTTCAAGATATATGAATCAAAAGGAAACAACACCTTTTTACTGGAAAACTTGGATGGTGAGGTGCTTGAACTGCCTAAAAATGGGCAGAGTCGCAAGCTCAATTTTTAACATTAAAGATAACCATTTTCACCCACTGTATATACAGGTGACCCATTTTTCATACCAGCAATGTTTTGAGTTCTTACTACTTCTGTTTTTATTTTATGTACTTGAAAAAAAATGACTCGATGCCCAATGGTGAAGGCTACTAATCTGTAGGTTCGCAATGCATTACTTGCAATACATTGTCCCCAATTGGAGCTGATGTTTTTATATGTCATACAATGTTGGTATTCATGTAAAAGTTTCTTATTTTCATCCTTGATCTAAAGAAGGACATGTCCAATGTTGGTGTCCCACAAAGGGAAAGCCTAAATCGAAGGTTGAAATCAAAGAAAGAGCCCAAAAGGGAAAGGAAAAATTGGAGAACAAAATCAAACAGGTAGCCAAAAAGGGAAAATCTAAAATTCGGAGCGAATTATCAGAACCCGATATCAAGTCTCTAGAATTTTGGAGGTCAGAACATAATGGAACTCAACGGTTATTTAAAATTGTACCCGAAATAGCATTTCAGAGCCTCAACATTTTGACACTCGATATCGTTAGGAAGACACAACGGAACCCTAATTTCAAAGAGTCGATCATGTCGGAACTTCACGGATTGGAACATCATAACCCTTTAAAATATGAATTTTTTTATGACTATTGAAGTTCGAGGAGAATAGAAATACAAAGTAAATCATCACAAAAACAAGGATCCCAAGGACCCTTTCTATCTCCTCCAAGAAGACACATGGCAATGGATAATTAGCTCCGAGAAGATAATGGGGTAGATAATGTCAATGTGGCGTGCCCCGTATAATGTACACGTGGAAATAAGTTTCAAAAATTTTGAGAGCTTTATGGGAAAAATCTCAGCGACACGTGTCACCACTAAGCAGGGACCATGTGGATATGATGAGACAACATGACATCATTTCGAAGGTTGGTTTTTTGGAAGATGGAGTTTTCATAACTCCTGTCAACATTTTTTATAAAAAGTTTTGATCCAATGAAAATGGAACCAATGTTAAGTGACACCTAATCACGAGGACTCAAAAGGACCATGGCCATAAGCAAGCTTGAGAAAATAGTGCTTAAAAAATGCCACTTGGAAAGTATTTCGAAGATAGCGGATATCGGAACTCTGATGCAAACTACTTTTGATAAAAGTTATAATGAGAGGAACTTTCGATATTGAATGATGCTTAGTTATGGAAACTCAAATAAACAAGTGGTGAGGGAAAACATAAAGGAAGATAAGCCCCCAAAAGGAGCCCAAAGTCTTTAGCACCCAAGCACCTAGCCACTGTTCATGAAACCTGGTTCTATTGCAGAATTCCGATAACAGGGCTAAGAGAAAGGGGGTTAAGAGCATCAGTATATTATGATTTAATAAAATTTATTTAAAATAGAGTTACGATGGATGAAATATACTATACTGCAGAACCTAAGTGCTATACCAGTGGTCACATGCAAAGGGCATATGGTGTATAAACAATAGGGGGCTAATAAAAAAGGGAGCTTTAGTCATCAGAGTTCTTCGTTTTTGTAATGTCATTTTGATGAAAATTTACGACTTTTTTTTGGCTTGGAAGTTTCATTATTGAAATATTTTGTAGCCACTACAACCAATCTCAAAAATTTAGCATCAGTTGGAAATTTTAGAGCCCTTATTGCTTTTGATGGCATGCATGGTAATAGGTTCATCACCAAGCATAAACCCTGTGCCAAAAAGGGTCCACCCTGAAAAGGTAACCTCAGATCAAAAGCTAGTTTTTGGCTTATTTAGCTTGTTTCCATCCATAATTAAAATTTTCTTCTAAGTGTGGTCATAGCATCGCAATTTTCACAAATACCAATGATGTGCAACTTAGCGACCCAGTGAGGTCGCTTGGTCGCAAGGTCACATTCTCTTTAAAATTCAACCCTTTGCGACTTAGTGACCTAGCGAATTATGCTAGGTGATAAGGTTGCAAAGTTGTAGAGTCACAAACCATTTTCACAACTCACATTTGCGACCATGTGACAGTGAACCAGGGACCCCTTAAGTCACCAAGGCGCCAGGTCACAAGGTCGCAAATGTACACAAATCATCAGAAATTGCGACTTGCGACCTCATGTACTCATGACTGTGTGACCTTGCGACTGCAATTAAGGCTCACATGTGCGACATTTTTATATATACAAGGGTGTTGTAGGTTTCATTCGACCTACACGACAAAGCTTACGAAGTGTCTAACAGCCCAATCAGAAAGCAGTTTTTCTAGGTAAGTCATTGAAACCTCGTTCAATTTACTTTTCTTTGTTTGCATGACTACTTACCCTACCTAAGTCTCCCTTTAATAGGTTATTAAATCATTAGGCTCCTATCAACAGTATCTCACCATAGAATACCCTTCCCTCTAAGGCTCCATCTCTCTCCCAGGTCACCCTATCATGCCCAGATTAACCTAGATCCTTCTGGCTACTCTCTACTATCTTGTGAGTCCACTCCCAAACCTTCAGTGCCATCCTTAGCCTTGATTTTCCCTCTTTTATATCGTTTTCTTCATGTGTCATGAGAGTTGTGTCAGCCAGTTTCACTCAGGAAAGCCCTAATACGACCCTGCGACCTCGCAACCTCGCAACTTGGTCGTTGGGTCGCCAAGTCATTGAGGCTATCACCTTCACTCAAATGCAACCATGCGACCTTGCCACTAGGTTTCCATGTCGCATGATCTTCACCCTAAGGAATTTGCGGCCATTACAGGTCGCAACTACCTAAAATTTCTTGGTGCGACCTATCCTGTTGGTCACTTGGCACCCAGGACTGGCCGAGGCATTAGTTGGTTTAGACAGGTGATTTTCTCGATCATATTGTTGCCTCCATGCCATCTATATTATTGTGGGATTATTTCTTGAATATGCCAAGTGATGTTAAAGTTAATCTTGATTGCGTATCTATCACCTCGGCCTCAAGCGATATGGGGCCCCCAGCAATCCACAGATAGCACAAGAGCCCTAAATTTTATCCCCTGAAAAGTGATGTACGTCCATTTTTGACTCCCACCTACGGAGACACAACTTGCACCTTTGGAAATAACGTTAAAATGTCTTTGTATGACCTAAACCAAGAGTTCAAAAGGCAAGAGTTCCCGAAGGACCTAGTAGACCACCAGGTGTAACTGCAAGTGAAAAGGTATAATATACACTATGTTGTAGCTCACCCTCCAATCTTCCCATGTGCAGAAGTCGTTGACTATATTGTACAAAGAACAGATTCTAAACATTGGGTGATAAGAGACTCTGCCGACGTAGCCTTTGCCAACCTCTCCCTGGGAGACGAAAACATGGAATACTCTCTACCAGAAAAAGAAGAATAATTTAACGCTCGATGGATAGAAATGAACGATGTGCCAGTGCACGACACCCTAAATAGTTGGTGGGAAGACCCTGAGAAGTTCAAAGGGAAAAAGGATCAGGAATATAAGGCGAAGGCCCGTCTTAGAAGGGTATATAGGCTCGTTGCGACTATGATGTGTCGAATGTATGGAATAGCAGATGCTACCACCTTCAATGGGGCGTGGGTTCCCCTAATGCATACATTCATCACCTATGGAAGACATTTCAACTGGGCCCAGTTACTAATTTCAGCTCTTAGGGAAAACATATCAGTGGCATAGGTTTCATAGGAAGGGTTAGCATCTGAATTCTACATGGCCTCCTATCTATTAGATTTGGTCTATTCATAGTGCCATTTTGACTAGTGGTCACATAAATGGGATGCAGCGATCGAAGGCCCTATGGACAAAGACTTGAATATTTTATGGGATTCCAGATACGATTAGGATATTAACCTTATATCAAAAAATTTATCACCATGCTTTATCGTTTGCTATTCGAGGAAGATCCACCCTGCATGTTAAGAAGAGAAATGGAGATAGTCATCAAGGTGGCTCACTAGTTTCCCATTCAAGAAGGAACCCTTATCAGGGTTTTTGGATCCTTAAATCATCCCCATGCATTGTCGAAGTTCGTCACCGAAAAGCTGCTACTGTAAGAATTATGCTACTAGATGTCTAGTGGTTTCTCTAAAACACTGAAAAAAGGTAAGAAGAAACCATGGCCTACCCTTCCACTCACCATCGGTCCCTATACAGTCAAAGATTTCAAAGAAGTGGAGGTAGAGGATGAACAAATAAAAGGATTTTACTTCTTACACTTGGATTTCCGATCCTATGACCCTGAAAGGATCCTACCTACACTGATTCGGATTTATACAGGAACACAATAGAATAAATATAACCATAAATAAAAAAATGGATCAGAAATAACACTTAATTTCATTAATATCAAAGAACTAAAATTTGGTTATAGACAAAACAGAAATAAAATAGCTAGGGCACTGGTAGCTTATCTCTAAGAAGCGATGTGGGGGCTACAGGCCTTTGAAATATGTTACAATGAGGTGCAAGGGCCTATTTATTATTGAGAAGCAATGGAAAACACTAAACATCCAAAAACATAACCCTAGGAGATGAAGCGCCAAAATTATGGGCCTCGTTTGGGTAAATTGGTACATCAACTTCCCAGGGATGTAACTTTGCATACGATCTCCATTTGACACACTCAATACCTTGTTAGAAATATTTATTTGAGGAATACAAATTTTGAGTGAGAAACATTGATCAATAGACCCATGGTGCTCTTAGTTTTCCCAAAAACGTCATTTAGGGCCTCAAAACGGCTCTAGAAGTTCATGACACAAAAAATGGTGAAAAATAGTAAATTGTGCTATAATTAAGGAAACTGAAAAACTGAAAGCAACAATGGTGGGGCCCCAAGTGGAATAGGTGGGTGGCCACCAATATCCACCTGGAGTATAGAGGCTTTTCTTCTTGATGGTTGGTTTGGAAATGGGGCAAGTAGTGCAGGATCTGATGTACTTCCTAACATCCCGTCGAGGGTTAGGCCAATAGAAATAATTCTGTAGTACTGCCACTATTTTATTGAACCCGAAATTCCCAGTGACCTGACTGTAGTGTGATTCGAAAATAATCTTGGCATGCTTCCTTAATGGGGAAAAAATGTGTCCCAGGTGACATAGCAGTGCATCCTCGAGTTGAAAATTTGGAACTTGCGTACCCTCCAAGAGTGTCTTGTATGTGTGGCTAAATTCTGGATCACTCTTGTAGAGAATCAACCAATCAGAATTCTCGTGCCCACAAGAGTTGAGAATAGTGGTTCATTCCATGATCGGTGGCCGGCTGAGGCCGTCTATAACATTATTGGTGCTTCCCTTCTTATACTTGATGTTCAAATGAAATTGTTGCAGATATGTGGACCACTTCTAATGGCAATAATTATGTAACTTTCCTTGTGTATTTATGAACTGCATCGGTTGGTGGTATGTGTGGATGATTGTTTCCTTCCCCGAAATGTAATTCTTCCATTGGAAGCACACTTGAAAAATGGAATACATTTCTTTGTCATAAGTGGGATACTTGGGGACTGTGTCAGAGAATGTCTCTCTCTGTTATGCCACTGGATGCCCCTGTTGAGTAAGAACTTCCCGAATACCATAATCAGAGGCATTTGTCTCTATCTCAAATGGTTGTTGCAAGTATGGTAATGTGAGCACTGGGGTAGATCAGAGGTGATGTTTCAATTCTACAAACACCTTCTGTTGATATTTTGACCAAAATGATTTTTCGTTCGCTCCTCCCTTGGTGACTTGACTCAAGGGCCAAGTGATATGAGAGAATCCCAACCTGAACATGAGGTAAAAATTAGCAATACCCAGAAATATGTGAAGCTTTGTTACCGTGATTGGGGCCAGACAATGCCAAATTACATGGATCTTGGCTGGATCCAAATGCACCCTCGTTCATCAATAATGTATCCAAAATACTGAACCTCGGTCATGCCAAAAGTGCACTTCTCCAAATTGGCACACAAATTGTGTTGCCGAAGTGTTTGGAGGACCCATCGGATGTGGTGGAGGTGCACTTCCCAAGTCTGGCTGAATATCAGGATGTAATCCAAATACACTACTACAAATGAGTTGGTGAATGGTCGCAAGGTGTTGTCTATAAGCCTCATGAAGGCTGTGAGAGCATACGTCAATCCGAAAGGCATGACCAACCATTCAAAAAGGCCCTCCTTGGCTTTGTAGGTTGTCTTCCACACATATAGAGATTCGATTGGTACCTGGTGATACCCAAACTTCAAGTTAATCTTGCTAAAATATTTTTCCCCTTTGAGTTGATCTAGAAGGTCATCAATCTCTTGGATTGGGTACCTATTTCAGAAAGTGATCTTTTTCAATGCTCGATAGTCAATACAAAGTCTCCAAGTCCCATCCTTCTTCTGCACCAACACGATCTAGCACCCACAAGGCGATGAACTCAACTGAATGTGACCTTTTTGCAACAGATCCTGAATCTGCCTCTTGATTTCATCAATCTCCATAACAGAGTGCCAATAGATCAGTCCATTGGGCAATGGCGCACCTGCGGTAAAACTGATGGGGTGCTTTACCTGATACGGTAGACGCACCCCTGTGGGTGAGGTGAAGATGTCCCCGTACTCCTCCATGACGTTGTCCATTTCTTTTTTTCATCCAGAGGAGCCTTGTCTGGAGGTTGTGGCCATAGTCTTATTCTTTCCTTGGGGGCGGATCATCAAGTAAAAAAATTCCCAGTTTGGAAATGAGCTTACGGAATTTTTTTGCAGTAACCAATAAGATAGTCGTAGGTGGTGGTACTTCTAGTATCCTATAGAGCTTATTTACCAAAGTAACAATAATAGAGCAAGGTCGGGACTCATACAAATAATGTCACTTCCACAAGTATGGTTGGCCTAATAATACATCACAAACATCAAGAGGAGCAATGTCACATAATACCTCATCCGTGAAGGGCTTGATGTTGTAGGGAAGGTGACACTGTTGGCTGACGTGCAGATCCCATATTTGGTGAAGCCACCTGATGGTGTACGACTATGGATGTTCTGTGGTGGGTAAGCCTGACCCCTTCATGAACTATATTGAAATGAGATTCTTTTGGCTCCCACTTTAGACAATGAACTATATCAGGAAACCCTTTAATCCCATATGGGAGTGGAAGATATGTTCCTCCTACTATGGATCTTTCGGTTCTTGCTTCTAGATATTTGCAATGGAAATGGTGGCATTGGTCTCTGCATCAAAAATATTCATCCCTTTGTCATTCCCCTTGTCAGGTTCTGATTCAGAGTCAGAGCATGCATCTAATTCATAAGCCCTCATATCGACCACAAGTGACTGCTTGGCTTGACACTAACTTGTGTTGTGAGTGGAGCTCTTATGGAACTCACACCACATTCTCGTGTTTTTCTTCAAATTAATGGTGTTGTTATTTTATTACGACTTCAGGAGGCTATATCTCGCTGCCATGCCTTGGATTTCTCCTTTTTTCTATGGTTTGGTGGCACCTTTCCCTTTCTTTTGATTCACAGAACCAAAGTCTCGCTTCTTCTATTTGAATTTCTGCTCAATCTTGACATCATAATGGTATTTTGTACCAAGCTAGGAGATGTCGAGGAACTCCATTTCCTCTTTAATGTATCTGTTCAAACAACTTTGGTACGTCAACACCAAATTTTTCTCTGAATATTTGATACCAAACTTTGTGCGCAAAGTATGGAATAGATTTGTGAACTCATGCACATCTTCATCCCTCTACTACTAAAGCATAGTCCGTTGTATGTACTTTTCCTCATATCTCCCCATGAGATAATATTGTTATTTGATGGCATCTCAGAAATAATTCTAGGTGGGTGTGGCCGAGAATAGAGAGGGTTCCCCCTCGTCCTTTTTCTCGCAGTTGGTTTCCCACCAGTCCTTAACATGGGGGGTGGCTTTGAGGAGTGAAAAAATAATCTTCTCCCTATCACAAAATTCATGAACCAGGAAATATCCTTCTAATAGATTCAACCATTTATCTATGGTGTCTGCATCTATTTTTCCCTCAAGTATGGTAATGTCAAATTTTACTTGTACCTTAAAAGGAGTTGCACCTCCAGAGTGGCTGTTGGATGCAGATGCGCCATCGGTGGGCAGTCGTTGAAGGACCTAGGAAAAGTGATTCATCATCACATTCCTTTATTTTTCTAGGGCCTCCTTGAGAAATATTTGGATAGTATCTCCTGGTGCCTCATCTATATTTTCATCCCCCATGGGTGCCCCTCAAGGTTTGCAAGGCTGATCTTGCAAAGGTTCAACCAGATCGAGCCTTGACTCCTTATACCCCAACCTCATTGGGGACATGAAAAGAAGGATTGAGAAAGAGTAGACTACTCTAATACCACTGATCCATATTTATTTAGGAACACAACATAAATACAAAAATTCATCGTCCGAAGGTGAAAATGTGAAGTTGGGAAACACTTTTTGCTCTTTTTTGACGTTGAAAATTGTAATTTTCTATGTTTTTTCAAATTCAACTCCATTAAACTCATATTTTTAATGCAAATTATGCTTTGACATAAAAAAAAGATTTCTAGAGAATTTTCTTACCTCCGTACTCATATTTAAAAAAATATATATTGACATATAGAGGGGTAAATTTGTTGTTTACTAACTGCATATATTTGAAATTTTCAGTCAAACATAAATAGTCACTTTTTGAACCCTAACTTTTTTTAGGGAAGGTTATTCATTTTTTTTGAAAATAAACCATATCATCATAATCTACATATATCGAACTAGTGCAATGACTATTTTTCGATAATTTTCAGATTAAATAACTATTTTTTATTATTTTTTGAAATGGACGAAGACAAAAAAATGGTGATGTTTCAGTACATTTTATGAGCCCTAGATTTTCTTTTCAATGTGATCGTCAATAAGAAAATTCAAAGTACTCTTTTGAAGTAGACAGGGAGAGGAATTGCAATATGATTTTTCTTAATTTTTTGTGTTTCCATTTTTAAGTTATTGAATTTTCATCCAGTGCAATTTTCCGAACAATGAAATTCCATAGTGACATAGTTTAGTATAAAATTAATAACAAATTGAAATTTTTAATGAAACTCCACAAGTATCAAATCATCAGAAACTAGATTTAGAGATGAATCTAATGGTACTTGGTCTGAAATATAACATTTTGTTTTTGTAGGTGTTTCGCCACTCCAAAGTTGCAGGTTCCTGAAAACTGCAGAATTTTCTGGGTTTTTCGTTGACCAGAAACTCTTGGCCGAGATAATTTCTCAGATGAGATATTTATTAAAATATTGACTGAGAAATTTAAAACTCTCGACTGAGAGTTTAAACCACCACAGGTTACATTTAACTGCGTGGCTAACCTCTCGGCCGAAAGTTTAAAAAACTATCGGCTGAGAGTTTGTGCTCGAGAGTTTACCAAAGCCAACTCTTGGCTGCGAGTTTAGCCAAGGCCAACTCTCGTCTGAGAGTTTTATACAATCTCATCTGAGAGTTTATTATACTCACGGACGAGAATTTTTTAATCTCTAAATGTTAATCCAAAGCCGACGCAATCTTTCGGGTGAGAGTTGTACATAAATACTCTCGTTTGAAAGATTAATCCCACACACCATTGTAAACCAGCGAAAATTGTGAAGTTGCAAGGGTCTGAAAATTGCGAAGGTATGAGGGTTTGAATTCTTTTCTGTGAAGATGCGAATATTTTCTATGTGCAAAATTATTTTTGGTAAAAAAAAAAAATTTTAATTTTTTTCGGTGCGAATTTTTTTCACAAATTTTTTTTTGAAAGTTTTCTGGGTGCAAATTTTTTTTTTGAAGTATTTTTGGGTGCATGGATGCATGAAGTATTTTTGTAAAATGTCTCTATGAAGAAATGGAGTATTTTTGCAAAATGTCTCTATGAAGGCATGAAGTATTTTTGCAAAATGTCTTTATGATTTTAATTATTTATTTTTAATTTTCTCTCTTCTTGAAAGCATGAAGTACTTATTCTGAAGTCTTTATGTTTTTTTGGGTATTTGGTCGAAATAGTATTGGATTTTAGGTTTCAAATTTTGTGAACATGGGAAACCAAAGGAATTTCCTATCAAGGCACCATCGAAAAATAACTAATTCAGCAAATAAAAATGTGAGATTGCAAAAAAAAAGGCAAGAGGAAAAGGAAAGATTAAGCCATGAAATAAATGTGGAGGTAGAGCATCATGAAATAGATGTAGAGGTGCATGACAATGAAGAGGAAATGAGAAATTTTTAGCAACTTGTCAACGAGAATATTGAAAACATAAATTTCCAAGACAATATTGATATCGATCTCACTGGTGAGTCAATAGTTTCTTCAATTTGAATTTTGTATTTTTTTTTTAAAACATTGTAGTTCAAGATAGTTTTAGAATTAAAAATATGTATATGTCAATTTCAAATTAGAATTTAGTATTTTTTTTTATGCAAGGACAACATCAGAACCACAAGAAGATACTACCACACCACGAATTTCACTGCAATTAATTGGAAGTTCCAAGAACGTTGTATACAACTACAAGTTTCTAGAAACAACGGGTCCAACTAAAATTGAAGAATTGGGACCACCAATGCCTAAAAGGAAAGTTCGAGATAGAGTAAATTTTGGATTGAAACATATTTTTGAAGGTAATTATATCATAGCACAAGCTCAGATGTTACGTGGATTTTTAAAGCACAAATCTCTCGAAAATGTTGTGGAATTATTGGGCATTAAAAGTGAGAAAGAGGTTTTAGCAAATGAAATGTTATCAAAAAATGTGACATCGATGCTTGCCACACCAGCCAAAAAGCGATCTAAAGTTGAAAAGAATGCTCGTAGAGCACTTTTAATAGTTTTAGTCGTGAAATGAACTTCATCAAGTCTGTTGATGTTAGCAGCTTCAAAATTGTTTAAAACATCAAGAAAAAGTTTATGGAGGCATACAAAATTTAGAATTCAATTAGATGAGAATGATGAACTTGCATGTTGAGCTAATATCTATAGGCGTCCATATCATGATAGACTTCCTGATGGTGTGAGGGATGGGGTAAAAGATTTTTGGGATTTGAATTCTCGTGTGTCACCAAATGAAAAGGATTATGCGTGACGTCGTATATTTAAGGGATTTTATGAATCTCATTCCAAAAATATAACATAGGTCAGTCAAGTAGAATTATTCCAGAACTTTATGGACTATAATATTGATGTGAATATTTCCCTTAGAAAATTTGTGAATATTAAACCATGGTATGTCAAGCTTATCACTGTTCGAGAAACATTTTGTTGTCGATACCATCTAGAATTCCAATTATTTTATGAGACATTTGTAAATTTTGGCATAAAATATTGGTCAAATGACCCCCCTCCTTCAAGTTTTCATGAATTTTTATTGAAGATGTTATGTGCACGAGAGAATAATGAATTATTTTATATAAAAAAATGTGTTGGTGGAAGAAAATGCATAGAATGTTCTCATTTGGCACTCTACAATGAAAAGTATCCCATTGATCCTAATGATCCAAGACTGTCAAATCTTAGTATGAATTGGAAGCGATATGAAAATGTTACTTGCACTCCTATTGCAGATTCAAGCACAACATCAAAAAATATCACTTTACTTGACGACGAGATTCCAGTGACATCTTTTATGGAGAAGTTCAGGGTGCAAATATACAAATATATTAAGCATTGTCATATAGCACGATGGCAGGATTTACATTTCAAGAAATCAGGTGATGTGTTCCCAAAAGGAACAATATTATCAGTAGTTGATTTTACTGAGAATTAAACATTTTCTCCACAAAAGGAGATACAAAGTGAGTATTATCATTTAGACCAAGTATCTATATTTGTGCATATTTTGTATAGACATGCAGAGCTTGCTATCGATGGTTTTGATAGAGAATAAAATATTGGTGAGGTGATTAAGGAGTACCATTTCTACATTAGTGATGATCGAACACATGATACATGTTTTTTTCAGCATTGTTTTAATGTTATTTATAATGAATTGTTGAAACGAAGGGTCACTTTTAAAGAACGTTGGGTATGGTCAGATGGTTGTGTTGGTCAATTTAAATCAGCAAAATCATTATTTTGGTTGTCTCGTCTTCATAAGAGAACCAACATTCGACATACATGGAATATATTTGAGACAGAGCATGGAAAATGAGAGCAGGATGGTGTTGGGGCATGCGTAAAACATGCACTTAGGAGGCATCAATTGAATAAATCAAATTCCTGACTTGCAAATTCTTTAGATGTTGTTAATTTGTGCAAAGATAATTAATTCATGTATCGAACACAAGAATGGTTGATGTGCACAGGTAGGCGTACACATTTAACTAAAGATATATTATATATGTATAGATATATATATATATATATGTGTGTGTATTTGTTATTAAAAAAATATTAAATATTGTTCAAAATTTGACTCATACATGTGTGTGTGTTTTTCTCAAACAGGTACTTTTGGAATATTACCATGGGTGATGTTTATAGATCGTTGCCATTTAATTGCCTTGGAATCCCTCAAACAAGAATTTTACACTCAATTGGGAGTAAGAACATGACAAATATACAATCCATTGAGAAACGAAAGTGCTATTTCTTTTGTTCTGCATGTATTGATTAGATAGAGTCCATCAATGACTATGAAAACCAAATTAAGAAAATTTTTAAACCATGGAAATGTGAAGAATTGACACCATTTCCCCCATTTGGAAATGTGACTGACAAGGAAATGGACAATGAAGTGGTTGTGATTGAAAATGATTATGATCGTGTCTCTGATATGGTTAGAGAAGGTGATGGCTTCGCTGTCATTGCACCAGAAAATAATCAAGAAAAAGTGCATTATTATTTATTATGATGCACTATGTCAAAGTCCACGTTGCTGCAAGAGTATAATGATCCATCAAATTATACATACGCAATCGGTTCAATGGTTTTAATGGGACATTTCTTTGAAGAAGTAAAGAAATGTAAAAATCATATTATTTTTCAGGATTACCAGCCAAAGGTTATTTATGCCCAATATAGTCACTTGGTCATAGCAACTAGGTTGTAGCTAAAGCAAGTGAAGAGTAGAAAAAAACGACAATGGAGGTTATCGATAGATTATCATGATCCCATTCTCGAAAATTTTCCACTAGCACATTTCATATGAGTGGAACACATTTTTCAAGATGAACAATGAACTTTGATTCTAGGGTTAGAACATATAATTTCTACAATGCATTGGACTTTATATAGTTTAAGACTATATTGTGGATTGCTTTCAAATAAATGGACATGTCAATGGTTAGATGTGTGTTGGTACGAACAATATATTATGATCTACTGGATTAGGGTGCTTTGCTAGATAATTAAGTTATGGTGATTTAATCTGTCCATGGTGATTTAATGTGTCCATCATGTTTACTCCTAGATGATCTTAACTCGCCCTTTTTTTTCCATGGATATGATGGTGACGAATGAATATTTAGTTATATGTATATGTATAATAATGGATTTCATGGTGATTTAATGTGTCCATCATGTTTACTCTTATATGATCTTAACTCGCCCCCTTTTTTTCATGGATATAATGGTGATGAATGAATATTTAGTTAAATGTATATATATAATAATGCCCAAGGCACCCGTGCGGTCAAAATATAGAAAAATTGATATGGGTGCCCTTAAACGAAGCGAACCAACCCGAACTCATTTCATCGGGAACCCTCCCAAGGCGCGATGCCCTCCGCCCGACCAAACGAATGCAGAAGGGATAAATTGCAAACGGCCCACATGAACATGCACAAGGCACCCATGGGGTCACAAATTAGCAAACTTGATACGAGCACCCTCAAACGAAACGACCCGACCTGAACTCGTTTCCTTGGTTTCCCTCCCAAGGTGTGACGCCCTTCGCCCGACCGAATGAATGCACAAGGGAGAAAACGAAAAATGGCCCACACAAACGTGCACAAGGCACTTGTGCGGTCACAACTTAGAAAAACTGATACGGGTGCCCTCTAACAAAATGACCTGACCTCAACTTGTTTCATTAGGCACCGTACCATGGCACGATGCCCTCTGCCCGACCGAACGAATGCACAAGGGAGAAAATCGCAAATGACCCACACGAATGTACACAAGGCACCAATGCAGTTACAACTTAGCAAATCTGATACGGGCGCCCTCAAATGAAACGACCCGACCTGAACTCATTTCATCAGGTGCCCTCCCAAGGCGTGACGTGCTTCACCCAACCAAATGAACGCACAAGGGAGAAAACGGAGAATGGCCCGCACGAACGTGCACAAGGCACCCATGTGGTCACAACTTAGAAAAACTAATATGGGTACCCTAAAAAAAAATGACCCGACTCGAACTCATTTCATTGGGTGCCCTCCTAAGGCACAATGCCCTCTGCCCGACCAAACGAACGCTCAAGGGAAAAAATGGCAAACGGACTACACGAATGTGCACAAGGAACCCGTGCAGTCACAACTTAGAAAACTTGATACGAGTGCCCTCAAATGAAATGACCCAACCCAAACTCATTTCATCGGGCACCCTCCGAAGGCGCGACGCGCTCTGCCCGACCAAATGAATGCATAAGGTAGCAAATGGAAAAAGACCTACATAAATGTTCGCAAGGCACATGTGTGGTCACAACTTAGCAAAACTAATACGGGTGCCCTCTAACAAAACGACCCGACCCAAACTCATTTCATCGGGTGCCCTCCCAAGGCACTGTGCTCTTCACACGACTGAAAAAACGCACAAGGGAGAAAATGACAAACGACCCACATGAACATGCACAAGGCACCCGTGTGGTCACAACTTAGCAAAACTGATACGGGTGCCCTCAAACAAAATGACCCGACCCAAACTCGTTTCATTGGGTGCCCTCCAAAGGCACGATGCCTTCTTCCCGACCAAATGAATGCACAAGGGGGAAAACATAAAACGGCCTGCACGAACGTGCACAAGGCACCTATGCAGTCACAACATAGCAAACCTGATATGGGTGCCCTCTAACAAAAATACACGACCCGACCCGAACTCGTTTCATTGGGTGCTTTCCCAAGGTGTGATGCCCTCCACCCGACCGAACGAACACACAATGGAGGAGACAACAAACGACTCGCGTGAACGTGCACAAGTCACCCATGTGGTCACAACTTAGCAAAGCTGATACGGGTGCCCTCAAACGAAATGACCCGACCTGAACTCGTTTCATCGGGCACCCTCCCAAGGCGCGACACCATCCGCCCAACCAAACAAACGCATGAGGGAGAAAACAAAAAATGGCCTGCACCAACATGCACAAGGCACCCATGCGGTCACAACTTAGCAAACCTAATATGGGCACCCTCAAACAAAACGACCCGACCCGAACGCGTTTCATCCGGTGCCCTCCCAAGGTGCGACGCCCTCCACCCGACTAAATGAACGCATAAGGGAGAAAAAAAAATGGCCCACATGAATGTGCACAAGGCACCCGTGCAGTCACAACTTAGAAAACCTAATATGGGTGCCCTCAAACAAAACGACCCAACCCGAACTCATTTCATTGGGCACCCTACTAAGGCACGATACCCTCCGCCCGTCCGAACGAACGCACAAGCGAGAAAATGGAAAATGGCTCACACAAACGTGCACAAAGCACCTTTGTGGTCACAACTTAGAAAATCTGATGTGGGTTCCATCAAACGAAACGACCCAACCCGAACTTGTTTCATCGGGCACCCTCCCAAGGCACGACGCTCTCCGCAAAAATGAACGAATGCATAAGGGAGAAAACAGAAAATGTCCCACACGAACATTCATAGGGCACCCGTGCGGTCACAAACTTGCAAACCTGATACGGTCGCCCTCAAACAAAATGATAAGACTCGAACTCATTTCATCAAGCACCCTCCCAAGGCGCCATGCCCTCTGGCTGACCGAACAAACAGACAAGGGAGAAAATATAAAATAGTGCACATGAACGTGCATAAGGAACCCGTGTGGTCACAAATTAGCAAACCTGATGCAGGTGCCCTCAAACAAAATGACCTGACCCGAACTCGTTTTATCGGGCACCCTATAAAGGCGCCATGCCCTCCACCCAACCGAACGAATGCACAAGGGAGAAAACGGAAAACAACTTGCACGAAGATGCATAAGGCACCCTTTTGGTCACAACTTAGCAAATTTGACATGGGTGCCCTCAAATGAAACGACCCGACCCGAACTCGTTTCATTGGGCGCCCTCCCAAGGTGCGATGCCCTCTCCCCACCCCTTGTAGCAATAAATCCAAAATTTCTTAGATGAAATTATTATTTCCAAAGGAAAACAACTCAACTCTCATTAATGTTTCAATATAGATGAAGAGAAATGTTTTGGTAAATTTCAAATTTAAGGAGAAAATTTATTCAAACTAGCTTATAGCTCACATATTGATAGCTTCAAAAAAGTATCCTACAAATGTCAAATTTCAAATGTTTCTATGTTCATTTGACATGTTTCTCTTTTACATGTGCTTGGAAAATATTGTTCACAACATGGAATAGATCGTACAAAGGAATATTCAACATTTTGTAATCGAGATTTAGTTAAATTTCTCCAAAATTTTGTGTTTAATAGTTTACATATTGTACACATCCCCTTGTAATCTATATTTTTTTTTCAAAATATTTTGAAAGTTTCAACATGTTGTATGGAAAACATTCTTATACCTTATTTTGTACAAGCCATTTCCCTTTACTTGGAAGTTGGTATTTTAATTTCTTTTGGAAACATTTTTATGACTCTTTTCAAGTATCATGAATTTTCTTATTGATAATTGTATTTCTAAATAGTATAATATATAAATATAACACATGAATAATGTATGTTATTACTTCTAATAATGGTTTCCTCATCAATCATCATGGAAGTATCAAATATAGTTTAAATATTTTTTCTCTATTATTATTATAATCCAACCTCATGGACATGGGTCCATTAAACTAGAAAGTGTTATCTTCCATGTGTTGTACAACTTGTCATTGTCATCCTTAAAAAAAAAAATTATTGAGATATAATCACACCTTCATTAGTGGGTTGTTTTATGTTGATCATGGTCCTCCATATAACAATTTTAATTTATGTGTAGGTTCTTTCACTTCCAATGGATTTCTCAAATCTTGATTTTTACCTTAACAATTTTTTCCTTTATAATTACCATTTGTAAATGGGTTTTTAGCAAATATAGACAACAACCAATTAAAAATAATTTTGTTTATGATACTTTTCAAGTGTCACGAATTTTTCTATACAATATTGTATTTTAAAATAGCGTAACCTATGGATCTAACACCAAGCATGCTACTACTCATAATAATGGATTTTCAAGATAACCATCAATCATCATGTAAATCTCAAAACGTTTTACCCTTCTTTATTTCTGTTAATAATGTCAAAAATATTCATAAAGGTGTGTTTAGCTATGAATTATTTCGTATGTCAGAAATTTTTGCTAGTAATGGATTTCACTCTTTTATATTAAGAGATAGAAATCCCACCCCTTGTAGAAATAAATCCAAAATTTTTTAGATGAAATTGTTATTTCCAAAGGAAAAAAACTCAACTCTCATCAATGTTTCAATATAGATGAAGAGAAATGGTTTGGTATATTTCAAATTTAAGGAGAAAATTTACTCAAACTAGTTTATAGAGCATATATTGATAGCTTCAAAAAAATACTCATATTTTTTAAAATTGGAAGAAGGATTAGCTTTATTATTTTATATTTTATTGATGAAGCATAAAATTGGAATGCTAGGAGCATAAAATTGGAATCATAAAAAATAGAGGCATATGCAATTTGAGAAGGGTTTAAAATCACTAAAGGAATAAGAACGAATTCAATCATTATGATTAATGACTCTAAGATCATTATCATTCATATGATTAAACAACCATTACGAAAATTGATGTTCGGGGTTCATTTGTAGGCATCAATCATAAGATAACCCTTCAAGTATTCTTCAAGGGTGTCTTCAATAACCCTTTCCCAAGTAAGATATATCTCCACAGACTTCTTAATATGTGCTTTCAAAACATTCGTTGATTGTTCATTGTACAATGCCTCACTTGTCCAAAATAAGTCTCCGACAATGGTCTTGATGTTGGACAACTCCAACACTTCAACAATATTTGTTGTGTTCGAAGAGTGATGATACACAGTCAAGGTAATTACAACAACCAAGGTCTTCACTATTTTAAGAGGTAGTATTATTGTGTTGTTACTGTCTAGCAAGGAAAACCGACAAAAGATTGATGATGCACAGTCAAGGAAATTACAGCAACCAAGGTCTTCATCGTTCTGAGAGGTAGTATTATTATGTTCTAATTGTCCAGCAAGGAATTCTAAGAAAATAATGATGATACAAATTTAGGTAAATTACAAAAATCAAGGTTTCCACCGTTTTGAGAGGTAGTATCACTGTGTTGAGACTGTCCAACAAAAAAAATGAGCAGAAAATCTATACACAATCCAATACGGTTGTAGCTACTACATAGGAATCATCGTAATCTTCCACAATTTGAGCTTAGGATTCCACCACAGCTTGAGCAAGGAGTTCACCACAATCTCAAGGATTCTAGCACAGTCTAAAGTAAGCTTTTTGATGACACTGTCTGAAATTAAGAAGTCTAAATTTATTTTTTCATTGTCCTAAGATATAGCAAGGGACACATAAATACATGTTGATAGAATAAAGGTCCAATACTCTGCAACATGTTGTAATTGTTACTAAATACTTGGTAAAATTCAATAATTGTTTCAAAACATAAATTAATTCTCAAGAAGAATTAAAAGTTAAAATTAAATTTAAAGCAAATTATCAACAACCAAGGATATTGATAAGAAACAAAACATTTCAACCAACATTTTCCAGAACATATCACTTGCCTCTTATGAAATATTAGATCATTGATTGGAATCTATATAGCTTGCTGGAGAAATATTACAAAATTAAATTTCATTAGTGATATAATATCACTTGAAATTATTCTTTTGATAACAAACA
Source organism: Pinus albicaulis (assembly GCA_034641835.2). Lineage (NCBI taxonomy): Eukaryota > Viridiplantae > Streptophyta > Pinopsida > Pinales > Pinaceae > Pinus > Pinus albicaulis. The sequence goes on along the minus strand of CM076584.1, from coordinate 1,307,615,663 downwards.
TAACACTCATATTTTGAAATTTCTTTCAACTCAGGAAACTAGACTCCATCCAAGCTTCCACAAAAATAGTAAATAATTATAAGTTTGCTTGCAAGGTCAAATAAAGTACTCATGTTGAACTTAAAATATATTTGATAACATTTGGACATAGAGTATACATAATGCATGCAATAATAATTGACTATGTAAATCTCTCTGACTGTCTCGATTATGAAGTGTTCCCCCCATTGGCAACATATCATAGGTCACTTAAAATGTTAAATATGAGAGGTAAAAATTGATTTTTTGGTAATCTTCATCATCTTCGAGCCAATAATTTTTAAGAATATTTACTTCCTTCTCATAAATTTCATTATTGTCATGACTTTGCCGATTCTCAATCTTCTCAAGTCCTTCAGCATCATCAATATATTGTGCATAGAGATTTACACCTCTAGTGTTGCCCATAACCTTCTCTGCTTCCCCAAATTTCAAAATATTCTCTAGCCATTCAAGAAAAACAGTTACAATTCTTGGGTCTAGAAAGACTAGAAGATCACATAGATGCTTAATGCATCCTTTATTCACAATATATCTGCAACCAAAAGCACAAATTAGTAGTTTGTCTAGGATGAGATTACCCAATGTTATCCCTGTAATTGTTATGATAAATGAATTTTTATACTGACCATTTATTGACACAATACTCTATTGCTACTATTGGCCAAATGAGGAAATATGAAATTTGAATAGACGATGACTTATAAGAGAATTGACAAACCTCTTGCATCTATTCAATTTGTTCTTTGGAACCTCCAACATCATTGTAAGTAGCATCGGTATTTTCTTTAATAGTCATAATTTTCACACTAGGATAAATCTTAGCAGGAAAAGGGATCTGAATCTGATACTTGTTGCGATAAACCCTACATAAAGAAAGAATAACATCAATCATTATATTCCAGACAAAACCCACAAGGTGTGACCTGAAGCAATCTCTAAATTTTTTTATGCCATTAATGAAAACAAATTAAAACATTAGAGTTGAAAACATAGTAATGCTTCACTAAGAAGTAATTTGATATCTCACTTGTCAGTGAAATTTAGAATTGATGGATAATATCACACTCCACTCTAAAGGAAACAAACTCCCTAGAAGAAAAATTGAACATAAAAGGATGGTTTTTCAAGGGGGGTTTTCTACTAACTTACTTGATACGCATGCCTTATTCAATATTAGCAGGGGAGACTTTATCACCCAGTCCAACCACAAGCTGCATTCCAAAGAGACAACTTTGTAAATACTACATGTAAGTCAATGTGGCTTTCGAGAAACATTGGGTTTTAAATTCCTAAGTTTTGTTGCGAGAAAAATACTAATCACTACAACTATAGTTTTAGTGTAAGAGTAAAGTAGCAATTTTTATTCTTGCTGCACCTATAAGAGAATAATGACTTTACTGTGTGATCAAAACACAACCTGGAGAAATAGGGATACCTTGGCAATTTGTTTAACATTTATGACATACTTGGAATCATTAATTTTTGGATTAATGATATTCATGCACCTCGCTACCTGGATGAAGAAACAAAACATATTCAGATCAATTAGATGTGACAGAGACTGATACAAGCTTGACCATTTTTACAAAAAGAACATTTCGATTAATCAAACATAACAAAAACTGATTTGTTTAACATTGTTCTGGGTAAATAAAAATAAATTAACAAAAACATGATATGCATCAAAGATTGCCACATACATTGCTAGGGAAAATCCAATCCTAGGTCTAATGTTCAACAACTGACCCCCAGAATAAGCTACTCTGAAGCAGGTCTGATATTTCAATGTTCGACACCTTAGCTGAATCTAATGAAAAATGTAAACTATAAGAGACTTGACAAACCTTTGGTAGATTATTATGTACCATTCCAGCTAGCCTTAAAATTCTTACTCAGATTGTTGGGATTAAGAAGCCAAATAAAGTCCAATCCATAGATATTACCACGGTGATTGAAATGGCTAACCCACTGGCAAACCAATAGCTCATTAATTATAAATTTGCAGTTCACCACAAGTTAATTTTTTTTGGTTCCATTTTCAAGAATCAATACCAAAAGGAAAAGGATTGTAAAACCTACAAACCTGTGACCAGCATACAGCTAAATGGTACAAACCTTATGAGCATCGGCATCATTGTCTGTGTAGTGGTCAGCAATATCATAGGAAGAAACAAAACCTTCATACCGTAGGAATTTGTAAGCATGCCCCCGTTTGCTTCCGTTCCAATCCCTACATGGTACTACTACTTTAGGAACTGTAACCAAAACAAATAATGTTAAAAGGAATAAAACACAGACCTTACCCACAAATAATAACATGGACAGAAGGAAGCTTATATTATTTCTTGTAGGTTTCCAAATAATCTAAGATTTTGTATACCTGTTACAGGTAAATTAATCATATTAATACAAAAGTAAATTACAAAAGTAAATTAATCATAATAATATCAAATGGATAGGATCCTAATCGAACATAATTGTTTCACATTGAACCAAAATTCATTAAATTAGTATGAGGTAACCCATACACGTTTTATTGAGGTCAAATATATAGGATAGAATGAAAAATTAGGACTCATTTCCACATTTTCTTCATAAGGGCTTGTGGGCTTTCCACAGGTGGTGGCATGCTCTGCCCCACAATCTGAAAATCACAAAATATCACTCCCTTGAATGGTTGAAGAATGCCCTGGAGTAGAGGAGTACAAGAAATAAGAGATCAAGTACATAGGAACAAAGGGAGTGGGTAGCCATATAGGAAATTTAAATATTTTATCCATCTGAGGGCACACCATCTGATATTCGTTAGCATGTTAGGGAGGCCACCAAGGCCATGCATGAACTACATATTACTGATTAAAATCCTTAGAGGATTAGTGACACATTTAGTATGGGAGTGATGATGCGTCACATCAATATGTAGATTTGAAGGCCCATTTTTTACCCTCCAGCCTATAAAAATATTATTTCCTCACATTAATTTACATTTTTTTGGCTATGATGTAGGAATACTAAAGGTTTATCGTCATAATTTGTGGCCTAATGAAGTTAATGTACAAGAAAAGAGAATTTTTTATTACTTTGATGATGCAAAGGAAGGTTGGAGGAACCTAAATGAAGTGTAGGAGGCTTGTATCCAAAATAAACAGGACAACATAAAAGAATTTGTACAGATAAGTAATGTACTGAATATAGAATATGAACATAGATTGCAACAGAACGTGAAATTATCTATACAATTGACATGTGATCTTTGGTTATTTAATATTGTTTATTCTGATTATTCTGATTACGACAAAATCTTGCAGTTATTGGCCAATTTTGACCCATACATCCCTTATCGGATGACAATAAGGTGATCTTTTATAGTGAGATCAACAATTTTTACCTCTTTCCATTTTTTCCTCGGGTGACAATCTCTGAGGAAATTTGTAATAAGTCCTTTAATAAAAAATTCAGCCACTATCAGGTCTCTTAGGGTATTATCCTTTTTACATTTTATTTTCGGGTGTCACAACTGCAAAAAATATTGGATGTTATCTGGTTACTATAGGACAATAACATGTCATTTTTACATTTTACATTTTTTTACTATTCTTGAAAGCATAAAAAAAGTAATATTTGATTGTTAGTTAGTTGATAAATTGCCTTTGAGAGAAATAAATGACCAACTTTGTAGTAATACACTTAGATTATCAATTGAATGTAGCTCAAGTGGCTGATAAGAAAAGTTGTTTCCTTCCCCGACCAGGTTCAAATCCCACTTTGTGACATTTATTCTCTTCATGAGCTAAATTTTGTTGATATTTTATCTGGTCTTCAGCCCTGAAGAATCCAATTTACCTTATGTACCAAGATGAGGGGAAATTCCATGTGAGTTTCCCCAAAAGACAGATTAAGGTGAATAAAAGTACTATATTTAGATCTATACTCCACAAATCTAAAACAATTCCAAGACAAATGAGGATATGCCACCTATTATTGTACTTATATACCATACAAATGTACAAATGATTCCCAAAGCCCAAGGGGTTAGCTCAAACTTTTGTCATTAATGTTGTTGGGAATTTGTCTAGTTCAGTGCCAGCAGGTGCTTTCTTTGAATCCTTTAGGGTGAGGCACACTAGTCTACACTGACAGGTTTATTAGGGATGTCATCCATGATTGTGAAGAAGCTTCCCTTTGGTTTCCCACAAGGTTTTCCTGGGAAAAAAGAAGTACAATGCCTAAAATGGCTCCTAAATATATCTATTTCTATGGGACTGTCAGGTTGGCTAGATTCTTAAGACAATGTATTCAGAAAAAAGTGGAGAAATGGGTGTATATTTATTCTTTGAGAATCAGTACATAATCATAACAACTGAGAGAAAAAAAATTACAGTTAGAAGTATAGTGAATCCTTCTATTAAACAACACAAAACATGAAGTTATATATATTATGATAAATAAATAAATAAAATGCAGTTAGAGACTATCATTACACTTGGAATCTACCATTGATTTTCATACATAAAATAGAATTCAGAGATTGACAAGAGTAGAAAAATGCACCATGCGATCCTGTTCCTTGGAAAAATACTCTCTATTAACATCATTCCTTGGAATAGCCTCACTGGATTTAATGGCCAGGGTTGTATCTCGAACTTGGACTGGCAATCCATATTCAAGATCAAGAAGACACACCTGACAAATGTTTTTGAGTTTATAGTATGTTTGGTAAACTGTTGTTTTCTTGTACCTTGCATCATGACCTGGTCTTCACCTGAAAACTGTAAATGGTCTAGTGAAAATTTTACACTCTTTGTCAAAAATTGCTTTCGTCTACACCCAAAAAAATTCATTTAATATCAATTCGACCACATATATGTCAGTGATTTTATAAGCCATATATAAATATACATTAAATATAGTACACTAGCACTAAAATTTGAAATAATAAAATTCATGCATAAGAAATAAGTGATGATACAATAAAATAACTAAGAAATTTAAAATTTGATCTCTTTTATGTTTTAAGTAATGATACAATAAAATAACTAGATAAATAAGACAGAATACTACCTCTCATAGTCTATCTCTCTAATATTTAAAACTTTCCTACTGTGTTGTTCCTACAGACAGTACATCATAGAGTTGTAAACATCAGCACCTTCAAAAAATTTTAAAAATTTAGATCATCCTTCTTGACCACGTTCTCATGTTTTGATTTGAACATTAAAGTGAGGTAGCAGCCTAAAAGATTAACTAGCATGGTCAATGATCTCAACTCAACTAAGCTATTGTGCACCACATGCTGGAATATAATCAGACCCTAACATTAATGCATACCACATAAAACATTAGTTATGAAAACATAGTAATGCTTCACTAAGAAGTAAAGTGATATCTCACGTGTCAGCGACACTTAGAATTGATGGATAATATCACACTCAACTCTAAAGGAAACAAACTCCCTAGAAGACAAAGTGAACATAAAAGGATGGTTTTGCAAGGGGGATTTTTTTAACAATTGACCCGACACACATGCCTTCTTGAATATCAGTAGGGGAGACTTTATCACCCAGTCCAACCACAAACTGCATTCCCAAGAGAAAGATCTTTAATAACACCAATTATAACTAGTTGAAAAATACCTCTTGGTATAATAACGAATTATAATTGACATAGGGATGGTGAACATAAAAGTTCAATAACAACTATATATCACCAAATGATGTTTAAGCATTCCTTCAACAATGTTTCACATCACGCAAACATGAGTTGGAAACATTTACTAATGAGCACCGTGTGATATCAATAAAAAATTATAAGGAGATTGATGTACACTACATAGTGACTATAAGAGTATCCATATGGAGGACTAGAATGACTTATATGTATCGTACAACTCCTACAAAAACTAAAACATTAAGGGTGATGTGATCGATATTGCCATTTTTATTGATAGATAGATAAAATAAATTACCCTCCCCTCCCTTTTTAGTTTTGGTTATCTCCTTCATGGTTTATAAAACACAAAAGAGAATAAAATTAAGATTTATAGTTTTTTTTTTTTTTTACATTAATGAACCCCGACAAAAAAAAAGGATACTTGATTTGAGTTTCTTCTTTTTTTAATGATGTGAATGGAGAGATAATGGTATGCTTGGTACGAGGTGTTTTTTCATGAGTTTTTAATGAGCCTAAAAAATATAAAAGTATGCTTAGAACCCTTCACATAGTAATGAGCATGAGAATAATAGAAAGTGAGATTCCTTGAAGAATAACTAATATGAAAGGTTGATGGTTATTTCAAACTAACAAAAATTTTTTAAGTAGATACAAGTAGATATGTTATTAGGATTTTGTATAGCTGTTACAGGCTTTTTCTTACACAGTCAGATACTTGGGTCCACCTTGCACTTTGGGAAGCCTCTATAAGCCATAGTATTTTTCCTAGACCTCCTTCGGTGGTGCCCACAACCCTACACCTTCTCCTCTCCAACATTAAATTAATTTATGCTCAGCCTTACCTGGTGTTTACACCATTGAAGCTCCTTCCTGTTGGACATGGCTATATCCATTTGAAGTCTTCACCTTTTTGTATACCCATACTCGATTACACCCCTGCTTGACAACTCCAATGCCACGACAAAGAGCCAAATCCTGTTGAGGGTCCTCTTCTCAAGTAGAAGGGAGTGCTCAAGGCACACTTTAAGCTCATAAGGAAGCACAAAGATATAATTCCCAAACCCCTGCTCCTATACAACAAGAAATCAACTATTTTGATATTGAATTTCGTGTTCAACATGATGAGCAAGTTGTTGAGGAGGCCTTCGCCTCTATGGTTGAGTGGGTGATTGAATAAAGCCATACTTTAGGGTGCCAAAACTAATATATATGTATAATTGAGCTATACTAGAACATTAAATCACTCCCCAACAAGTATTTTCTTAGAGAATAATGAAGCTCGCAGGGAGATATTATTACAGATTGATGAACTACAAATGGAGCACAATGATCTTAGTTTGCAACACTGTGACATCTCAATGACGTTGGACCTTCAAATTTAATAGATGGGATGGAGAAAAAATCCGACAACTAAATATAAATATTCCCACGGGTTTCATGGTAATAGAATGGGCTGCCAGTGTTCATGCCATGGACAATGAAACTAAGAACTTGTTGTGAAAACTTGTGCCCATATTGAGCATACAATGTTTAAGTATTGGCATGAAGGATTAATTCTTTAATGAGATCACAGATTTTTCATTATGAATAAACCTTCAAACCATAGCACAATACATTAAATCCTATGAATCTAAGAATTGAATACTGCTACTCAAAAGAGCTTATTATACTGCAAACTACTACTTAGTAGAGCTTATTCATTTCCTATCCTACTGTAGCATGTGCCAAAGTAAGGCTGCCAGTTGAAATTAGTGAATTAATGCATCCACCTCATGGATACAATGGTCCTTTAGTCTATGCTTAGTCATCATGAAAAACTATGAAACCTCGAAACCAAAATTTTTGCAGGATGGAATATTGTCATTGTTGGGCTACAATAGAACCAGTGTACTTGCAAATGAAAAATGTCATTAATTTTTATGTAACAATGGACATGATCTGCCACGATATATGTGTAGCTGTCCTGAAGAGGATTGTTGTGAACTCTGTCAAACCACATACTGCCCCCTTTTCGTGAAACTCCCATTTTTCCATCACGTGCGAGTATATAATATTTTCCAAATGATTCTTGTTAAAGATCTGTATTGGATAGATGAAAACTTGTCACAAGGGAAGGATGATCTACAATTCTGTCTTTTAAGGAATATTGATTCCATATTCTTCCATAACCATTATTAGGCCACCAAAAGTGCTAGTAATGCAACCCATCTGACAGTAATTCAACCCATAAGGCTCTAAGTGATAGGCCTATAAATAGTTGGGAATGCAGTCCACTGTCATAGATACAAAGTTTCCCCTGAGAGATCACATCCACATTATTACAGGAAAATAGTTCTGAAGAAGTAATATGTAGTGTAGAGCACTCCTTGCTAGTTATTATGGAGTAGCAAGGCCACCAGACCAAATTCTTCCAACCCTAGGTCACTGACTCTACTAGTTCTTATCTTTCAGTAGTGGTAGTGTCTTCCTGGTGTTCTAGGATTTCTTCTGCCCTTACTTGTTTTTTTGGAGTAGCAGGGGTTTGGGTGGTGGTAGGAATGTATCATGTCCTCTTCTTTCCTAGAACACAGGGGGGCCTACTTTGATGCCCTCTCATTCTCTCGGTGGTTGGTTTGATACTAATTATCTCAACGTCAATATCACTATACTTATATGGTGTAATATAATTTGTCTCTTCTTAATATGAATTACTAGGTACTTTGTAGCCAAGGGATTCATGAAAATATATTCTTCCTCCTTCGCAATTGCAATGGGTGGAGTCACAGAACATTGGGCTCATTTAGTGAAGTTGCAACCATTGGAGTTGCAATGACTTCTTCTCAGGATTTTATTGTTTTGTTTAGAGCTTGTACCATGAGTAACCTGATAAGGCCATGATAAGAGATGAAATATCTTGGTATGTTTGCTTTTTGTGCATGGGCTTCCTTATTTTTCAGGGACTTGAGTAGGAAGTACAACATATTGACATTGTGACAGTGTCTGAGATGGTCAAGGAAACAAATGTTCATATTCCTCTAAGGAAAATGAAGCACCTATACTTTCAGTAACCTAGTGAATTGACTATGGCTCAATTTTTTTACTGAAAAATAAATATTAGTTTTAGCATTCACTAGATACATAAAGGAACCTCTCAACTATCTATAAATTCACTAGATAGCCTGTTTATAATGTGGAAATGATACTAATGAAGAAATGGTAAGAGGTTACCATGGTTTAATGTAGACTCTCTGACCTAGAGCCTACATGATTTCCTTGAGGCTCAGTCTACATCATGTCAATATGGGGTGTAGCCTGGAAAGTGGAAACCAAATTTAATAGAAAATTTTGCGAAAAAAAATTATAATAAACATTATAAATATGCTTAATGAAAAGTATCGATACTTGTTTCACGACTGGAGCCTGAGAAGGAATAATCTCTTCAGGAAACCCTTGATGTGTAGCTCTAACCTGAAAAATTCCATAATGTTAATACTCATACCATATAAAATTATGTGACATAAATTCAAATTAAATTTGACGTACAAAAATATAGATAGATAGAAATGAATGTGGCACCTATACATGATCATGTCCATGATGTACAGAATGAGGACTAGGGGCATGAAAATATTCTTCTAAGAATGTTGTAAACGGGATAAGTTAAATAAATATATTGGCGTAAGTTTGTGGATCTACTAAATGTATATACACCAAAAATAGCTCATCTTATAAATGTGTATTTTAAAATAGATCAAAACATGCTTGTACATACCTCGCACATGGTGTGCATATTTCATGTAATTGATTGCTCATAGAGGTCTCTACATGAGGATACATACTCCATAATCTCATATCACTCCATCTCCCTCAACACGTCATCTGGAATACTCACAAATGAACGAACTCATATAGATAGTGACATGTCATTGTTCCACCCTTCATCTGCGTCACTTATGATAATAAACATATATATCCTCCTCATTTGGCAATACATCCTTTGGAAAAGGAGCTAACTCCTTTTAAGTGTGACTGCCTAAATTCAGTAGGCCAGTGCTAAGCAGTCTTGGAGAGGCCTAGAGGCTTAACATCTCACATAGCATCAAGTCCTTCATATGTACGACCTTTTCCAGATCCATAGAATTTGGACCCAGTATCTGTATAGTTAGGGTCCATGTGCCCTCGAAATTGAGCAAACAACATCCTAACAAAATATTACGGCACCTCATCATTATTTGGGAACTTCCCATATGCATACAAGAACTTCTCATAAATATAAGGTGCAATATTGGGATCATTGAATCTTGCAATCTTCAGACATTTTTTGTCTTCAGGCCGCAAATCAAATAGTGATAAGGCCATTTCTTTAGTGACCCTAATTTTAACTTCATTTTAGGAGTGTATACCAGTTACTGATGCTCTCCTCCTATGCATAATGTCAAAAAACACTTGGGTTGATGGTCCAACCCCACGATAAGTCTCTATCAAATTCTCCAAATTGTGCAGAACAATTTGAAGACAATTTTGACTAGAGGCAGAGAGATTGCAAGTTTTCAATTCATTGTGAAATCTCATAGAATGCTCCCTCATCCCATCAATAGTAAGTAAGGAGATGGTATCTTCCCAATGCATCTACTCAGGAATATCATCAGGATGGGTGTAAAGGGGATCGTAACTCAGATTTTGAGCAAACTCATGAACCCTACGACCTTTACCCCTAGGAGGGAGAACACCACCACCTGTAACATGTTAAATTATTGCACATATTTAAAATTAAATAATTTATAAGAAAAATTTGTATTTAAAAAACTTGTCAGGTCATTTGAAAGTACCTGGTGGAAAAAATATCTCTTCCTCTTCGCTCATACTAGGATGGTTCCCTTCCGAGGATTGAACGTCTCTAACACCCACTATACAAAACATTAAATTTTTTTATAACAAAATTACATGAGACACACAATAAGTTTCACATCAAACAATACATTTTCCTTTAGATTTTACCTAGAGGAGAAGTATCTAAGTGTGGGATGGATTCCACAGGCTGAGACATTGTTCTCCTTTGCCCCACACCAGCAATAGGGCCAATCCCATCTCCTACATTTTCACCTATGGAGCATAATGTTTTCACATTAAATACATGTCATTTGAAAAAAAAAATCACCTTCTCAACATTGAATATAACGTAATATTTAACGCTTTAACTAGAATTTGATCTAATGTGTACCTATACAGTGTATAAGATGATCCTCAAAATGGGCTCTATGAAATTGGGGGTGAATGGGAACAGGTCTATGGAGCTCCTCTTGTTCGATTTTCTATCTGGGCACACGAGTCATATGAGTGCGTCCACCTGTGCAGGACAAACAAATTTCACATTAATCAATTTTTCACAACGAACAATAAATATAATCTACTTGAAAACATGACATAAGTAAACAACCAATGTACCTCATAATCCTCCTCTCATGGAGGGGTCTCTGTAGGGCACGCTTGATGCCATTGTTTCTATAGTATCAAATCAAATTTCTGCCCCTCATAAAGAAATTAGAAAACAAATTATCAGTCGACAGTCATGTCATCAGCTAAAAGGTCAACCAAGATAGAGTTTGCAAATTTACCTGAGATGGTAAAGAAGCTAAAAGGGATGCAAATTCACCTGAAATAGAAGTAACTAAAGGTATAGTCTGCGGCTTGATGAAGCTAGTTTTAGAAGAATACAGTGCAGATACTTAAAAGGTTACAATGAAGATATCACAAGGGTTGTGATGAATTCTGAAGTCTAATGAAAGGAAGGTAAATCTATGATTTACCTTCCTATAACAAAAGTATTAATTATGCTTAAATCATTTGTGTCCTCTACACTTTGGTAATTGACCTGATGAAGGATTAATTAAGAAGAATACATAAGAAAACAAGCTCACAAATAATTATCAAGAAGACAATTTACAACCTCTCCAGGTTCTCAACATGGTTTTAGAGCTATGGCAAAAGATGATCACCTTATGGTTTCAGAGGAGTGGGATTCCCTAGGCATTGTCTAATCATTATAAGTTTTGTATTTTTTTTGGAATTGGGTGAAATTTTTTTGGTCATATCTTGTTCTTTGTTTTTTGAAATAGGTTTTTGACTATATATATATAGATTTCACTACTCAAACTTGTGATTCAAACAAATCCCTACCTGATTCTAAAAAAATATGCCTGAAAACCTTCTTAAAATTCCTTGGGATGCCTTAGGTACCTTCGCTTAGGAGTTAGTTTCATTCAATGATCCAATTTTTCACAAGTGCTATATTATGGTAACATGTTTTTAATTTGGCATGATAACTATTGAATGAAATTTATGTATAAGATATATTTGACAAAAGGTAAATCTTAAATGTTTTCAATTTTTTCGTTTGTTTATTAGAATGGGTGGATTTTTTTTTTTTGGGGTAAAATTGAGGTTGTCTTACACTTTATTTCCCACTCCTCTTGAAATGGTAATTCACAAGGATGTGCCATTGGATTTCTTTGCAAAAATTGTATCATTTATCCTTCTCATTCTGAGTGTATTCATACAATAAAACTAAAGTAAAGGTGGGTGTGAAATATAAAAAGTTACTAATTTTTATGCATGCCTTGCTCTCCAAGATGAATTTATAGAAAAAGAAGTGCCCAAAACAAATTTATCTCCTCTCATCAAGAAATTTAGTGACCAAACAATGAATGAATGAAAATCACATTCCTTCTACAGGCATTTCCATTTGGAATTATTTCCCTTAGTGCTCAGATGACCTATCACATAACTTGTTGGATGATGTGAATCCTAGAATTTAAAATATTAGTGGAGGATCTTTTCATTTGTAAAATCAAGCTTCTACCTCCAGAAATGCTCTTCCTTCATCTTGACATGAAATTTGTCCTATAGGTAGAAACTCCCTAAATGATCCCCTATCATCCCAACATGATGTCAGTTTTGAAGCGACCACAATCTCCTTGGATTGCATCCTTAATGACTCCCTTCGATCTCACAAGCACTCTATCCTCCAAAAAAAATTTATTCCCCCTCCATTTTTGGTGACATAATCTAAAAACCGTCTAAAAATATTCCTGAAAACCTTCTAAAAATTCCTTGGGATGCCTTAGGTACCTTGGCTTGGGATTTAGCTTCATTCAATGATCCAATTTTGCACCAGTGCTATATTATGGTAAGATGTTTTTAATTTGGCTTGATAAATATTGACTTAAATTTATGTATAACATATATTTGGCAAAAGTTAAATCTTAAATGTTTTCAAGTTTTTGTTTGTTTATTAGAACGGGTGGAAATTTTTTTTTTTTGGGTAAAATTGAGGTGGTCTTCCACTTGATTTACCACTCCTCTTGCAATGGGAATGTACGAGGATGTGCCATTGAATTTATTTGCAAAAATTGTATCATTTATCCTTATCATTTCGAGTGTATTCATACAATAAAACTAAAGTAAAGGTGGGTGCAAAATATAAAAAATTACTAATTTTTATGCATGCCTTGCTCACCAAGATGAATTTCTAGAACAAGAAGTGCCCAAAACAAATTTATCTCCTCTCATCAAAAAATTTAGTGACCAATCATTGAATGAATGAAAATCACATTCCTTCTACAGGAATTTTCGTTTGGGAGTATTTCCCTTAGTGCTCGGATGACCTATCACATCACTTGTTGGATGATGTGAATCCTAACATCCAAACTAGTAGTGGAGGGTCCTTTCATTTGTCAAATCAAGCTTCTATCTCCCCAAATTCTCTTCCTTCATCTTGACACGAAAATTTTCCTATAGGTACCAACTCCTTAAATGATCCTCTACCATCCCAACATGATGTCATTTTTGAAGCCACCACAATCTCCTTATATTTCATCCGTTATGACTCCCTCCCATCTCACAAACACTCTATCCTCCCAAAAAATGTTATCCCCCGTATCCTCCCAAAAAATGTTATTCCCCCTCCATTTTTGGTGACATAATCTAGAAACCTTTTAAAAATATGCCTAAAAACCTTCTAAAAATTCCTTGGGATGCCTTAGGTACCCTAGCTTGGGAGTCATCTTCATTCAATGATCCAATTTTGCACCAGTGCTATATTATGGTAAGATGTTTTTAATTTTTCTTGATAACTATTGAATTAAATTTATGTATAACTTATATTTGACAAAATGTAAATCTTAAATGTTTTCAAGTTTTCGTTTGTTTATTAGAATGGGTGGCAAATTTTTTTTTTGGGGGTAAAATTGAGGTGGTCTTCCACTTGATTTATTGCTCCTCTTGCAATGGATCAACATAGACTTATCCAAACTTTATTATCACTTTAGTTGTTCCTACCTCCTCAGTATCCTAAAGGATTGTTTGCGATGTGTGCACGTATTTGCGGTGTGTGCATGTATAGCCAGCGGAAGAGAAGAAGGCAGTGGATGTGTAAATAGGTGGCCCAGTTTCAAATCCTCAGACAAATAGAATTTAGTGAAGTAGAGTGTCACCTTGCATAAATTCAATCCGAGATCATTTTCTGGGGACCTTTGCAAGTTAGTACAGAAAGGGTATTCTATAATGGGGGCAGTAAGAGGGCATTCATCACTAGTCATAGCAACTATGTGTGTGGTATTTGCTGCATGTCTTGTGCTGCTGCTGAGTGATGGGGTAAATGGGTAGTTGAGTTCTGACTGGGTGTCCGAGTTGGGTTCGTTAAGGGAGGGATGGTTTGATCTCGAGATCGAATCCTCCTCCACAATCGAAATGTGAAATGTAGGAAGCTGGGGAGATTTTGGTGCTACTTTTGGTGGAAAAAATGAAAATAAAGAGAGCCATGGGAGGCTTCTTAGGAGAATCCGATACTACATCAGTTATGGTTCCTTGGATGTGAATCGAATACTGTGCCCTCCGTGGTCTGGGAGATCCTATTACACTCGCAACTATTACGGAACTACAGAGCCCGTCAGACCCTATCACAGATCATGCACTGCAATCACTCACTACTTTAGAGACACTAGCTAATAAGCTAAATGAGGCCCTCAATATTTTTCTTGGCCAGCTTCTTGGGTTGTATGCATATATTTTCTCTCTAAAAAATAATGTATAGCTGGCGAAAGCAAAGATAGTATGGAGGTTTATACAAGGCGAAAATAAAATGACAAATTCGAAAAATTCTTGGATAAGAACTAGCAGACAGGGTTTTTTTTCTAAGGAAACAGAACCATAAATACTCAATGAGTTGAATATGCTTACCTGGCTAGATGATAATGTCGCTCGATTGGCTAGATGATAACATGGCTCAGCGGCGACAGCTCTAGCGTCCTAACGACAACAGTTCAAGTCCAAATGACAGGGAAAAGGAAAAATCGAAAAGAAAATGTGAACAACAGTGTAGAATGCCGGGTGAGTTAAGAAATTTGTGGTTTTATTATAAGAATAAAACTCTCAGACGAGAGTTTAAAAAAACTCTCAGACAAGAGTTAAAAAACTCTCATTCGAGGGTTTTTTTAACTCTCTTCTGAGAGTATTCTTGAGAGTTTATTTCAACACAACTCTTGGATGAGAAAATACATAACTCTCATCCGAGAGAATTTTAACCCCAGTTAAGTCCAATCAATCTCTCGGCTGAAATATTAAAAATCTCTCGGACGAGAGTTTTAAAAGCTATCGGTCGAGAAATAGAGTTGACTATTTTCTCGGATGAGAAATTAAAAATTTCACCCAAATTCTAGCTCTCCGCCAAAAAATGTTTCCCAACTTCGGGATTTCGCTCATGTATCACAACTTGTGCTCTTTTTCGATTTACAACAACATCAATTCCAGTGAATGAAGTTTGTATATTTCCTATAATGGCATCCCTTGCTTCTCAAATAATCTAAGTGACATCCATCTCTAACCGCAAAGTTACCGAACGTGGAGGTTGAGGTTAAAAATAAGGCAGAGGATGAGGAAATTCATTATTCCTTAATACACCCTTATTTTCATATGTCTGACATCTCCTAGTACCATAAAATTTAGAGGGAAGGTTAGTATTATCAGGTTTCTTACCCAAAAATATGTTTTCATAAAATAATCTTGCAAAATAATGCGCAACCTCTTCATTCCATAATAAATTTCCATACTCTATAAGGAACCTATCATAGTTATGGTGGCTATTTTAGGGTGCTTGAAATATTTCATCTTGAGGATATTTATTTTCGTCCCTTCTTTGAAATTAAACATAGATTTGATATGTGTTTTTGTAACACTCCTTCTTACCTCGGCTTATTTATTGGGACTCCTCACTATTTCCTTTACATGCCTCATAATAGCTATAAAGACATCATATTTTCTCCCAAGGTTATTGTAAATATCCATAAATGTACTTAGAGAGTGCACAACTATTTCTAAGATTTTCTGACTCTTTGCAGGGAGTTCCAAACTCCCAAGACCTTTCTTCAATTTTGAATAATGAATTATTCACCTCTATAATGTACATTGCTAGATGTTTGTTTCCCAAGGAATTTCATTAGAAATATCATATGGATAATTGGTATTTGGAATATGGTCTTCTTCATGAATCATCCTACTTTGCCTACGTCAAATTCCATCAACATTTTCACCCCCTTATTTAATATAATTACATAAATATTAAAACATTTCAATGTATTAGACACATGCAAGATAGACAAGTACATGTATATGTCCATAAAATTCATTTGCGTGTAAATTTTATTTTAACACACACAGACAAAATATATATATATATATATATATATATATATATATAATTAATTAATTTACCTAAATGAGTATCATGACAATTCGGTTGAGATTCAGGACCACCCATATATGGTTGAGCACCATCATGCTCAATTTCATGACCACCCATAGATGTTTGAACACCATCATGCCCAAGTACATGAGTTGATTGATCTTGTTGACGATAGGGAGAATGTTGAGAACCTTTACACGATGACCTACTAAGAGATTCTTCTAAAAAAAATAGAAATTATAAATTAATTAAGTTAAATTGACATAAATATATTCAATATCTATGTAAATATGATTATACATATTTATTATTTTGAGGTAAATTCACATAAACATATATATACTATACAACGATGATGTGAAGGATGGTCCTTTCGTGATTCAGCTCATAATCTCCTCAATCCATGAACAATATCATCAGTATGCATAGAAAGTTGTCTTCTAGTAAATGAATGATACTTAGTTGATGCTATACCTTGTTTACGCCTCAAAGAATGAGGTGGTGACTGCTCATATTATTATCCAAGACGTCTCTCTCTCTCTATACATACATACATACATACATACATACATACATACATACATATATATATATATATATATATATATATATATATAAACCCAAGTTACCTCATGCATTTAAAAATATTTAAAATTACTATTTGAAAAAATCCCATGCAATATAATACAAATAAATGTAAATATCTACGGGTTTCTTGAAAATCATTTGGTGTAAATTATTCATTTGAAATATACTGGAGACTAAAAGAACAAATGTTGAAGTGCCCATTTTAAGAATTGAATACAAATTTTTCTAAAACATTTCAGGTCCTGATAATTCACCTAAAAATTCACCAAGCTGTGATTACACAGTGAGGGCACACTTAGTATAGTATTAAAAGAAGCACATGGTAATTAAATACAACACATTTATAAGTAAAACAAACACACATATCAGAGATATCTTACAATTTTCATCAATAAATTTTGATGGAGAGCATATTGAGACCACTTCATCTTTCACGCTGAAATATTGAATTGACATTGCCCCATACAATACATCACTAGACATCATATTAACATTTGCACAATGACTTATGCTAAATTATTGAAATTTACTAGAAATATTTTTTTCTTTTCCATGAAGCGTTTTTAACTTCTCCTTTTTTACTTGGTACATGTCTTTCATCTGGTTTTGCACAAGTTTAGAATTATTGAAGACTACAATTATGTTGGATCCATACTTTCTAGTTTCTCCTAAGCCTTCTACCAATGCAATATAATATTCTTCATTATTTTTTCCTTCCATTTACATATATTTTCCTGTGGAGGACTTTGTTCATCCCAATATTTTATAACACATATGTAATCACTAATTTTCCTTGATTGGAATAGTAAGAAACATATATGCATAATTCCATTTCTTCAACCATGTTTGATGAGTTTCTTGATCCCTGTAAAACTTAAATGCAATAAAATGAATAATATATTTATTTTTTTCAAATTGCTTATACTATGGAAGAATGATGAAAAATAAATATATAGTGTGATGGAATGATATAATATTACATGATCTATTGTGATGAAGTGCCCTAATGGAATAATAATGGTAGTTTATAAATTAATACTTGGGAAAACATCCTAAAAAATTCTATCATGTTGGAATGCACAAGAATAACATTGAAACACATGCTACACTACATTCATTTTTTATGATGAGAAAAATATTTTTCATCATAAAAAATTAATGTGATTTTCAACCCAAGCTAAGGCCTCTAATCTTCTAATAGTTACTCCCATGACTCTCCAAACCCCTAAGACTAAAATCATTATTATTACTTCCATGTCTAATGAGATTCCTTCACTATTCAATGAAGCATATACTTATCATGAGAATACCAATCCTTGAAATTGGATATATTGTCATTTTTATCAAGTTTAGACTATATCGAAGGTTAACCTATCAATGGATGTTTTGTATAATGCCATGTAAGATTTTGTTGCAAAAATTTCCACATTTAAAAAGTTTCTACCCACATTCAAATCAATAAAAAACTAATTTGTAAGGGTTTTCATATTCTGTATAAGTCATTCAATAATTTTTTATGAGGAAATAGAGTTTGATTGTCGATCATTCCAGAAGTAAAATAACATCCATAAACCTTATATCTATCTTCAATATTAAGATAAAAAACAATTACAATTTTAATATGCGTAAGATCATTGCCTTAGCTTTCGTGAATCCATGGATTAGATCATCAACCAAGGTTTATACATATTGGATTTCATTCATGGATAGGACAAGTGATTAAAGCAACAAAGTGAATTGGAGATTTATGATGGCTTACCGCTTAAATATACAATTGTGTCAATTCATGCTAGTGATCCTACCACTTAAATGTCACTTATAACTTATGGCTGATCACTTAAATAAATATAATAAAATAAGCGAAAAGAGGTGAATATATCACTTATCATTCATCTATGGAATATATGAAGGGGAAAAGAGGTGAATATATCACTTATCATTCATCTATGGAATATATGAAGGGGAAAAGAGGTGAATATATCACTTATCTATGGAATATCTAAAGGGGAAAAGAGGGGAATATATACTGTTAAACTGAATCAAATTGATGATAGAGTTGAAATCAATAAGAAATAATTTTTATGATTGCACGAGAGGTGCAATCTACAACCCAGTATGAACCGGATGTCGGGTATGTCACATTCTCAAAAAATAATAATTTTTACTATGTATTATTTATATAATTTGAATGGATAGTAAATTATATACGTGAATTTGAATGGATCATAAATTTACCTTTAGCAACAAATTTTACCACATTGAATTTCCAAATTAAGTAAAATTTTAAACATCCTTACTCTTTACTGAAGTCAATACCATTTCCTAAATCAAAGGAAAATAGTTAATTCAACACAAACAAGACATAAATATTTCCCCATCAAAGTTGGAATATTTTAAAATTTAAATAAATAAAAATATAAATAAACATGAGGTATGGTAAATGAATAAAAAATATTTTTATACTTACTTCAGAGCTATTGTAAATAAATAAAAATATATATAAACTATATGTATGGTAAATAAATAAAAATTATTTTTATATCTACTCCATAAATTTTTTTATATTTAAAAAAACTTAAAAAAGAGGTTTTATTTAGATGAAGCCTATGGGACTAATACCATGGGACAAATTAATATTTATACCATGGGCCAAATAACATATTTATAAAATAAGTATGGTAAATAAATAAATATAAAATAAGTATAAAGAGATATGGTAAATAAATAAATATAAAATAGGTATAAGGAGCTATGGTAAATAAATAAATATAAAACAGGTATAAAGAGGTAAGTTAAATAAATAACAATATATCAAATAGGATTATAAATAAAAATTTGATTATATAAGAAGCATATGGTCCAAATACCATAAGAAATAAAAGATGTATGGTAAATAAATAAAAATATAAATAAACGAGAGGTATGGTAAGTAAATAAAACCTCTTTTCATATTTACTTCATAATATTCTTTATATTTAGGAATATTTATGTTGAGTAGATTACATAACTAAGAATAAATAGAGAGAGAGAGAAGTGGAGAGAGAGAGAGTGTCTCTGATAAGGGAGATATCGAGAGAGAGAGTGTGCATGTTTAGGGGTGAGATAAAGAGACAAAGTAAGATGTATGGAAATAAGGGGGAGAGAAGAATAGAGAAGGAGAGAGGGAGGGATATAGTAATGTAGTTGGAGAGAGAGGGGCAGAAAGAGAGAGAAAAAGAAAGGGAGATGGGGAGAGAGAGAGAGATAGATAGAGAGAGAGAGATGACGGAAGAGAGAGGATTTGAGGGAAAAGAGAGAGGGAGGTCGGAGAGAAAGTGAGAGAGAGGAGGAGAGTGATGGGAGAAGAGAGAGTATTGAAGGGAAGAGATAGAGAGAGAGATCAGGGAAGAGAGAGGGAGTTAGGAGAAAGAGAGAGAGAGAGAGAGGAAGGATGAGAGAGAGGAGGAGAGAGGGATCCATAGAGAGATGGAGTTGCAGGGGGAGAGATGTAGGAAATAAGAAATATAGAGTGTGAGAAGTGGAGAGAGAGGAGTGACAAGGGAGAGATAGGAAGAGAGTGTGTATGTTTTGGGCTGACATAAAGAGACAAATAAGGAGATATGGAGATATGGGGGGGAGAAGGATATTTAAGGAGAGAGGGAGGGATATAGTAACATAGTTCATGGGTGAAGAGAGAGAGAGATGAGAGAGAAAGGGAAAGAGAGGAAGGAAGAGAGAGGATGTGAGAGAGTGGAGAGAGGGAGGGAAAGGGAGATGGGCTTGTAGGGGGAGGGAGAGGGATGTAAGAATAAATACATAGAGAGAGAATTGTGGAGAGAGAGAGAGAGAGAGAGAGTGAGTGATAAGGAAGATGGAGAGAGAGGGAGAGAGGAAAAGAGGAGGAAAGGGGGATATTAGCGGGGGAGAGAGAGAGAAGGGGAAGATAGAGATATAGATGGAAGGTGAAGGAAGGTAAGAATAGAGATATCGGGAGAAATAATTTTTATGATTGCATGAGAGGTGCAATCTACAGCCCAGTATGAACCCAATGTTGGGTAAGTCATGTTGTTAAAAAATAATAAATTTTACTATGTTTTATTTATATAATTTGAATGGATAGTGAATTATATACGTGAATTTGAATGGATCATAAATTTAGATTTAACAACAAATTTTACCACATTTAATTTCCAAATTAAGTAAAATTTTAAACATCTTTACTATTTACTAAAGTCAATACCATTTCCTAAATGAAAGGAAAAGAGTTAATTCAGCACAAACAAGACATAAATATTTCCCCATCAAAGTTGCAATATTTTAAAATATATATAAACATGAGTTATGGTAAATAAATAAAACATATTTTTATACTTACTCCAGAGCTATTGTAAATAAATACAAATATATATAAACTATATGTATGGTAAATAAATAAAAATATAAATAAACAATAGGTATGGCAAGTAAATAAAACCTCTTTTCATATTTACTCTATAATCTTCTTTATATTTAGGAATATTTATGTTCATTAGATTACATAACTAAGAAGAAATAGAGAGAGAGAGAGAAGTGGAGAGAGTGTGTGTGTGTGCGCGATAAGGGAGAGATGGAGAGAGAGTGTGCATGTTTAGGGATGAGATAAAGAGACAAAGTAAGATGTATGGAAATAAGGGGGAGAGAAGAATAGAGAAGGAGAGAGGGAGGGATATAGTAATGTAGTTGGAGAGAGAAGGGTAGAGAGAGAGAGAGAGAGAGAGAGAGAGAGAGAGAGAGAGAGAGAGAGAGATGGCGTAAGAGAGAGGATTTGAGGGAAAAGAGAGAGGGAGGTAGGAGAGAAAGTGAGAGAGAGGAGGATAGTGATGGGAGAAGAGAGAGTATTGAAAGGAAGATATAGAGAGAGAGATCAGGGAAGAGAGAGGGAGTTAGGAGAAAGAGAGAGAGAGAGAGAGAGAGAGGAAGGATGAGAGAGGGGAGGAGAGAGGGATCGATAGTGAGATGGAGTTGGAGGGGGAGAGATGTAGGAAATAAGAAATATAGAGTGCGAGAAGTGGAGAGAGAGGAGTGACAAGGGAGAGATAGAAAGAGAGTGTGTATGTTTGGGGTTGAGATAAAGAGAAAAATAAGGAGAGATGGAGATAGGGGGGGGGAGAAGGAGATTTAAGGAGAGAGGGAGGGATATAGTAACATAGTTCATGGGTGAGGAGAGAGAGATGAGAGAGAAAGGGAAAAAGAGGAACTAAGAGAGAGGATGTGAGAGAGTGGAGAGAGGGAGGGAAAGGGAGATGGGCTTGTAGGGGCAGGGAGAGGGAGGTAAGAAGAAATACATAGAGAGAGAAATGTGGAGAGAGAGAGAGAGAGACAGAGTGAGTGATAAGGAATATGGAGAGAGAGGGAGAGAGGAAAAAAGGAGGAAAGGGGGATATTAGTAGGGGAGAGGGAGAGAAGGGGAAGATAGAGATATAGATGGAAGGTGAAGAAAGGGAAGAACAGAGATATGGGGAGAAATAATTTTTATTATTGCATGAGAGGTGCAATCTACAGCCTAGTATGAATCTAATTTTTTTGCACTAGAGGTGCAATCTACAGCCCAGTATGAACCCAATGTCGGGTATGTCACGTTCTCAAAAAATAATAAATTTTACTATGTTTTATTTATATAATTTGAATGGATAGTAAATTATATACGTGAATTTGAATGGATCATAAATTTAGCTTTAACAAAAAATTTTACCACATTGAATTTCCAAATTAAGTAAAATATTAAACATCTTTACTCTTTACTAAAGTCAATACCATTTCCTAAATCAAAGGAAAAGAGTTAATTCAACACAAACAAGACATAAATATTTCCCCATCAAAGTTGCAATATTTTAAAATTTAAATAAATAAAAATATAAATAAACATGAGGTATGGTAAATAAATAAAACATATTTTTATACTTACTCCAGAGCTATTGTAAATAAATAAAAATATATATAAACTATATGTATGGTAAATAAATAAAAATTCTTTTTATATTTACTCCATAAAATTTTTTATATTTAAAAAAACTTAAAAAAGAGGTTTTATTTAGATGAAGCCTATGGGAGTAATATGATGGGACAAATTAATATTGATACCATGGGCCAAATATCATATTTATAAAATAAGTATGGTAAATAAATAAATATAAAATAAGTATAAAGAGATATGATAAATAAATAAATATAAAATAGGTATAAGGAGCTATGGTAAATAAATAAATATAAAACAGGTATAAAAAGGTAAGGTAAATAAATAACAATATATCAAATAGGATTATAAATAAAAATCTAATTATATAACAAGCATATGGGCCAAATACCATACTAAATAAAAGAGGTATGGTAAATAATTAAAAATATAAATAAACAACAGGTATGGTAAGTCAATAAAACCTCTTTTCATATTTACTCCATAATCTTCTTTATATTTAGGAATATTTATGTTCATTAGATTACATAACTAAGAAGAAATAGAGAGAGAGAGTGTGTGTGTGTGTGATAAGGGAGAGATGGAGAGAGGGTGTGCATGTTTAGGGGTGAGATAAAGAGACAAAGTAAGATGTATGGAAATAAGGGGGAGAGAAGAATAGAGAAGGATAGAGGGAGGGATATAGTAATATAGTTGGAGAGAGAGGGGCAGAAAGAGAGAGAGAAATAAAGGGAGAGAGAGAGAGAGAGAGACAGAGACATGGCAGAAGAGAGAGGATTGGAGGGAAAAGAAAAAGGGAGATAGGAGAGAAAGTGAGAGAGAGGAGGAGAGTGATGGGAGAAGAGAGAGTATTGAAGGGAAGAGAGAGAGAGAGAGATCAGGGAAGAGAGAGGGAGTTAGGAGAATGAGAGAGAGAGAGAGAGAGGAAGGATGAGAGAGAAGAGGAGAAAGGGATCGATAGAGAGATGGAGTTGGAGGGGGAGAGATGTAGGAAATAAGAAATATATAGTGTGAGAAGTGGAGAGAGAGGAGTGACAAGAGAGAGATGGAAAGAGAGTGTGTATGTTTGGGGCTGAGATAAAGAGACAAATAAGGAGAGATGGAGATAAGCGGGGGGAGAAGGAGATTTAAGGAGAGAGTGAGGGATATAGTAACATAGTTCATGGGTGAAGAGAGAGAGATGAGAGAGAAAGGGAAAGAGAGGAAGGAAGAGAGAGGATGTGAGAGAGTGGAGAGAGGGAGGGAAAGGGAGATGGGCTTGTAGGGGTAGGGAGAGGGAGGTAAGAAGAAATACATAGAGAGAGAAATGTGGAGAGAGAGAGAGAGAGAGAGAGAGAGTGAGTGATAAGGAAGATGGAGAGAGAGGGAGAGAGGACAAAAGGAGGAAAGGGAGATATTAGTGGGGGAGAGGGAGAGAAGGGGAAGATAGAGATATAGATGGAAGGTGAAGAGAGGGAAGAACATAGATATGGGGAGAGGAGGGGATTGACAAAGACATTTATATATATGGAGTGCGAGAGCATGTGTGTTTAGGGGGGTGAGA
This sequence comes from Pinus albicaulis, assembly GCA_034641835.2. NCBI lineage: Eukaryota > Viridiplantae > Streptophyta > Pinopsida > Pinales > Pinaceae > Pinus > Pinus albicaulis. Next base: position 1,307,591,171 of record CM076584.1, on the reverse strand, counting down.
TACAGAGACATAAAAGAAGAGATGGAGGGGGATATAGATATGGATGGAGGGTTGAGAGAGGGAAGAATAATTATCACACTAGATGGATTGATATAAGTGGAGATGGTGATTTATAGTCCTATTTGATTATTTGCACTATATGCATTGATTTTAGAGTAGATATTTATTTCTAATGATGTTTGATTACTTGCACTATATGCATTTATTTCAGTGTAGGTGGTGATTTCTAATACAATTTGATTGCTTGCACTGAATTTTTTGATTTCAATTTAGATGTCGATTTATAATTATTTTTGATAACTTGTACTAGATCAATTGATTTCAATGTAGATGATTTCTAATCCTATTTGATTATTTTCACTAAATGAATTGATTTCAATGTAGATGGCGATTTCTAATCCTATTTGATTTCTTTGAGTAAATGCATTGATTTCAATGTAGATGTTTGTTTCTAGAGAGAGAGAGTGAGTGATAAGGAAGATGGAGAGAGAGGGAGAGAGGAAAAAAGGAGGAAAGACAAATATTAACGGGGGAGAGGGAGAGAAGGGGAAGATAGAGATATAGATGGAAGGTGAAGAGAGGGAAGAAGAGAGAGATGGGGAGAGGGGGTAATTGACAAAGATATTGATATATATGGAGTGCGAGAGCATGTGTGTTTAGGGGGTGAGATAGAGAGACAAAAAACAATAGATGGAGGGCGATATAGATATGGATGGAGGGTGGAGAGACGGAGGAATATTTATCACACTAGATGTATTGATATAAGTGGAGATGGTGATTTCGAATCCTATTTCATTATTTGCACTAGATGCATTGATTTTAGTGTAGATATTTATTTCTAATGATATTTGATTACTTGCACTAGATACATTGATTTCATTGTAGGTGTTGATTTCTTATAAAATTTGATTTCTTGCACTAAATGTGTTCATTTCAATTTAGATGTCGATTTATAATTATATTTGATTACTTTCACTAGATGAATTGATTTCAATGTAGATGATTTCTAATCCTATTTGATTGTTTGTACTAAATGCATTGATTTTAGTATAGATGGCGATTTCTAATCCTATTTGATTTCATTGAGTAAATGCATTGATTTTAGTGTATAAGTTGGTTTCTAGAGAGAGAGGCTGTGTGATCACAAGAAAATTTGGCAGAATTTCCAACGGCCAATTTGTGTCTATTCCGACACATAGTTGTCGCAAGAGCGATAGTTCGAGGAGGGGAAAACCGTGGTTTGTCATGCCGTCGCAATTCCGACGCACTTAAAAAGTTTTGCATTACCGACACCTTTTTCGTCGCTTCCAAACAGGCGTCGCTCTTCCGACGTTTCCCAAACCATCGTGCTTCCGACAAAATGTGGTCCGACGTTTTGAATGTCGCTCTTCCGACGTTTGTAAACTGTCGCAATTCCGACGAAATGTGGTCCGACATTTTGGACGTCGCTCTTCCGACGCTTGTAAACTGTCGCAATTCTGACGAAATGTGGTCTGACGTTTTTAACGTCGCTCTTCTGACGTTTGTAAATTGTCGCAATTCCCACGAAATGTGGTCCGACGTTTTGAACGTCGCTCATATGATGTTTTTATACTGTCGCTCTTCCGACGTTTTTAAGCTGTCGCAATTCTAACGCTTACAAGCGTCAGTATACCGATGGCGGGTTAAATTTAAAAAAAAAAATGAAACTTTAAAACAGGACACTAAATCTCCAATATTTGTTATGAATTGTGGGTGTTACAATGACCATGAAATATTAATATAATAAACCACCCCGCAGCGCTTCGACTATAAAAAATCATTTTTTTTTTTTTCAAAAGAGAAAAAATGTTGTTTTGAATATATTATATGAAGTAAAACAGTCCATGAAGTCATTACGTTTTCACATCTGAAGATTGGAACCCAAATATCCATCCAGAAAAGTGGAAGTCCCACCCCAGACAATGATAGAAAAATACCCCATGTCACATACAAGGACATGATATAAAACCCAGTAACGGTCCACATGGAGATTATCGATAATCTGAGAAAGCATCCAAATATGCCCGAGGCATCTATAAGAAAGTGAAATAGCAGTATGTAGAATAGTAAAGCAACAGATAGAGTACCGACGTCCATTGTTCCAAATACAAATTAAAGTACCCAAAATCCTTGAACAGAGAAAAACGCTAATCATGTGAGGAGTGTGATATGTCCAAAATATAAAAAGAACATCAGACCATATCAATAAACCAGCAACATAGACCAGCATCGCTAGTTTTGAAGGCAGAGTGATAAACATTAATCATTTTTTTTTCACAAGAGAAAAACATTGTTTTGAATATATTATATGAAGTAAAACAGTCCATGAAGTCATTACATTTTCACATCTGAAGATTGGAACCCAAATATCCATCCATAAAAGTGGAAGTCCCACCCCAGACAGTGATAGAAAAATACCCCATGTCACATACAGGGACTTGATATAAAACCCAATAACGGTCCACATGGAGATTATCGACAATCTAAGAAAGCATCCAAATATGCCCGAGGCATCTATAAGAAAGTGAAATAGCAGTATGTAGAATGGTAAAGCAACAGATAGAGTACCGACGTCCATTGTTCGAAATACAAATTAAAGTACCCAAAATCCTTGAACAAAGAAAAACGCTAATCATGTGAGGAGTATGATATGTCCAAAATATAAAAAGACCATCAGACCATATCAATAAACCAGCAACATAGATCAGCATCACTAGTTGTGAAGGAAGAGTGATAAAAATTAATCATTTTTTTTTCACAAGAGAAAAAATGATGTTTTGAATATATTATATGAAGTAAAATAGTCCATGAAGTCATTACATTTTCACATCTGAAGATTGGAACCCAAATATCCATCCAGAAAAGTGGAAGTTCGACCCTAGACAATGATAGAAAGATACCCCATGTCACATACAGGGACATGATATAAAATCCAGTAACGGTCCACATGGAGATTATCGACAATTTGAGAAAGCATCCAAATATGCCCAAGGCATCTATAAGAAAGTGAAATAGCAGTATGTAGAATAGTAAAGCAACAGATAAAGTACCGACGTCCATTGTTCCAAATACAAATTAAAGTACCCAAAATCCTTGAACAGATCAAGAAAAACGCTAATCATGTGAGAATTCTAAGTAAAGTTAATCTATTAACAGTGGGAATAAAATTACACTGAAGTCAAAAACATTGCCCAGACTCATGGAAAATTTTTCATCAAAAAATAAAAAAATTAAGAAGACTGCCCTCATATGGGGAAACCAGTCTTGAACATTTACAGAATTGAAAAATATTACAGAGGTCCAGCACAGTAATATAATCTAATTAAAACATGCCCAATTAAGTGGGCCTGCGAAGCAAGAAAACCAAATTAACCAAACTACTCCTCTGGTGGTTCCTCCACGATTCGGCACCATCCTTCGGAAGGTCCAGGATTGCTAGGTGCTACCTCCACATGCATGCCACGGCTCCCCTCTTGAAGGCCCGAATGCTGGCCGGATTTTTCCTAGGTCAGACCCGCTGGACGGGTGCATTCTTCCTCCATTTGGGCCTCCTCGTGGAAAACCACAGTGACTAAAGCCGTGATTCGTGGGCAGTTGAGAGAGAAATTAAAGGAAAATTGCGTAGTGCGCGTCGTGGGAGAAGGTGAACTAGTGGTGGGGAAACGAGGAGCAGGGGAATCCATACGGTGGCCAGATCCTACAACCCGACCCCGTCCACTCCTATTATTTGGATATCGACCTTCGTAATAATCACTGGACTGGCCGGAAGTCGACTCGGTTGAGGGGCTGGAGGGAGCGCGCAGGGGTTGACCTCTAGTGCTCCCCCTGCGGCAACGCATTATTTGATGTTGGCGAGGCATGGGTGCAGTCTCAGGCGCATTGGGCACAAGTGGATATGGAGAAGTAGAATTCCAAGAAATAGAGGAAGACAGAAACAGACCAGACCGAGAGAAATGCAGATATGCAGCAAGGTCTAAGCAGCAGTTTAGCTGGCCACTTCTCCTTCTTGTCACAGTGAGCAGGCAGTGTAATCCAGCAACCGGCTCGTTTGAAAAACCATAGCGAAATGCCATTTTATCGACCCGACTACAATGCAATCAAAGGATGACCATCATAATTAATCTCTGATCATTAATGAGAGCTGAAGGCCGGATCATATTGGAGCATGCAGAATTTGATCTTGAATAGTGGAGGTCTGATCTTGAACAGTGTTAAAACTTAATTAATGTGGATTTGATGTGAAAACCTTGGAAATTAATTGAAAAGCATTAAAAATTAATGTGATTGATATGAAATCGCCACATCCATGTCCCATCGCCTTAAACTCCATCAAATGCACCCGCAGCCGAGAGCAAGGAAAGTTTTTATTGAGGACACGTGGCAAAAATTGATTGGAGTGGATCTTTGTTTGGGCCGCTCGCGCAGTGGAAATCCGGGCCTGAAAAATATTAGGGAGAATTTGATAAGAAATTTGCGTCACAACTCTCCCTCTCTATGCCAACCCAACTTCGGACCTGAAAAAGATTAGGGCGGAATTCATTTGGTTTTCGCGTCACAAAATTGGCCGACGTCAGCAGGCTATTTTGGAACGCGAATTTGGTTTGAATTATGGTTTATCGTCGTATGAAGTCCGGCGGGCTAGACTTAAGAACAATTTTGTTTGATCCCATCTTATAAAATTTGTGTTGGTTTTCTTTGATAATACACATATTTATAATAAATCATGGGAATACCACACTAAACATGTGGAAAAGTTATATAAATTATTGAGAACAATCATTTTTATGTAAAAATATCCAAATGTGCTTTGGGGAAATAAGAATTCGAGTATTTGGTTCATATTGTTTTAAAGGAAGGAGTGAATTTGGAGCCTCAAAAGATGCAAGCTATTACAAAATGACCTATTCCTAAGAAAATCAAGGTTCTTAGAAGATTTTTTAGACTTACATGATATTATTGATCTTTTGTTAAGAATTATGCATGCATTTCAAGTCCACTCACATATCTCTTGAAGAAAATATCATTTATATGGAATGATGAGGCTACTTTGGCATTCTCTCTTTTAATGGATGCCATGTCTTCTACACCAACATTGGTTGCACCTACTTTTGGTAAAACATTCATTGTAGAGTGTGAGGCACTAGGACAAGGAATTTACGTAACATTAACACAATAAGGGATACCATTGGCTCTTAAAAGCAAGGAATTCAAAGAAAATATTTGGTGAAATCTACGTATGAAAAATAAATGTAAGCAATATTACATGCAATAAAAAATGGGGATAGTATATCATTGGGAGGTAATTTAAAGTCAAGATATACCATGATAGCATAAAGTATTTTTTGAAGCTATCGATTTCATTCGAAGATTAACAAAAATGAGGAGAAAAAATGCAAATTTTTAATTTTGAGATAATTTGCAAAAAGGGTAAGGAAAATTTAGTACATGATGCTCTTTCTAAAATAGAAGAGGCCTCAAATTTATATCCAATTACATTTTCTATTCCTAGGTGGCTAGAAGAAGCTTGCCATAATGGAAAAACGACAATAGTACTAAACAAAAACTAAAATTTATAAAGGATGGGATGAAATCTATGGAGCATTGGGAGTGAAAGAGAGATATACTTTGGTGCAAATGTAGAATATTTTTATGCACGCAAGCATATTTGAATAAAAAAATATTAAGGGAGTCCCATGTCTCTCTGATGGTAGGACGCAGGGTTCCTTAAAACATTTCAAAGGATCAAAAAATATATTTTTGGAAGGAATGAAGAAAGATATTCAAAATTTTGTAAGAGAAGGTCAGGTTTGCATAATAAATAAAAGAGAGATAGTAAAATCTCTAGGGTTACTTCAACCATTCCACATACATATTCAAAGACTAGAATATATATCAATAGACTTTATTATAGGGTTACTGAAATATAAAGGTAAGTATTACATTTTTGTGGTCATTTATATAGACAAATTTTGTAGATTTTTTTGTAGAGCTCAAAGTACATAAACAACAAGCCAAGTGGTAGAAGTGTCCGTGAAAGAAATTCATAGTCTTCATGGTTTTCCTAAAGTAATAGTAACAAGAAAATTTTGGAAATAATTATTTAATATGAGTGGAGAAACACTAGCTGCCATGAGTTCTACATATCAAACACAATCAAATGGTCAAACAAAAATAGTTAAAAAATGTTTTTAATGTTATCTACAATGTTACTCTTTAGAAAATAAATCTTAATGGATGAAGTGGGTTCCTTAAGGAAGAATGGTAATATGATACTATCATACTACCTATCACACATCTACTAAAATTTCCCCATTTAAGGCCCTTTATGGATATCCAACTCCTAGTATCTCATACTTTTTGCAAGATAAGTCCAAAGTATAGGAAACAGAGTCACATATGGAGAATACTAAAGAAACTTTGACAATTATTATGCAAAACCTTCAAATGACATGAAACATGATAAAACAACAAGGGGAACAACATTGAAGTGAAAGATAATTTGAGGAGGGTAATTGGGTATTTTTTAGATTATAGCATTATAAGCAATCTTCATTCAAGAAAAAGAAGAATAAAGAATTAGCTCAAAAATTCAATGGGGAAAAAGTCGAAGTTGGGATTAAATTGGCAAGGGTCCAAAAGTTGAAATACTCGATAAAGTCGGGAGTTTTTTGAAAAATTCAGCAAAAAGTCGGCAAAACTAAAAAAATACAAAAATATTCATTTTTGGAAAAAATCCTGATTTTTTCAAAAAAAAAAAAAAATTATTAAAGAAACTACCTCACTCAAGATTTTTTCCTAAAAGTCGGCAAAAATTCGGGACTTCAAGGATAAAATCAGGACTTTTTCAGGGATGAAAAATTCGGCAAAAAGTCGGCCAATAAAGTCGGCTCCGGGAAAAATTCGGGATTTTTTCAAAAAGTTGGGAATTTTTGCCGAATTTTTCCACACTACAAAACTGATATGGCCCTAAATCATTATTCATAGGATTGCACAAGTGGTATAGAAGTTATATTTTCCTTCTTCTTGCATTCATAAGGTTTTTCATGTATCTTGCCTAAAAAAGGTTTTGGGAAAAAATATGCTAATGTAAATAGAACTTCGAAAATTAGATGAAGAATGAAAATTGATTCTTGAACCACAAAAAGTTATAGATAAACATTATGTATCTCTTTGACTTATGACCATTATGAAGTACCTAATCAAGTGGAAGAATATTCCTCTAGAAGAAGGTACATGGTAAAATGATCAATTCGTGATGAAATACCCACGGCTAAAGGGTTCGTTTGAAGTTTTGACAAAGGTTTTGCTATATGTTTTATATAATGCGGGGCAGAATAGTTTTATTGTTTGTTAAGGTCCCACACAGTGATCAATTTTGAAGGGCAGGTCCGAATTTCAATTAGAAGGGCATATATCTATGTCACCCTTCCATAATGAAAAGATTTAAAAAAAAAACTTTTCAATTGACCACAATAAATTATTTTTACATTTCATTTTCAGAAAGACAAAACCATCAATCTTTATATTAATAAAAGACTGTTACATATACAACAATGAAGAAGGCTCCATATTTCATTTCTTAAATATCTCATTGGAAATGTCAACATAAGTCTTGAAGAAACTATTATAAGATTTTGGATACAGACCACCGGGATATAGGAGATTCTTATGTGTCGGATTGTGTAATGCAATTTTGACTTTGTCTCACAAGGAGCAGCAACATGGAGGTCTGGATTTTTCTTATAGAACTTTTTTATTATTATTTGAAATGTTTTTTATAGATATGAATACAACAATGAAATTATGAGCATGGTGGAAAATTAGTCAAGCTCATGATGCCAAACCATGATGATGTAAGTTTGGAACTTAACATTTTTACATGTTAAAGATAAATATTCAAAATCACTGACAACTTAGTATGCCATAATTAATAATCATTCCTTGTTCACTTTTGTTAATAGGTTTATGTCACAAGATGATGCAGGGGCATTAGGCACTAGCCAGCAATGTAGGAGGTTTTTTCCACATGTTGTGGCTAGGAGGGTTTGAAAACATTTGAGTTTTAACAGCTAGGTGTCAATACCTCAACTGACTATATTACTTAGACTAGTTAGAGTTGTAGGAGTCGAACAGTTTCAGTTAGTTGAATTATTATAATTAGACCTTTTGATTTCTAGAACGGTCCTCTCAGAGGAACCGAAGAGCCATATGTTATATATATAAATTGTAATTCCTCGGATGAATAAGAGTAGAGAGGGAAGAGGAGAGTAGAGAGGGGATTTCTGCAATAAACCTCTGTGTGTGAACAATTGTTTCCAGTTAAATGATTTCCAAGCTTAGTTGCCATTGAATTATCTCGAACTGCTAATTGTGAAGAATTGTTTAACTGTGAGGTGATTGGGTACTAATAATTCCATTCTTCTGTCTTTGAATTCCCGTAAATTGTTGGATAACCCTGTGAACTCACCCCACCCGAAGGCGAGGTCTGTGTAGAGAACCGGGGTCGTGAACACTGTTCAAATATAAAAATCTCAGCAATAAGAGAAAAATTGTTGTAGCACTGAACCTGGAGGTAATTGGACCTTTGTTTATAAACAAAGGATATGAACCAAACTTGCACAGTGAATTTAACTGTGCAAAACCACAGCCGGAAATTTAAAAAGCCGAGTTACCCATATGCCACATTTGCCAGTAGGCAATATTTTACCTATATTTGAATGTATAGGAGAATCTGATAATGGATAAATGGCAGTAGCTGAAAAAATAACACTATTTGAATACTTATCATAATTGCCCAACCCAAAAAGCCAGCGAGATTTTCAGAGTCGTTGATTTGGAGAAAGGGCCATCGAGACAGGTGGTCATAGATGTTGAACTAGGTTCTTTAGGTGTGGAGGATATGGAGATCGATCGATTGTTTGATTGGTTATTGATATAATCAAGACAGGGCAGGTATAATGAAATTGTTTAATTAAGCGATTGGCGGATAATTAGCATAAGTCTGGAGTGTGATTGTTGTAAGGCTGGGTGGTGAAATATAGAGCCGAAAGTTCATTACAAGTTATTTATTTAAAAAGAAACGTGGAGTATAAATACAAAGTGTTGAAAGTTAAACATTAGTTATAAGGATTGGAGATAATATAAAGTCGAGAATATAAATTAAATTCCAACCATTGTGGATAGTATTTATTTATCAAATTCTACGAATTTGATAAATAAACCCGAAGAAAGAAGAAGTCAATTAAGACTTAGGCTGGAGGAAAAGAACGGGGTACACCAAGGGAAAATGCTGACAGAGCGATTGTAGACACACCAGCTCTCCTTGGGGGTCCAATTTCAGTTTTGTTGCGTCACACGATGATCTCTCTTCTCTGGCATTTACTTGTATTGAAGATCACTATTCTAGGAATAAGGAGTTATTTTCTCCAAAAATAACCTTAGCCAAACATTGACAATGCATCAAGGATATCTTTCTATGCTTCATAAGTACATATGTTCTACTTCTAAATCATGTCTTGGAAGTGGTTGTTTTGCTGGAAATTATTCACCAGTTGGGTTCATACCAAAGTCTTTTTCTCATTTTCAGCATCCAATACATGAAAAAGATAATGGTTTAAACAACATAAATATTTGAAATTTTGCAAGAATTGTCTGACACACTTTGCATATTAATTTTGAAGTCAAGTGCATGATGCTGTATAGGATCAAGTGTCATTTTGAATACCAAATGTTTCACAAGAAACTTCTCAACATGCTACCCTGCAGTAAGGATTAAATGACAATATTGCATCAACTATTTCCATAATAAAAGTGCACCTCGGCCATAAGACTAAACAACTCCAAATGTTGTAGATCTAACAAGACCACACAATCAAATGTATTCCACAAGGCCAATACTGTATGAAAAATGAAAAGGAGTTTGCAACCAAAAATACCTTAGGCAACTAATTCAATTAGATACACCAAACCATCAGCAAAAAGGAAAACCGACCTACTTGGCCCCAATATTTTCAACTGGGTCCTCTAATTCAACCAATAAAAAGGCCAAAACCATAGCATTGAGATACATTTCATTACACTGTCAATAACAATAAAATTTGACTCAGCCATAACCCTTTCATTTTGTTGTTGTGAAAAGCTTTATGCATTACTCTAATGTGGCTAGTCCATAGGCCAAGTAGACCACTGGGTAACAAATATGTTTCCTTTCACCTTTGAGTTTTCAAATTATGCCTACCAAATCTAAGACATTTAAGAGGGGGAACTAATACAACGTTAAAAAGAAAACCAGAGCACACATCTACAAATTACCTCCTTAGCTACTATCAGACCATCATTAAATATTTTCGGAGAACCATGCTTGCTCTCCAAGACAACATTTTGCGCTTCGCCCCAAGGGTGACTCCAACAAGATCAGCAAGTTTGTTCACACCGCCTGCAAGACAAATTGACAATGCTTTCAGTAAGTGTGCAAATGAATGCCAGACCATATGCCAAAACAACCCTTCATGAAAAATTAAAATAACACATTAAAATCGAATATAAGTGGACAAGGAAAGATCCACCGCAGTGATGTTTCACGTGCAGGTGACCTTCCTTTAAACATAATTTTTTCTCTGACCTGCAATTTTTTTTTCACTGAGCCATCCTTTTTGAAGTACAACTCCTTTTCCATAGCTCTTGTATTAAATACCTTCTCTCTGTCGTGTAATCACAGAGTCCCTCTTCTGCTTGAGCGATTAAAGGAAATGGGTGAAAAAGCTGAAAGAGAAGACAATTGTCTGCCATAATTATCAAACATTGCACCCAACTTCTTCCCCCTTCCATTGTTACCCAATGAGGTATATGTGGCAATTGTTGTCATACTGCCCAAAGCAGAGGCCATCTTCTCTTATGCTGAATATAGAATTACAAGATCTTGATATTAGTATGAACCTTAAAAAACATGACTCCAATTGCTAAAAACCAATTTTAAGTTGTAACAGGAAAACTAAACAACTATCACAACTTTTGGAAACTTCTGGAGCATTAAGAGAGAAACAACCAAAGAGAAATATAACCACAATCCTCATTTTAATGAGACCGGACTATATATTTTCATTAAGATAATAGAAATAAATCACGACTATATTAGTGCCAGCACAAAACAATCTTTAACCAGTGTCTCTCGCGGCCTTCAGGTTGCCATGCTAGAGGTTGCATATTTTTAATTTAAATTCTTGACCTCTTGTGCCCATATATGAATGCATCCAATGGGATATCTACATCAAATGATCCTTTATATCCCCAAAAACAAATTCCCTACTACAAGAGCACCAGTATTGATGGATCACCCCACACCATCCCACCCACTAGAAACGGTGAAAAAGGAAACCCGAGAAAACTTTTGAAATATCTCAAGATGACTATATGGGTGGTTCTTATGAATCAACCAACCATTCAGAACATGCTCATCAATCCAAGCCATGAGTATTATGTGACGATATTCAAGCAGGCACTGAATCGGATTTCTGAAGCTATGTTAGAGAAACCCTAAACTCTCACTGAAAATAGGTGAAATGTGGCACCACTCAGAGATTGACATGTGCCAATTGGTACAAGTGTTAGACAATTGGCATGCTCAAACAACGAGGTGATGCAGGAATGACATGAGGGAGAAAATATCAGAAAAGCCCCAAATCTGGAGAACTAAAGCTCATCACCAACACGAGATTGACAACTTTACATGATGTAACCTATGAAATCGTAAATGGAGAAATCATAGTAACAATAAAGTAACCTATGTAACAATAAAGTCGGATTCATCCTGGGAGTGGTAATGGGAGAAATCATAGTGAACAATAGGAAACATGCAGAGTTGCTTACAATCAAATAGATGAAAAAACACATACAAAAAACCTAGATAATAATCATGAGCAAGCTTAATATTGAATTATGAACTGTAAAGGAACTTACAAAATGTGACATTACGAACCTGGTCAAGCGCACAAGAAAAAATATCCTGGACATGACCCTGGTTGACAAGTTGTATTGGTCATGATGCAAGAGGATTTGTACCTGCACTGCCAAGTCAATCAAAATCCATCATTATCTATACAATAAATACAAGTAATTGATGTAGTATTTTTTACTCTAAGATGCATTCTTATGATAATGTTAGAACATATGTTGAAAATTTCAAAACATACTTGAATAAGCTCCTCTTCGTTTCAAGAACAATTTATTGGAGTCGCATGAACTTGGAACAAGCCTCCCACGATCTGAAAGAGTAGCAACTAAGTCAACAGTGACTTTTTTGTTGCTACGCTGGATCGAGGGAGGTTTGCTCCAAGATTAAATCGCTTCAATAAATTATTCTCTACTAAACAGGGCCAACCACGTGAAGGTGGAAGCTCTTATGGCCCCTCCCCCCCCCCCTCACATCACTCTCAATTCCCCAATACCCAATCTATATTTCATTTTTTACTTTCATGAGCATAAAAAAATATATTCAATAACTAATAATAAAACAATTCAACAAAAAGTATGCAAGGAAACATTGTAATTAATGCTTGACATAAAAATAGTATGATAAATGAGTTTTTTATATAACGCAAAAAACGTTCCAAGTATGGTAACGTTTGTCTTATAATAATACAATATTTTACATTATAAAATTTTATTTTTCTTCTTCCTATTTCTAAAGCTCCTAATTACATCATCAATATCATCGTGCTCTACTCCTGTTTCGTGCCTTTCAACCCGCACTGCTGACCTAGTTGTGTAGTCACGATGTCTGGTCTCATCCAGTGACGGGGCATCGCCTACAAAAAGAGATAATATTAAATTTTAATTGTCAGTTTTTAAATATCATTGAACTAGTTCGGTAATATTAATAAAAAAAATTGCAATGAGATTATTTACCTGGTGCACCAGTTGTCGTCGCTGACCTAGTTGCGTAGTCACGATGTCTGGTCTCATCCAGTGACGGGGCATCGCCTACAAAAGCAGATAATATTAAATTTTAATTGTCAGTTTTTAAATATCATTGAACTAGTTCGGTAATATTAATAAAAAAAATTGCAATGAGATTATTTACTTGGTGCACCAGTTGTCGTCGCTGACCTAGTTGCGTAGTCACGATGTCTGGTCTCATCCAGTGACGGGGCATCGCCTACAAAAAATAGATAATATTAAATTTTAATTGTCAGTTTTTAAATATCATTGAACTAGTTCGATAATATTAATAAAAAAAATTGCAATGAGATTATTTACCTGGTGCACCAGTTGTCGCCGTTGGGACTGTTGCCCTGTCTTCCTCTCTGGTGGTAAGATCCTCAAGGGAAACATTCTCTGTCATTTAAACAAAAAACGTTATAAGGACAACCATCAAGGTATAATTAGAAAAAATTGTAAGTGGAAATTAATTACCGTCACGGCCCTCACTGATAGTAGCATTGTCGGCCTGGTCCCCACTACAATGATCAGGTTGCACGTGAGGATCATCTACATCTGGCTCTAAAACTGGGTTATTTGCCTCGTCGGTAGTGCTGCTCCCCTGATTTAAACAAAGTTGTTAGACATTAAATTTATGGAAGAAAACAAACATATTGAAAGGTTAATGTTTTACCTTATCAGGCATTCTGGATCTTGGGACCTGCCCCAAGCTTCTGCGACATTCAACTATGGCTTGATAGCCGAAATGGAAAGCGATATTTTTATCTTCCTCTGTAGTTTCTGTTCCGAAGTCATCACCCTACATTACATATGATTTTGTATTTTTAATCATATTTGATAGGATTACAAAAACATTGGAAGGCGATACAATTAATTATAAGATGTTTAGCTACTTAATTACAATTCTTGCAGCTAATTTCAAGTAGCCGCCCTGGCCTAGCTTGTGATGGCCTTTTTTTTCAATCCTAGCTTTGGTTGCCTTTGAGGTGTCAGGCAACCTAGCATCAAAAGATTGAAGTCAGATATGACGTAGCACACTTTTATTTTAGACATAGAGAAAATTAAAGCTATTGAATTAAGGTTGTAATTTACCTTGCGGGTCCAGTTGGCATTTTCCTTCTTTCTTTGCCCTTTTCTCTTTTCTGTCATGGATGAGTGCTCTCTACTCACTCTCTGGAACTGTGAGAGGATGCTCATATCTAGGGTTAAATTACAATTGCGTCCTATAGGTGTCCCTGGTATATTTCAAATATTTGCTGGCTACCCGAGCCACCGTTGTTCTGTCAAATGTGCCGACCCCAAAAAGGGCTTCTAGATAATCTAGAAGTTCTTTTTTCAGGTTGGAATACTGGGAATTCCACCCTGTGCATATGGTTGGGCCAAAAATTACCAACGCATGGCTCTCTACAAACCTATAGAACTCACTGCTTCCTACACAAAAAAAGAAGAAGATATTATCATTAATTTAAAAATAAAAATCATGATAAATACGTTTTAGATAAAGTACATGAAATAGTTAAAATACTAAAATTTACCTGGGAGTTGTACATGCTTTATAGGGACACCTTCATCGTTCATGAAAAACGTGCCATTAATGGTCACTGTGTAGCTGACATGTGTAGCTCCAGGAAACGCAATAATGTAGTTGGCCATATCAGCATCATCATTTCCAACACGTTCAGCGGTTGGTTGGGTGTCTGCTTGGGTAGGGTGTGTTTCTTGGCTAGCACCTAAAGGAGTAGAAGGTGTAGGAGAGGGTTTTTGGGAAATATCTTGCCCTTGTGTCCCACTACCACCAACATCGGGTTCAGAAAGTGCCAGAAAATGCTACATACAAAAGAAATTTTTGTTAGTTTAGTCAATGTAAAAGTTAAAAATCAAACTATCACAATTCATCTCATGCAGAACAAAAAAAAATATCCTTTTGACTTTTTATTATTACCTAATATCTATCTAGCTAGCTCATAAGTTGTTTTATCCTCTCTTTTGTTTCAGGTGTTTGAGGCGCATCTATCAAAGTATTAAATTCTGACCTTGCATCGCGTGCCTTTTTTCGCAACAAGAACACTGGAGATAGGGATGAAGAAAGCTCTACCTCAAAGAGGGAATCATCAGGCATACCATGGCTAGGTGTCTGCATATTTGAACAAAATTAATATTATTTCAATTATGTAAATAACTAAAATTCCTGAAGATATAGCAATGCTAGCACTTTACATGTTCCTCCGCTGGCCTCTTTCCGCGATCATCCCGTCTCGGGGTTGTTCCTACACTGCTCTGATCAGTCTGCCACATTGCAATAAAATTATAAATGTAAAAACTTGAAAAAAATATGTAACATAAAAACACAAAATGAAAAATGAAATAATTTCTAATAAGACACCGGAAGACAGAGTTAGAGTTTCAAATATCCCTTGCATTGAATTCAGTCCTAGAAACATGTCATTGCACATTAAGCCACCCAAAAAAGAGACGAGTTGACAATGAAGACCTTATTGAATATATTGTTGGGGAAACTTCTAGTAAACTTGTTGTGAAGACCTTGAGGACATTTTTGGAGCAACATTGTTGAAGCTGATGGTATAACATTGTTGGAGACGATCCTGAAGGGCCTTGAAGTGAAGCTTTTGGAGCAACTATTGAAAAATCCTTAGAGCATTTAAGTAAGGCACTTTCTATCTTCCATCACCTTTTTCCTTTCAATATCCTTTAAATGATTTTGTTGATATTTAATGTTTGAAATCATGTTATAATTCCTTGATTATATGTTTTTGGGGACTTTCCCTTTGAAATTACCCAAAACTACCCTGGCATTTTTATCTTCAAGATGCATGTCTGACCCTATTGTTCAATATTTTGATTGATAGTAGTAAACATAGAGTTAGGGGGCTCTTGAATTGGTTTGTTTGGGCCATTAGATCCCTAACATCTACTAGGGAGAACCCCCCTTGAGTTGGAGGAGAGCTAGCCCGAAGTGAAAAGAGGTTGGTGAGGTGACAATGGGGCTATTGAATTACACATGGTATCAAACTTTAGCTTTAGGAATTTATCTTGAGAAGTGCGAGATTTTGCTATATCAATTCTCAAATTTTTTACAACACTATTGTTAAGAACTAATAAGAAGTGATTTGAGGGGTTTTTGGGTATAAGAAACAATACCATTTAAGAACTAGGGTTCTCAGTCCTTGGCATTCCTTCACCTGGGCCTAGGGGCACACTAGAATAATTTCACACTAAACCATGGAAACTTAAAAGTAAGTTAACAGATCCATAAAGTAATAATAATCATAATTCCTAATTTCCTATTGTATGATATGATGCAAATTATTCAAACATGAAGCAATGAGGACATGCAATGTCTGAATTTCAAGATTGATGAACCAATACAAGAAGTTAGAAACTACAAATTTGATTCAATACTCTGTGTCCTAACTCCAGGAAGGAATCTAGTTTGTAGTACAGAACATGCATCGTGTATTATCAATTCTTAATTGACAACAACTATAGGTCATCTACCTCATCAATTCCTTCCCGTTTTGTGTTTTTATGTTATATTCCTTATAAAAGTGTCAAATTTCTCTCAAAGTAAGCAACCACTGAATAAAATAAAAAATAGTTGAGATATGATTGAGAAATGGTCATTTATTTCTTGAAAGGGTCTTCACAATTTCTTTGGTTGTTTTTCATCTCAAGAAATAAGAAATGACCTAAGAAACTATCGTGATGTAATATAAGAAACAAAATGGTGCAATGGCCATTTTACAAGCCAAATGATCTCCATTGAGGACATGGAATTTATTTGGTTCTTGTTTCATAGGAGTTTCGGGTAGAAATGGAACTTTGTTGTACCATTTCCAGTAGTAAAAAGGGAAAACCTTCTTTTTCCATGGGAAATAATTTACCTTTCCTTTTTCAAGATAATCCAAATCACAAAAATTATGAACTATACTTCACACATTCTTGGATAATGTGAAAGTGGAAAAGGAATACCCTACACAAGTGATGCACACATGTACATTTGAACACTAATATATTTTTGTAGTTGAAATGCAATGCTTGTTTTCATTTAAATGTAGGGTTTTTAAAGCAAGTAGAAATAATGGCTGCCAAATTAATAAGCGTTTATTTGGGAAAAATTTAAATCTTGTATTAGGTGATGAAGATAATAGAGGGTATTGAATCTTGATTCTTTACATCTAGAGAGAACCCTACAGCCTAACACAATCCAATGGAATTGACCAAAAAAACCCAAATAGATTCAACCCTACTATAGGAGGAAGGGCCTGCAGTAAGAACTTACCATTTTGCAAGAGCTGAGGGCGAATGTTGTTCTGCAAGAGCTGAGGGCGAATGCTGTTCTACAAGAGCTGAGGGTGAATGTAGGGCGAATGTTGTTCTGCAAAAGCTAAGGGTGAATTCAGGGCGAATGATGAGGGCGAATGCTGAGGTCGAATGCTGTTCTGCAAGAGCCGAGGGCGAATGCTGAGGGCGAATGCTATTCTGCAAGAGTGGAGGGCGAATGCGTGCATGATATCAGACGTTAATGTAGCACACATGTACATTTGAACACTAATAGATTTTTGTAGTTGAAATGCAATGCTTGTTTTCATTTAAATGTAGGGTTTTTTAAGCAGGGAGAAATAATGGCTGCCAAATTAATAAGCGTTTCTTTGGGAAAAATTTAAATCTTGTATTGGGTGATGAAGATAATAGAGGGTATTGAATCTTAATTCTTGACATCTACAGAGAACCCTACAGCCTAACACAATCCAATGGAATTGACCAAAAAAACCCAAATAGAGTCAACCCTACTATAGGAGGAAGGGCCTGCAGTAAGAACTTACCATTTTGCAAGAGCTGAGGGCGATTGTTGTTCTGCAAGAGCTGAGGGCGAACGCTGAGGGCGAATGCTGAGGGAAAATGCTGTTCTGTAAGAGCTGAGGGCGAATTTTGTTCTTCAAGAGCGGAGGGCGAATGCGCGCGTGATATTAGACATTAATGTAGCTATTGCGACAGATACGAAACAATAAAATAATTTTTATGTAGCGCACATATAAGTTTCGAATTTTTATGTAGCGCGCATATAAGTTTTGTATTTTTATGTAGCGTGCATATAAGTGTCATTATACCGACGGCAGAAAAAGCGTCGCTATTGCGACGGGTGCCTCCAAATGTCGCAATGGCGACACCTAGACATTGTGTCGCACTTGCGACGATTGGAGTCGTCTCAATAGCGACGCTTTGGGCCATAGTGTCGCAATTGCGATGTCTTCCTCCAAACGTCGCAATTGTGACACTTTTCTAAGTGTCGGTATTGCGACACTTTTCTATAAACGTCGGTATAGCGACGGTTTTGGGCGGGATGGAAAAAATTTGGGAAAATTTCCGACATTTGTTCAAAAGCGTCGGAACCAAGTGTTGGAATTTCCGCCAAATGTAGTAGTGGATAAGGAATATGGAGGGAGAGGAAGAGATGATAAATGGAGGAAAGAGAGATATTAACGAGGGAGAGTGAGAGAAGGGGAAGATAGAGATATAGATAGAAGGTGAAGAGAGGGACGAAGAGAGAGATGGGGAGAGGGGATGATTGACAAAGAGAATGATATATATGGAGTGTGAGAGCGTATGTGTTTATGGGGGTGAGATAGAGAAACAAAAAAAAATATGGAGGGGGATACAGATATGGATGGAGGGTGGAGAGAGGGAAGAATATTTCTCAAAATAGATGGATTGATATAAGTGGAGATGGTGATTTATAATCCTATTTGATTACTTGCACTATATGCATCGATTTTAGTGTAGATATTTATTTCTAATGATATTTGATTACTTGCACTAGATGCATTGATTTCAGTGTAGGTGGTGATTTCTAATACTATTTGATTGCTTCCATTAGATGCATTGATTTCAATGTAGATTATTTCTAATTCTATTTGATTGTTTGCACTAATTGAATTGATTTGAGTGTAGATGGAGATTTCTAATCCTATTTGATTGCCTTGATTAAATGCATTGATTTCAGTGTAGATGTTGGTTTCTAATCTTATTTCATTGCTTGCATTAGGTGCATTGATTTCAATGTAGAAGTTACTTCTAATCTTATTTGATTGCTTGCATTAAATGCATTGATTTCAATGTATATGTTGATTTATGATTTGATGTAATTGGATATACGACAGTACATTAATTTTAAAGTGATTGGATTAAAAATATGCATTGATTTTAGTGTAAGCACAAAAAGTTATTGAAAATGTACATTGATTTTTTTGTTATAGTAATTTATCCTATTAATATTAGAGAGCAAGAGAGACAAGGTATCATGTTTACTACAACAACTCGAGATAAAGATTTAAATGGTTTACAATTTAAATTTTCTTTTTCATATAATCGATATGAAAAGATAACAAAACTAACAAGAAGACTATTTGGAACATGAGTACATTCTTATTATTCACATTTTCTATCTTTCAACACTATTATTGTCACTTTTCATTCAAAAAAAATATTTCATCATTTTTCATCATTATAGTTATTAACAATATTTATCATCTCAACAAACTAAGGTAACTAAGAAAAATTAAAATTAAAATGAGCAAGTTAATGTGATAAATATTTAGGATATTTAAAATGATTATATTAATATTCGATATATTTGCATATTATTGAAAAAATTAATCATATCTTCGACAGATTTTCCTTCGCAGCACACGACTGAAACCAACCTAGATCCATCTTAACTCCGGATCTATCAAGTGCTGAGAGGGATCAAATCTCTTGAGGTGAAAACTTTTCCTCAAGTTTTTCACTCAAAAAATAAGTTTTCATCTGGAGAGATTTGATCCCTCTCGGCACTTGATAGATCCGGAGTTAATATTGATCTAGGCTGGTTTATAATAATTTTGAGTAGCATGATGCAACACACATATTTTAGGTATTATAAAATAAATATAATAAAATGATAGAGTAAAAATAATATTGGTTATAAATGGTGGAAAACTAAAAGTCAAATTCTAATTAATACCTAAGAATGATTTCCAAATACAAATAGTAACGCAAAGAAAACAATCACAAATTATTGTGCGCAATAATAAAATTCAAACACATGTTACACTACATTGAATTTTGATGATGAAAAAAATGTTTTTAATCATAAAGAATTAATGTGACTTTCAACTCGAGCTAGGGCCTTTAATCCTTTAGTAGTTACTCCCACCTAAGAGTAAAATAATTATTAGTACTTCCATGCCTAATGATATTCCTTCACTATTCAATGAAACATATACTTATCATGAGAATACAAATCCTTGAAATTAGATATATTTTCATGTTTATCAAGTTTAGACTATAGGGAAGGTTAACCTATCAATGGATATTTTCCATCATGCCATGTATTATTTTGTTGCAAAAAGTGCCACATTTAAAAATTTTATACCCACATTCAAATCAATAAAAAACTAATTTGTAAGGGATTTCATATTGTATATAAATCATTGAATAATTTTATATGAGGCAATAATTATTGATTGTCGATCATTCCACTAAGTACAGTAACATCCATAAATCCTAAATTTATCTTCAATATTAAGATAAAAAACGTTACAGTTTTCATATCTATAATATCATTGGTTTACATGCCTAAATCCATGAATTATATCATCAACCAATATTCTTACTGTAACATGCCTCAAAAAAAAAATTTCTTTGGGTTCACCCAATTTAGATTTCACATGGACACCTTACCTTAATGTATATAGTTACCTACGTATCTGTATTTTAACCTAACGTATCTTGATCTATATCTGAATCATTAACGTTTATTCATTCGTTCCTCAAGTTGTCAAGGTGACTTCCCTTTTTAATTATGATACTGATTGCTTATTATTTTTTATTTTATTTTTATTTTTTTCTAAACCATCCTAGTTAACTTCCTTTGTAATTTAAGTGGAAGATCTTATAACCCCAACAATTAACTTAATTCAAATTATTACATTGAACATGTTAATATATGGTTCACCCATACTACTATCATATGAAATCATTCTATATCGAATTGCCTTTGATTATATGTCATAAGGTCTACGACCTTATCATGTCCGGCTTGTGTGAGATAGTACATACAATATCGAATTGATTGGTAACGATTCCCACAATATTTACATAGAGCACGATTTCACTCAATGTGTCAACCACTTTGGAGGTTTTGTCTCACGCTTGTGCTACTTATTAAATGTCTCTTATGTACTTATCTACGATTATATTCGAGCGCCAGCCCATCGTTAACCTTGCGTTAAGTCTTCTGCCTTTCTCGAGAAGAGAAGTGGTATCGGAAAGTCGTTTCACATTTATTTTCCTGGCTCGAATTCATAACTTCTATCAACCCGCCATTAAAGACCTCCGGGTGCCATTGATCTAACCCTAAGTTCAAGTACGCCTCTCGCAGATTTTTCCATCTATATGGCATGGATGCGTTAGGGTTTGACATTCTACTTAATTGCGAATTTATTTTGTTACAACCTTCATTTTGTTCCTGCACGTCTCGTGGCCAGGGTTTCTACTTGGTGGTATCGATGGTCTTGCCATCGAGACTGCGTGACGTGCACTGTTGCTTGGTTTGCACATAGGAGTGAGATTCATAGGTAACAAGTTCTCCTTATTACGCCATGCCTTGTTGAGTTTATTCGTGCCATATATCATATATAGTTCTTATTATGATTACGATTTAACTCTACAGGAGGAGTTTGACATTTTGATTCTCTGTTCGTGTTTGTAATTAGCTCTACCTTATGAGAGCGTTGGTGTCATAGCAGACTCCTCAAAGTTGTTGAGGCATTTTTTCCATGCGGTAATAATATGCTCCACATTCAGGCTTTGATTTCTCCTTCATTTCAATACAATGAGTCGAATGATTTTTTAGGAATCATTGTCATTAAATACTCATGGTTTTGTTTCCCCTTTCAGAGTTTGGAATTAACCAGAGAACGTTTTACGCCATATTTCTCGAGGTAAATTGATATGTGTATGGGCATTTGTTAAATTCTAGTTGTATTTATATTGGCTTATCCTTGCCCTTTTTAATTTTGCGTTTTGGTTTCTTGTTACTACAGCTGATTACATTAATTCTCGCCACGATAATCTTCACTCTTACCACGCTCTCGTCACTTATTATAGTTTCGCCCTAATACGTTTGTCTTCGTTTGTGAACTCAGGTTGGTTCCTTCTCGTCGCAGAGAATTTCGATTCCAGTACTTCGATATTCCCATATGTATGGGTCGGCTTTGGTTCTACATTTTCCATCTGAGATCTTTAAAAAATTTATTTGGCTCGGGTGTGATAAATCCCGTTGCACCTCTGTAAGTTTTGTATTTGTATAATTGGACTGTCTAAGATTAAATTTCGGCCTTAGAATACAACCAAGAGTTTTGACTATGGAACACATTCTAATATGGTCTGGTTGTATTATACTATTTTCCCTTAAGACTAATGTTCAGGAATTTCAACGCTTGGGTGAGGCCTATCGAATTCGTTTGGGTCACTGTGTATCTATTTCATAATAGCATATAGGATTTCACATGTCTGTCATGTTCACGATACATTTATTGTTTATTTCTAGGTTTATTAATTATTTCCACTTGATTGTTGTATATATATTAATTAATGGAAATTTAATACACCCCATGACTACCTACGCACAGAATTCTTGGGTCCTCTTTCTGCTATTTTTTTTTCTATGATTTCTATACATTGACATATGTTTTATTTTTATGTGATATCCAGACAAATAGTTACTATATTAATAATCAATTTGATGGCTTAATGGTTATGTATAACACTCTGATAAGTACAATTTTCCTTTCAATGTATGATTATAAAATTTAATAATATCCACCTGAGTACTTTTGATTTGAATTCCTGGAATATAGAGGGTTACTATCAATAGTCCTTCTTTTCCTTATGAGTACATTAGGAATAATGAGCATAGGTTAATAAAACCCTTAAGAAAATTTAAATGGGTACTTTTCGAGGATACATGGCTTACATTCATTGCAACCCAATGGGGTTTATTTAAGCTGTAACCCATTATGTTATTTTGGATAGCAGAATTTATGTGTCAGTAGGTTGTTTGACTATTATTCTTTTCCTGCCAAGTAAGCAAAATCGAACAGAGACTTTTTCCATTAGGGACATATCAATGACATCTATCCTTATGTTATAAGAGTTTCATCATTAGCATAGACTTTTAGTTCTATTTACCTATCTTGGTTTTTATATCCCATATGGTTTCATGATATGAGAATGTCTCTAGATAGGATTTCATTCTTGCCTTGTATTGGCCAAAGGTACATATTGATATCATTTTTGTAATTAATTTAACTTATCATTTTGATTTGCTTACTTTCTTAAATGCTTTGCAGCTTTATATCTCTTGTATTTAATTCATGTAACAAGAATTATTTACTTCTCAGTTCAAATTTTCATTTTTAAAACAAAAATATTACAGTATATCTACATGCACTTCACTAAGGTATCTATGCAATGTCAGCACTATGCTTAATCACTATAACTCCTCTAGTTTCATAGCTGGTTTTTCATCTTCTAATTCTATCTTCCTATTTCATACAGAATTTGATTTATACTTCCACATAAAAAGATTAAAGATACGACTATAATGATTTATGGGAGTAGTATAAATCTACAGATTTAAACCATTAGCAGGTTTAGAACTTCTGGATGATTTTTCCCATAAATCGTATTCCTTCAACTACACAGAATTGAGAGGATTAATTTCTTCTAACCAATTCTATTAAATGTATGGAATATATATTTCAGAATTTTTGAAATACAATAACGTCTACAGTGATTAACCATACTGCATAATAACAAGTAATTCTCAACCATGCATAAAAATTGTGAGCATACCACTTCTGTAAATGACCAGTCCTCCAAACCTTAGAGTTCTTTTATCCCCAGAACTCACCCCCGAGCTGAGATCATCTCCTAGAATAGACCCACCCCAATCTGTTCTGGAGTAGCTTATTTAAGCTTATGCTCCCCAGAGCCTGTTTCTAATTCTACGTCCAGAATTACAGGATGGTTTTATTCCTGTTTGCCTAGGCTTCCCTTATTTAGGGACTTTTAAAGCTTCTTTATGCTTTTCCAGCTTTTTACCTCTTCCCAACTACTCTCCACCTCATTGGGTAAATCTAGATTTTTCCTCAAAAATCTAAATTAGAAATAAATTCTTTCAAGGATATTTGAAATATTTTTGGGGAATGTCTTAGCCTCTTTCCATACCTCATGGATTTGACAAGTGATCTCAAAATTCTCATTTGGTCAATATGCACAGAAATAGTTTATTTATTTTTCATGATTAAATAATTAATTACATCCACACCATAACTGTCCATTGGGGTCCACTCCCCTTTGGATTGCAGTTCAAATCTCTTAACTTGAAAACATAAAACAAGTGGTGTTACATATTCCCCATATGAAAAAAAACACCGTCCTCGGTGTCAACAACTAACTACCAAAGTTCATTTTGAAAATAAATATTTATATTTTTCCATCATCTCAGCTTCTCTTTCCCATGTAGCTTCTTCAGTAGTAAAGTGCTTCCACTACACCTTTACTCTTGCTACTGTTTGGTTTCTCAATTCAATTTCTTCACGCTCCAATATTTGAAGCAACTCTGGAAGGAACTCCCCTTCTGGTTCCACCTGTATCACATTCCAATCAACAATGTGAGAAGTATCATGTACATATATTTTTAATAACGAAACATGAAACACATCATGAACTCTAACATGGGGCAGTAGGGCCAGCTTTTAAGCCATGGGTCCCACCCTTTCTAACACCTCAAAAGGCCCACAATATCTAGGAGCCAATTTTGCACAACTTCCAGCATAAAGTGTGCTCTTTTTGGGTTTAATACGCAGGTACACATGATCACCCACTTTGAACTCTTGATGCACTCTCTTCCTATCAGCATAGTTTTTCTGTTGATCTTGTGCAGTCTTGATGTTTCTCTATATTTGTTTGACAATTCTTTCCATTCTTGTAGAGTGTCTGGCCCCAATACTATTTTATCTTCAGGTTGGATCCAACTTAAATGAGTATTACACTTTCTTCCATAAAGTGCTTCAAATGGACTCATCTTGATGGAGGATTGATAGTTGTTGTTATAATAAAAGTCGACTAAATTCAAGTAGTCTTCCCATTTTGACGGCCTATCCATCACATACATTCTCAACATATCCTCCAAAATCTGGTTTTCTCTCTCTGTCTGACCATCCGTCTGAGGGTGATAGCCAGTATTAAAATTCAATTTAGTGCCCATGCCCCGAAACAGGGCTTTCCAAAAGGTGGTTGTGAACTTAGTGTCTCTATCTGAAATAATCATTTTTGGGACCCCATGTAGCCTTACTTTTTCTTTTAGGAACCATCTGCTACTTAGGCGATCCTAAAAGTAGATTTCACAGGGATGAAGTGTGCAGCTTTTGTTAACGTGTCCACCACAACCATCACTGAGTCGTGCTGGTACTTTGTTCTCGGTAACCCAGTTATGAAATCTATAGAAACAGTGTCCCATTTCCATTCTAAAATTGGCAAGGGATTTAAAATACCAGCTGGATGCTGATGTTCAACTTTAATTAGTTGACATTCCATGCATCTAGCTAGATATTCTTCTACATCCTTTTTTATTCCTGGCCAAAACAATTTCTTTTTCAAGGCTGTAAGCATTTTCTGATATCCAGGATGTGCTGCATATGGCTATTTATGATATTCATCTAGGATTTCTTTTTTCAAAGAATCCACATTTGGGATGTACAATTTGTTTTTGTAGCAGATCAACCCTTTCTGGTTTTGAGTGTATTTAGCCATTTCTTTTTTCAGTATTCTCACTTGTAGATTCTCATAATTTGGATCTTGATCTACTACCTTTTTAACTAGTTCCTCTAAATCAAAACTAGCACTACTCCCAATGCTGCTTATGTTTTGGCAAGAATTTCTGCTTAGTGCATCAACAATTTTGTTTTCTTTCCCTTTGATATGTTTTATGTCCATATCAAATTCAATCAGAGAAGACAACCATCTGGCTTGTCGAGCATTCAAATCATTTTGGGAAAATAAATATTTGAGATTAATATGATCAGTCATTAATGTAATTTTTTTCCCAAGAAGATAGTGTCGCCACATCTTCAAGGCATGAATTACAACAGCCAATTCCAGATCATATACACTATAGTTCTGTTCATGTTTCTTAAGTTTCCTATACTCATGCAATAACAGAATTTTCCTGCAATAGAACTCCTCCCAATCCCTCTCTACATGCATCAGTGCATACAACAAACTCTTTGTCAGGATCTGCAATTTGCAGTATAGGGGCTGTAGGGAGTTTTAGTTTTAATTGTTCAAAGCTATTTTGGCATTTTTCAGTCCACTCAAATTTGGTGCATTTTCTCTGTAATGAAGTTATGGGATATTTTATTGCAGAAAATCTTTCCACAAACCTTCTATAGTAACCTACAATCCCCATAAATGACCTTACTGCTGAAACATTAGTGGGCACCGGACATTCTCTAATAGCCTTTATTTTCTCAGGGTCCACAGCCAATCCTTGTTCAAAAATAATATGCCCCAAATATTGAATCTTATCTTTACATAATTCAGATTTATTGAATTTGGCATATAACTGGTTTTCTTACAAAGTTTGCAAAACTATCTTTAAGTGTTCTTTGTGCTCCTCCTCACTTTTTGAATAAACCAGAATTTCGTCTATGAACACTAGTACGAATTTATCTAAGTACTTGTTCAAAACATTGTTCATTAAGCACATAAAGGTGGAAGGGGAATTTGTAAAACCAAAAGGTAGGACTAAAAATTCGTAGTGACCATACCTGGTTCGAAAAATTGTTTTACTAATTTCTTCCTCCTTAATTCTGAGTTGGTGATAACCAGTCCTCAGATCAATCTTAGAAAATACTAAGGCCCCTCTCACTTTATCAAAAAGGTCGTCTATTCTGGGAAATGGATACCGGTTTTTTATTGTCAACTTATTCAATTAACGGTATTCAATGCACATTCTGAAGGTTCCGTCCTTATTTTTCACAAACAACACCGGTGCTTCCCAAGGAGACACACTCAGTCTGATGTACCCTTTATCCAGCATTTCTTGCAACTGCATCTTCAACTCCATGAGTTCAGGGGGGCTCATCCGATAAGGGGCTCTAGAAACGGGTGTTGCTCCAGGCACCAAATTGATTGAAAAGTCGATTTCTCTTTTCGGGGGAAGATGAGGAATCTCATCTGGAAAAACTTCCTTAAAGTCTCTTACCATTGGCAAGGTATCTAGCAGGTTTTCTTCAGGTTGTTGTCCTAATTCTTCAAAATGTACAACATATACTTAATATCCTTTCCTAGTTGTTCTTTTCAATTGCAGAGTTGATATTTTTCTTACAGAGATTGGTTTTGGTTTTCCTTTGAGGATAAACGGTTTCCCTTCATCATCTATGCAATGCAGAGTTTTATCCCAACAGTTCATCATAGCCTTTCTCTTTTCCAACCAGTCCATTCCAATCAACAAATCATATGAGCCTAAGGGCAGAATGTTTAAATTTACTTCTATCTGAAAATTATTTAATTTAATTACTGGTTGAGGTAACTTATGAGTTACTTTTCGCTTGGTGCCAGTGGCTAGTTGGACCAACCAAGATTGCTGAAAATTTTCAGTTTTTAGATTGCATTTCTCTACAAGTTGTGGACTAATGTAACTCAAAGAAGCACCCGGATCAATTAAAAATGTAACAGATTGGTCAGAAATATTACCTTCCATCTCGACCATGGTAGCCTTATGTTCTGCTTGTAGGTTCTCCAAGGTTGCACTGATAGTGGTTATGTTTCTTTCTATATCATTCACTATGGTAGCTTCTCGATCCCTCATAATCATCTAAATATTTCTGTGTGGACAATACCTCAATAGATGAGGTTCTCCACAACCCCAACATTTCAAAGGTTCCTGCATTTTGACTGCTCCCTCCTTCTTATTATCTCAGTCTATTTGTTTTGAACCAACTTTGGACTGAGCAGTTTGACTTTCCTTGGGTTTGTTAAATTTCTTCCACTCATGGTCCCTACCAAAGTTCTTCAAGTAAGTTGGTTTCTGTTTCTTCCCTTCAAATTCACTCTTATTTACCCAGCTTTTTCCATGGTCACCCTTTCCTTTAAAATACTAGTAGCATAGTCTAGCTTTCCTCACCGATTCATCCATAGTTTTCGGATTATCGAAATCTATTTTCTCCTTGTACACAACAGGCAAACAGTTCAAAAAACTTTATACCTTTGCCTTCTCTTCCCGAATATAAGGAACATACCTTAGCAGATTTGTAAACTTGGTGACAAACTCATCTATGGTGAGTTGTCCCAATCTGAGTTCATGCAACTCCTTTTCTTTATCATCATAATAACATTCGTTCAAATAGCGCTTTTTAAACTTGACTTGGAAATCTTCCCAAGTCAGTGTTTTTTCATCAATGGCATGGACCATTTTCGTCTCCTCCCACCGCAAGGTAGCTTTACCCTGCAACTGGTAGACAACCAATATGGCCTTCATATTGCTCTCATATTCATAGACCTAGAAATACTTAATCATATTCAACAACCATGCCTCAGCATCTTCCTCCTTCTCTCCATCATAGGAGGCAGGTTTAATTTTCCAGAATTCACCATGTAATTCCTTCCTCTGTTTAGACTGATGTCTATTAGTGTCATCTTCCTCAGAATCATCTGAGAACTTTCCTTTCTTCCTTTTGCCGAAACCTTCACCTTCTTGGCTGTTCCACGAAGTTAGTTCTCTTATGAGCTTTTCCTGCTCATCACTAGCTAATGACAGCTTATCATTCTGGCTTCTTAGCTTAGCCATTTCCTGTTGAAACTTGTGCAACATAGCTACCAAAGGAGCGTTGGGATCTAGCATGTTATCTTCATCACGCATATCAACATAAATTTCATCTCCTTCCACCATTGAATTTTCAGTTTCAGTACCACTGTACCCTAAAGAAAACAACATCAGAGACAAAAGATTTTTTTTTTTTTTCCAAAATAACTTACACAGTGAGCACAACAACAACCCAATTTTTTCTAACATGAGCTCTGATACCATTTGTAACATGCCTCAATTTTTTTTTTCTTTGGGTTCACCCAATTTAGATTTCACATAGACACCTTACCTTAATGTATACAATTACCTACGTATCTGTATTTTTTCCTAAGGTATGTCGATCTATATCTGAATCATTAACGTTTATTCATTCATTCCTCAAATTGTCACGGTGACTTCCCTTTTTAATTATGATACTCATTGCTTATTGTTTTTATTTTTATTTTTTATTTTCTAAACCATCCTTCTTAACTTCCTTTCTAATTTAAGTGGAAGATCTTATAACCCCAACAATTAACTTAATTCAAATTATTACATTGAACATGTTAATATATGGTTCACCCATACTACTATCATATGAAATCATTCTATATCGAATTGAATTTGATTATATGTCATAAGTTTTGCGATCCTATCACGTCCGTCTTGTGTGAGATAGTACATACAATATCGAATTGATTGGTAACGATTCCCACAATATTTACATAGAGCACGATTTCACTCAATGTGTCAACCCCTTTGGGGGTTTCATCTCACGCTTGTCCTACTTATTAAATGTCTCTTATGTACTTCTCTACGATGATATTCGAGTGCCAACCCATTGTTAACCCTGCATTAAGTCTTCTTCTTTTCTCAAGAAGAGAATTGGTACCGGGAAATCGTTTCACATTTATTTCCTCGGATCGAATTCATAACTTCTATCAACTCGTCATTAAACACCTCTGGGTGCCATTGATCTAACCCTAAGTTCAAGTATGCCTCTCACAGATTTTTCCATTTGTATGGCGTGGATGCGTTAGGGTTTGACGTTCTACTTAATTGTGAATTTCTTTTGTTACAACCTTCATTTTGTTCCTGCACATCTCGTGGCTAGGATTTATACTTGGTGGTGTCGATGGTCTTGCCATCGAGACTGCGTGACGCGCACAGTCGCTTGGTTTGCACACAGGAGCGAGATTCATAGGTAACACGTTCTCCTTATTATTCCATGCCTTGTTGAGTTTATTTGTGCCATATATCATATATAGTTCTTATTATGATTACGATTTAACTCTACAGGAGGAGTTTGACATTTTGATTCTCTGTTCGTGTTTGTAATTAGCTCTACCTTATGAGAGCGTTGGTGTCGTAGTGGACTCCTCAGAGTTGTTGAGGAATTTTTTCCATGTGGTAATAATATGCTCCACATTCAGGCTTTGATTTCTCCTGCGTTTCAATACAATGAGTCGAATGAATTTTTAGGAATCATTGTCATTAAATGATCATGGTTTCATTTCCCCTTACAGAGTTGGGAATTAACCAGAGAACGTTTTATGCCATATTTCTCAAGGTAAATTGATATGTGTATGGGCGTTTGTTAAATTCTAGTTGTATTTATATTTGCTTATCCTCGCCCTTCTTAATTTTTCATTTTGGTTTCTTGTTATTGCAGGTGATTACATTAATTCTCACCACCATAATCTTCACTCTTACCACGCTCTCGTCACTTGTTCCAGTTTCGCCCTAAGACATTTGTCTTCGTTTGTGAACTTAGGTTGGTTCCTTCTCGTCGCAGAGAATTTCGATTTTAGTAGTTCGATATTCCCATATGTATGGGTCAGCTTTGGTTCTACGTTTTCCGTCTAAGTTCTTTAAAAAATTATTTTTCTCGAGTGTGTAAATCCCATTGCACCTCTGTAAATTTTTTAATTGTATAATTGAACTGTCTAAGATCAACTTTCGGCCTTAGAATACGACCAAGTGTTTTGACTATGGAACACATTCTAATATAGTCTGGTTGTATTATACTATTTTCCCTTAAGAATAATGCTCAGGAATTTCAACGCTTGGGCGAGGCCTATCGAATTCGTTTGGGACACCCTGTATCTATTTCATAATAACATATAGGGTTTCGCATGTCTCTCATGTTCACCATACACTTATTGTTTATTTCCAAGTTTATTCAGTATTTCCACTTGATTATCGTATATATATTAATTAATGGAAATTTAATACACCCCCATGACTACCTATGAATAGAATTCTTGGGTCCTCTTTCTGCTATTTTTTTTATATGATGTCTATACATTTACATATGTTTTGTTTTTATGTGATATCCAGACAGATAGTTACTATATTAATAATCAGTTGGTTGGCTTAATGGTTATGTATAACACTCTGATAAGTACAATTATCCTTTCAATGTATGATTAGAAAATTTAATAATATCCACCTGAGTACTTTTGATTTCAATTCCTGGAATACAGAGGGTTACTATCAATAGTCCTTCTTTTCCTTATGAGTACATTAGGAATAATGAGCATAGGTTAATAAAACCCTTAACAAAATTTAAATGGGTACTTTTCCAGGATACATGGCTTACATTCATTGCAACCCAATGGGGTTTATTTAAGCTGTAACCCATTATGTTATTTTGGATAGCAGGATTTCTGTGTCAGTAGGTTGTTTGACTATTATTATTTTGCTATCAAGTAAGAAAAATCGAACAAAGACTTTTTCCATTAGGGACATATCAATGACATCTATCTTTCTGTTATAAGAGTTTTATCATTACCATAGACTTTTAGTTCTATTTACCTATCTCGGTTCTTATATCCCAGATGGTTTCATGACATGAGAATGTCTCTAGATAGGATTTCATTATTTGTCTTTTATTGGCCAAAGGTACATATTCATATAAGTTTTGTAATTGATTTAACTTATCATTTCTATTTTCTTACTTTCTTCAATGCTGTGCAATTTTCTATCTCTTGTATTTAATTCATGTAAGAATAATTATTTGCTACTCAGTTCAGATTGTCCTTTTTAAAACAAAATGATTACAGTCTATCTACATGCACTTCACTAAGGTATCTCTGCAATGTCACCACTGTGGTTAATCACTATAAATCCTCTAATTTCATAGCTGGTTTTTCATCTTCCAATTCTATCTTCCTATTTCATACAGAATTTGATTTATACTTCCACCGAAACACATTAAAGCTACAACTATAATGATTTATGGGAGTAGTATAAATCTCTAGATTTAAACCATTAGCAGGTTTAGAACTTCTGGATGATTTTTCCCATAAATCCTATTCCTGGAACTACACAGAATTGAGAGAATTAATTTCTTCTAAACAGTTCTGTTAAATGTATGGAATATCTATTTTAGAATTTTTGAAATACAATAATGTCTATAGTGATTAACCATATTGTATAATAACAAGTAATTCTCAACCATGCATAAAAATTGTGAGCATACCACTTCTGCAAATGACAAGTCCTCCCAATCTTAGAGTTCTTTTATCCCCAGAACTCACCCCCGAGCTGAGATCATCTCATAGAACAGACCCAACCCAATCTGTTCTAGAGTAGCTTATTTAAGCTGATGCTCCCCAAAGCCTGTTTCTAATTCTGCGTCCAGAATTACAGTATGCTTTTATTCCTGTTTGCCTAGTATTCCCTTATTTAGGGACTTTTAAAGCTTATTTTTTCTTTTCCAGCCTTTTACCTCTTCCCAACTACTCTCCACCTCATTGGGGAAATCTAGATTTTTCCTCAAAAATCTAAATTAGAAATAAATTCTTTCAAGGATTTTTGAAATACTTTTGGGGAAAGTCTTAGCCTCTTTCCATACCTCATGGATTTGGCAAGTGATCTCAAAATTCTCATTTGGTTAATATGCACAGAAATAGTTTATTTATTTTTCATGATTAAATAATTAATTACATCCACACCATAACTATCCATTGGGGTCCACTCCCCTTTGGATTGCAGTTCAAATGTATTAACTTGAAAACATAAAACAAGGGGTGTTACACTTACATACTGGATGTTATTCATGGATAATATTGGTGAATAAGTAAATAGTGTGAATTGGAGAGTTATTATGGCTTATCACTTAAATATCCAATTGTGTCCATTCATACTAGTGATCCTAACACTTAAATATCTCTTATAAATCACTTATAACTTACTAATTATGGCTTATCACTTAAATATCTTCAAGGAATTTGGGTGTTTGGTTCATAGTTCCACGTTGTTGTATATTCATATATTTTATTTTTTGGTTAATCTAACTAAACTTCCATCTAAGAGGGAATGGCGGTATAAAATGAAATTGTAGGAAAATAAAAACATATAATGTTAAATAATCAACAAAAACTGAAAAATTTACATTTCATAGTAGTTTTCATGTCGTAAATACTTTAACAACCCCAATCTTGAAGCCAAATAAACAAATCTAATATTAAGTGATAAAAGAAACCCAAAAATAATCATTTAATGTGTTAGGAGGTTAATGAGAGTTGTACAACTATTTTGATGACAAGAGTCACATTTCATAATTACGATGTGTCCAGATTATATACTTGTGATGGACTTGAAATTATATAATTATGGTTAAGTTGAAACCATGTGTGCTTTCTAATAACTATTAGATCGAGAATGAAGTAAAATCCACACTTACGAAATTCTCATTGATTAGACAGTGGTTCAACAATATTTGTTTATATCTGTGGAGAATTCTTGCAATGCTCTAGAACGCAAGTCCTTTGTAATGAAACTTACTTATTGGTACTTTCTGAGATGTTTCTATCGATTTTGACTTGTTAGGATTTTATTTTTTTGAAATGTGGCTTACGATTTTTAGCTTACAAGTGTGTGAAAGCAAAGAGCGTGGAGATTTTTAAAAATTATATATGTTTAATTTATTTAATATTTAAATAAAAGATTAAGTAATGCACCTATTTTTTACTATTGAATTCATGTTGCATTATTTTGAGCGGATGATAAATACAGAATCCATATTTCACAACTCTTTAAGAAGTCGAACTCTAATATGCCTTCACCAACTCAAATGGATGTAGATGGGATTGGCATAAACATAGTGAGTGAACATTAATTTATTAATAATATATATGGCAAAATTTCTATATGAAAAGGAATGTTCCATTATCTACACCTTTCTAATCTATCCAAAAATCACATCAAGTAAATTATATACATTATCTTTATATGGGAGGTTATTATATGTCCCTATAGGTTATAATATGCATATAAATTGAAACAATATGGTTGTTTGTTAATAAATTGTGATAATAGAAAAATCATTCAAACATATCATCTTTAAAAATACTTAGAATGGTCATACTAAGAACCATTGCATTCTATGTCCGAGTCTAATTGTGCAATGTCATTTTGAGAATAGATGGAATTTGAAATTCCTTTCAAATTAATTTATTTATAAACCTACATTTATAAAGCTACATGCTATTAATATAGTGAAGATTATTATGAGAATAAATTAATAACATTACTAATATCTATCATAAACCAACAACAAGAAATTATCATCTATAGTATATTGAAGGCAAGAAAATTTATGGGTTGAATATTATTTAACAAAAATTAACCATCTTCCATTACTGAATAAAAATTAATATTTTTTTGGATTTTCATTTCCTCAGTTTCCCAAATCACTATTGATATTACTCTATTTTTCTATTCATATGAACATTAATATGGAAAAGAATAAATATCAAATTTTAGTTAAATAAATTCACAGTCCATTTACATTACTGAATAAAAATTAATATTTTTTTACATTTTCATTTCCTCAGTTTCCCAAATCACTATTGATATTACTCTATTTTTCTATTCATATGAACATTAATATGAAAAGGAATAAATATCAAATTTTAGTTAAATAAATTCACAGTCCATTTAATTATTAGTTGCCAATATGATCAAAATTTTAGTTTTCTAAATTCTCCACATCCTATTGGTTGATATTCCTACCTATTCTATGGTTACTTTTCTTTCCCTCATATTCCTTAGCTGCAATGGGGATATATAAACGATACTATAACTCTTTCAAACTATGGATGGAGGTTTTTTAACTTAGAAAGTTTCCACTTCCTCAAACATACGTAAGGAAAAAACCTTCAACAACCTCAACAATAGTCATAAAACTCAAAATTAGTCAGACTATCATTGGAATATCCATCCAACAATAGGTTGTAGGATCACTGTCTCACTATTTTATCTTATCTCTCTCTCTTTTTCTAGTAAAATCAGTTTATGTTTTTTGTATTTTTCATGTTAAATTATAATTCAATATCAATTCACTACATGTGTCACTCATATATTCATGTGCACTACTAATTGCCATTTTAAAAAACAATGTAAAATATTTTTACTCGCCCTCTTTTTCATTCCTTATTTTTTTCTCCTTGTTTCTTAAATCACTTTTTCATTCCTTATGCCTTGGATCTCTTTAACCTTCTTACATATGTGATACATAGGTATTTAAATGTCTAATCAATTACCAATTCTTATTACTTCAACTTCTCTTTTTTCTCTCTCATTTCAAGACTTGATATTTAGTTAAGATTCCCATTTCTACAATTTATAATTAAAATTTCACTCGAATATAATTTTTCTTAATTAGTAATTAATTTGAATTATTTACATGCACAAATTTTCTACTTGAAAAGTAATTATATGTAGTTTTATTTATTTTAATTCAAAAAATATTTAATACTTACTTATATATATATATAACTTGTGCTAAAATATTTGTCTAATTTCTTTTCATGCCATTAATTGCATAACTACTAGATTTTTTTAATAATAATATTGATTTTTATTATAAAATTTGAGCTGAGTACATATCTACACATTTATACCAAGTATTCGAATCATATTATGCCATTCAAGAATCATTTTAGGTAATTCAAATAACGAGTTAATTTTAATTTTAATCTATTCTCTAATCCTAATTTTGCGTTATTTGATGTGATCTTTTCCTTATTCAAAAATTAATTTTTATATTGCTATCACTATATATTTTGATATCAAAATTTATTTTTTTATGTTATTTTGATATCAAAATTTGTTTTTTTATGTTATTTTGATGACGAACCACACTAGATGATTAATGTTGTTGATGTGAGTATTACTAGAATACTTCTCAATATTAATAATATAAATCATAAAAGCTAAATTCAAATAATTCCAAAAGTATCATAAATAGCTAACTTTCAAATACCCTATCCTTTTTTAAAATAAAATGATGCAACAACAAAAACAATAGTTAATTCTCAAAACAATGGTTAATTCTCAAGTTAACTCTCTCAATGTTTCTATTGTTGAGTGAACAATCACTATTGAGGAATAATCTTTCCACCTTATTGCATTTTCTTAAGATAATCTTTGTGATTGAAAAAACAAATGGTCTACCCTCACAGTATTCAGGAACTTCAAAGAAAAAGTGTTGCACCTTTCAACCGAGGTCATGATTAGAGTGCTAGGTAATGGGAGCAAGGATGCTCCTCCGCTTCTCCGTAACTATTCAATAAACCTCTATACAACCCTCTCATCCATGTGTGGGCCAAACAATAAGAATAAATAATTCCTATGTCTATATTCACCAATTTAGTTCGTAGGTACCTTTCATAATCATATTAATAACTGATTTAGTAGTTCGTAGGTAATTTTAATATCATGTTAATAAAAAAATTACATATGCATAGAAATCATTTATGTCCTTGAATCAAATAAAAATTCAATATTTGTCATTAATTTTTTCTCAATATGTTTTCATAGTTTCTTATCACACTCAGGAAAATTAATAATAAGTATAATTAACATTTTTGAAATATCACTTAATTCATAATAACATTTCAAAAATTTATTTCATTCGATTAATACATTGCATACAAAAACAGCAACAACAATCAACTTCTAATTTACACATTTGTATCATGAAATCTGAGATGTCATCAAATAATAATGTAAATCTCGGAAATAAAAAAACTATGCCCTTAAACAATGAGTATTTATTAAATTAAAATGGCACAACAACTATAACTAAAATGTTTTATTATGATTCATTGCAGTTAAAAATATTTAAACATTATAGAGTTTTGTTTACTATCGTTGACGCTCAATTACAATGATTGATTGTGCTTTTCGATGGTTCATTATCATTGGATTTATACATTACTCAATCTATTATGTATTACCATATTTTTTTAGTAGATTAATTTAACAAAATTATAACTATTAAATATAATTTTTTTTGATATATCACAAACAAAAACAATCGAATTTGAAGATTGGAATATATCATTACAATGTTATAAATTTCATACATTATACCATAATATGACATATAAATTCGACCACATTATTATTGCAGGATATATATATATATATATATATATATATATATATATATATATATATATATATATATATTTCATTGATGTGGTTTTTGTCATGTAAATGTGTGGGAGAGGGATGTTGCTATATCACTGAGATACATGTTTGGGACGTAGTAGTATGCCATCGATGTGCTTGTAAAGGAATAAAAGGCATCAAGGTCTATCCTTGCATGCAGAATATCTAGCACATTTAACATTACATTCAATGATGTAGCCTCCATTACAATCAATCATTCAATTCACCATTACATAGATTTGCTTGCTTGAACCATCATTCGTGTCCCCTAGGTACCTTGATGGAGTTCTTACTCGAAGGATTATCTTTTCATTTAGTCTTAGCACCAAATTTCATGGTATAATTTTATCCTCATCTTCGTGAGGCTAAAGAATTCACCCCTCCTTAGACTTGCACCTAATTTTTTGGCATTTGACAACCTCTAGGATTAACACTAAAGGTTGTGAATCTTTAAGATTATGTTTGTCTTGCTAGTCAATGGGAGGAAATTTTGGAATTTCTTCCACACTTAATGCAAATTACAACTCATTCACTATCTTTATTGGTATTTTGTTGCACATCCCTACAAAAATATATTCCTTGGGTTAGTTATTCAACCAAGGATGCTTTGGGGTGAAAAAAACAACCACACAATCCATGATGCATCTCATGTTCTTTGACCTAGGATCCTACAAATACATAATACCAGTGTTTGAAATTTCTTTCGAGGTTCATTATTCTTCCTCTTATTTTACCTCTATTTTCCCTCTTTAGTTTCCTTCTTGACTGTATTGGTTGGACATCCTCTATCAACAAGCTTATATTCATAGGATTTCTATCACCACAAAAGTGACATACACACCCTTTGTTGTTATGGGAAACTATGGTTAAAACGGGTTTTTTCCCTTCTATTTATCTGAATCCATGACGCTACACCCAACCCTTGAGGACCACCTCATCTCAGACCCATCACTCAATTTTTTCATGTTGTATTACCCACCTAGATATAGAATTAAACCATGCCATGCTAATGAACATGAGTTTTGTTATCACAATCAACTTCATTTTTTGATTAAAAAAAAAAAAAATTAGCAAATGTTGAGCACTATAATTTGAACATTTTAGTTGTTATAAAACAGGGAAATTGTTGACATCTGGGCTATCAACATTTTAGTAATCTGATAACATTTTCCCAAAGGAATTCACTGACCACATAATTAGCAGAAATTTCATTTTTGCTAATAGGACAAATGTTAACACCAAAACCGATGTTTAAAATTAAAAGTGATTACTGGATTGAACACGTTAGCATCTGCATTTTCATCAAAATGTGTCTCCATCTATGTTGAAAAGGTAAAAGTATAGATTAATCATTTTTTCCTATGCTACAATGAGTGAATGTGATTAAACATTATTTGTACCATGTGATATGAATTTATTCGTAATCATGACATGAAAGCCCGTGATTATTCATTCGCCAAGTTGTATTACTTTATCTGCATGAAAATATGTTTTATCTTATCCCATTAATATTTTGTTTATCGTTAATTCGAATTTGTTTATACATGGTATTAAAAAACGTTTTGTTCATAGGGATTCAGGATCGAATCTCAAGAAGACCACGCAGTAGTATGGGGAAATGAAGAAAATAAATTTGATCTGAATCTAAAGCACCGGATTTGCTGAACGTCTATCCCGAAATTCCTCAGTTTTTCCATTAAGCCGGTTGGAGTGAGTTTTCCCACTGTTGTGTTGAACATCACGATGAAGTGGCTCAGTATTTTTCATAGAGGTTCGATGGAAATCATGTGGAGGTGGGAGGATTGCCATTTACTTTCACAAAGCACTCCTTTTAGGAATCCATGACCTTACCAATAGACAGATAGAAAATTTTCCCACTCACGTTTTGGCAACGATTAATGTTCATTTATTCTTCAAAGAACAATTCCAGAATTAGAATTGGGGAGTTTTAGATCATAAGGAGTGGTTACACGATAGATGGTTTGCCTCGTTATACATATGTCAACAATATTTCACTTGCGCAGGGAGGTTTAATCGGGTAGATCTTTACCACTTTTTTTTCCTCACACATCGTGTTGGAAAAATAAGAATGAATCCATTTTTTTATTTGCTATAAAGCCTCAAACATATGGAAGCTAGGTTTAGGGCTTGCATAGATCCATCCCCTCATTTTATCTATCACAAAGCCCTGATAAAATTGTTAATAGAAAACCAGTTAGCCAAGGTAGGGAGGACTTGGAGCCATTTCATTTTTTTTTTTTTTTGGAGGTTTTCAACCCCAACCCTTTAAAATAAGAAGAGGCAGACCAAAGACTGCCAAAAAAGAAAAGCAAACTAAAACTCAAGCCCATATTGAGACACCTCCTAGTCAAGTAAACCTAGATATTTCGTCTACATAATATGGTCCAAAGATCCCTAAAGCCTACGAGAGAAAAAGTTCTAGAATTCATAAGTTGGACATTGTATCCCCTTAGATCTTCTCATGTTGTGAAACTGCCTTTCAAAACCTCCCCTGTAGCCAAAACATAGGTTCTTAAGGGAAAAGAACAACATGTTGAAACAAAAAGGAGGAAACATTGTTTGAAATTTTCAATGGTGGCAAGAAATCCCATACCAGACCAACTAATAAGTTAAGATAAAAATTTAATCTCATGATTAACCCATAGTTGGTCGAACAAGTAATTGATGTTGCCAATATGCCACTCAAAGA
Source organism: Pinus albicaulis (assembly GCA_034641835.2). Lineage (NCBI taxonomy): Eukaryota > Viridiplantae > Streptophyta > Pinopsida > Pinales > Pinaceae > Pinus > Pinus albicaulis. Next base: position 1,307,551,125 of record CM076584.1, on the reverse strand, counting down.
CCTCATTATCAATAGGAAGAAGGCCACAGGCTCTAAGAAGAGAAGAGGTAACGAAATTGTGAAAAAGGGACCTATGGATACAAGGCAAAGTAACCAAAACAAAAATATTGGAGAATGTGGATGTATTTCTCAGGGTAGCTACTACCCTCATCTAAGATGTTTGAAGAAATAAAACTCAAAATTTTTCCTATCTTTCATGAAAAAGGGTTTTCAATTTTATCACTTACAATCAGCCTTATAGATATTATGGGCAGAAAAACAGTTGGGAAAGTTGACATTCCCATCGTCACCATTTTTTTATAAATCTGACCGATCCATGACCAACAATTTTGAAAGAGGTGAAAATATTGATTTTCCCATGGTCATTGATTTTGGAGTACTCAATCGAAAATGCTTACCTCCCCATGGTCACCAATTTTGAAATAGGAACAAAAAGAAAGTGTTGGAAGCTATCCCATGAGCAAAAGCTACAAACAAAAAACTAGTGAAGCTGACAACCGCAATATAAACTTTTTTTCACCATGATGTCCGAATGGAAATAAGGATGAACGTAAAATAAATTTAGGAGGAATTTTGGACCTGTTTTTTAGAGGGACATATTTTTCTATCTAGGATGTTGAGTTATCACTTAGGGACCTGTTTCTAATTCCAAGGGAGACAGTTTGATAAGATATTTTACTTCACCTATATAACAAGATATTTTCCTATAGTTATTTTAGGAAAAAAATGAATTTATATAAGTTTTATATTTCACATACATGAGCTTAAAGATACTTTATATATTTCAGATTATTGTAATTAATATGGATACTATTATTTTGCAAACAATTTATGTAATTTATATAAGACAATTTATGAATAATGAAGAAGGTTTGGCTTTTATTTGAAAACATTTTGTATTCTCATATATTTGAGCAGTCTTAAATATATTATAGTTTTTAATGAGAAAATTTATAAGAAATTCATTTGTTGTGATTTCCTGTCATTTTCTTCTATGTTATAAAAATTCTCTTTCATGACTAAGAATGTTAGTATCCAAGGTAGAAATTCATTGATCCTCATTTCTAGTATTTATCATCTAATACTATTTATTTTCCTCAATCAAATATATACTTTGTCTCATTTTAGAACTTGTATTCCAATTTCTCAAATAGTCAAAGGATTTGCTAGTATCATGGCTTTTATGGATTTCTTATTAGATTTGTAGCTTTAATTGTTTAGAAGTAGAATCCATTCCCAATGGTATGTTTTGTAGACAATCCAACAAATTTCATCCTATGAATTAAATCTAGCCATAGATCTTAAAGGTGAAACCGTCTATTATAGTCACCTTTGGGATGTTGTGTTTTAGGGAGAGATCCCTCTCCAGGTCTAAGGGCCATATTTTAGCCTAAGATAACTCCGAGGTTACCTTGGTTTTGTTTCTGCATCAGTAGCAGCATCAGCTCATATTGTAGCTGGATGGATGCTCTAGGGGTTTTTTCTATTAGTCAGTATTATTATCATTTAAGTTATTTTCAATGAATCTTTTGGAGGGCATGGAGGTCATTATGACCTTAGTATTAATCATTTTTTCCATATTTATCCTTGCTGCTATCTATGTTGAGCATAATTTAGATGATTAACCAGGAGAGTGATTGTCTACAACAAGCTAATTCATCATAGGAATCATCATCGGAATCTAATGCAAATGATTCTGATCGATCGGGAGGATGGTATGTTTTATGGTGTAAATGGGTTGATTCTTTCATCATATCGCGTCCATGCAAGGGTTTTGGTTTTCGCCTATGTAGGAGATGGTGGGCATTTCTCAGATGTTTTTCCTGCTCCTCTTGCCACATCTAAGGTTGTCTGGTCTTTCCGGTTGGCTCTTTTAAGTCATCAATTATCTGTGACCCTTTTCTGGCTAATTTGAATTTTTATCCAAGATCTGACATCTCTGATGTGTGTACTATCTATCTTGAGGTTGTCTCTGTGCATCTCTGGGTGCAATTATGACGTTGGATTGATTGTGATTTGGGATGGTGGTATGCATTTATGCATTGAATGACATTAGATGAGGTGATTTGGTTATGGTGGTACGTGGTGTACAGTGCTTGGGGTCATTACATCGATCCACTTGGAATAATGCAATTATATCCTTTGCTCCTCAAGGCTTTTCTCCCCCAGAATACATGCTGTAGATGGACAGTGACAGTTGTAAATTAAGGATGATTGATTTGGTGGGACGGAATTAAGTACCTGTGGATGTACTCTGGATATACCACTCCTCCTTGGGTATGTTTTTTTAATATAGTATATGGCTTCTTATGTCATTATGCATTTGGTGGCCCGTGATGGTGGCTACCTACATCGTTTCTCCAACGTGCAGGGTCTCGACACCGGGAGATGACCAGAACAAATGAGGGGCGAAAGAGCAACTTGATAATAACACAGAGATTTATAAAAATGTATCAAATCCAAAAACCGACGAAACCCTAATGGATAGGAACAATCTCCACCATCCAAGTGGCCTTGGATCGATGGCCTATACATGGATCGAGTGGGTGAAATTGGCATTAAATACCTAGCCGTCCAACACATAAATACATAGATCTATGAAATCGATTCCACAGTACTCTCACTAATGTCATATGGCCATCATAATTGAAAGAGTATTCTGGCGTGGCATCTATGACTGAAACATAGATACATAAAACCCTGCGTGTGGACGCAATGAAAGCTATCAAAATGAAAAAAAATCAATAGAGTGCCATCGAATCAGGTGACGTGGAAATTTGAAATGGATTGCAATGGCCAAATACCTTGAGCCAACTTTTCCAACGAGACGTAATGAATGCATCGAAAATTTAATACGCCTATCTCCACAGTAAACTCACCATAAATTGAACTGTACATGAGAGATCAATGATGCGATGGTAACGCTCATTCACATTGGAACAATGGCCACAAAACTATAATAAATTCATATAACTGACGTAAGTTGTAAATAGAAATAGACCATTCAATGCCTTGAATAAATTGAAATGCAACATAACATTTAAATTTTGGAATCATATGAAGATTAAAACCCAATGAATCATATACCAAACTTAAAATCCATAAGAGTATGATATTGGACACTAAAGCGAAGGTATGGTGAGCCCTACAAGTGTTATTGTATAACGTTAATGAATAGATCGAAATGTGTGGGTAAATGTACGCATAGATAGAAATGTGTAGGAATAAATGCAACCATATAACAATGGTATGGGAATAAAATATATTCATATAGGGTGATATAGATATATATGTATTTAACATAAGCCACAAACAATTTTGTGGAGGAGAACAATAAAAATTTCCATACAAGAGTACTAGGAGGAATAGGAACCCTATTCCATGTTAGATCGTAATTGAAAAAAATTGAAAGTAAAACTGAACAGCTGTGGCCAACAGAAACATAGAATTAAAGTATAAATAGAAAAAAAAAAATAAAAAAAATTGGTGGAAATGAAGAGATGTTACAAATGGTGTCAGAGCCCAAGTTAGAAAAACTGGGCTGTTGTTGTGTGCTCACTATATAAATTATTCTTTTTTTAAATTTTTTTATTACTGATATGTGTTGTTTAGTGTACAATGTTGCGGAAACAAAAAAGTCAAATGGCTGGAAGTGATGAAATTTATGTTGATCTACGTGATGAAGATAATGCACCAGATCCCAACGCTCTGGTGATGGCTATGCTGCATAGTTTACAACGATAGATGGCTGAACTAAGAAGACAGAATGATAGATTTTCATTAGCCAGTGAGGAGCAGGAAAAAATCATTAGAGAATTGACTTCACGGAACAGCCAGGAAGGCGAAGGTTCCGGAAAGAGGAAGAAGGGCAAGTTCTCTGATGAGTCTGAAGAAGAGGACACTACTAGACATCAGTATAAACAGAAAAAGGAATTACAAGGGGAATTCCGAAAGATCAAACCTCCCTCTTATGATGGTGAGAAGGAGGAAGATGTTGAATCCTGGTTGTTGAATATGATTAAGTATTTCCAGGTCTATGAATATGAAAGCAATCTGAAGGCCAGATTAGTTGTCTACCAGCTACAAGGTAAGGCTACCTTGTGGTGGGAGGAGACGAAAATGGTCCATGCCATTGATGAAAAGACAGTGACTTGGGAAGATTTCCACGTTAATTTTAAAAACAACTATTTAAATGAACATTATTATGATGATAAGGCAAAGAAATTCCATGAACTCAGACTAGGACAGCTCACTATCAATGAGTTTGTCACCAAGTTTACAACTCTGTTAAGGTATGTTGCTTACATTTTTGAGGAGAAGGAAAAGGTGCAGAGGTTTTTGAACTGTTTTCCTGCTGTCTACAAGGAGAGGATCAAATTCGATAATCCAAAAAATATGGACAAAGCAGTGAGGAAAGAAATATTATGCTATCAGCAGTTTAAAGGAAAGGTTGAACAGGGTAAAGGCTGGGTAAACAAAGGTGAAATAAAAGGAAAGAAAAAAAAATCAGCCTACTTAAAGAGCTTTGGTAGGGATCATCAACGGAAAAAATTTAATAAACTAAAGGGAAGTCAAACTGCACAGTCCCAAGTGGGTTCCAAACAATTAGATGGAGATCATAAAAAGGAAGGAACAGTTAAAATGAGGGAGCCTTTGAAATGTTGGGTTGTGGAGAACCTCATCTGTTGAGAGATTGTCCCCATCAAAACATTCAGATGATTGTGAGAGATCGAGAAGCTACCACAGTAAATGACATAGCAAGAAATCTACCCACTATCAGTGCAGCCTTGGAGAATCGACAAGCAGAACACAAAGCTACCATGGTTGAGATGGAAGGTAAGATTTCTAACCAATCTGTTACAGTTTTAATTGATCCGAGTGCTTCTTTGAGTTACATTAGTCCAAAAATTGTAGAAAAATGCAATCTCAAAACTGAACAATTTCAGCAGTCTTGGTTGGTCCAGTTAGCCACTGGTACGAAGAGGAAGGTAACTCATAAGTTACCTCAAACAACAATTAAATTAAATGATTTTCAGACATAAGTGAATTTAAACATTTTACGCTTAGGCTCATATGACTTGCTGATAGGATTGGACTGGCTGGAAAAGAGGAAGGTTATGATGAATTGTTGGGATAAAACTTTACATGGCATAGATGAAGAAGGAAAACCTTTTATTCTCAAGGGAAAACCAAAACCGATATTTGTAAGACAAATATCCGCACTGCAACTAAAAAGAACAACTAGGAAAGGATGTCAAGTATATGCAGTACATGTTGAAGCATTAGAACAGAAACCTGAAGAAAAGCTGTGAGATACTCTGCCAGTAGTGAGAGAGTTTAAGGAATTTTTTCTAGATGAGATTCCTCAACTCCCCCCCAAAAGAGAGATTGACTCTTCTATCGATTTGGTGCTGGGAGGAACACCTATTTCCCGAGCTCCTTATCGAATGAGTCCCCCTGAACTCATGGAACTGAAAATGCAATTGCAAGAATTGTTGGATAAGGGTTATATCCGACAAAGTGTGTCTCCTTGGGGAGCACCGATGTTGTTCGTGAAAAAGAAGGATGGAACCTTTAGAATGTGCATTGACTATCATCAACTGAATAAGTTGAGCAGTAAAAATAGGTATCCTTTGCCCCGAATTGATGACCTTTTTTATCAAGTAAGGGGAGCTTCAGTATTTTCTACGATTGATCTAAGGACTGGTTATCACCAGCTCAGAATTAAGGAGGAATACATTAGTAAAACAACTTTTCAAACCAGGTATGGACACTACGAATTTGTAGTCCTACCTTTCGGTTTGACAAATTCCCCTGCCACCTTTATGTGCCTAATGAACAGTGTGTTAAATAACTACTTGGATAAATTCGTACTACTGTTCATAGACGATATTTTAGTTTATTCAAAAAGTGAGGAGGAGCACAAAGAGCACTTGAGGATAGTGTTGCAAACTTTGAAAGAAACCAGTTATATGCCAAATTCAGTAAATGTGAATTCTATAAGGACAAGATCCAATACTTGGGTCATATTATTTCTGAACAAGGGTTGGATGTTGACCCTGAAAAGATAAAGGCTATTAGAAACTGGCCGGTGCGAAATGATGTTTCAGTAGTGAGATCATTCATGGGGATTGCAGGTTACTATCATAGATTTGTGGAAATATTTTCTGCCATAGCATATCCCATAACCTCACTACAAAGAAAAGGTGTCAAATTTGAGTGGACTGAAAAATGCCAAAACAGTTTTGAAAAATTCAAATTAAAACTCACTACAGCCCCTATACTAAAGATTGCAGATCCTAATAAGGAATTTGTTGTATGTACGGATGCCTGTAGAGAGGGGTTGGGAGGAGTCGTGTTACAAGAAAATTCGGTTATTGCATATGAGTCTAGGAAAATTAAGACACATGAACAAAACTACAGTGCATATGATTTGGAGTTGGCTGCTATAATTCATGCCTTGAAGATGTGGAGACACTATCTCCTTGGAAAAAATTTTACATTGATGACTGATCATATTAGTCTTAAATATTTCTTTTACCAAACTGATTTGAATGCAAGACAAGCCAGATGGCTATCTTTTCTGAGTGAATTTGATATGGACATAAAACATATCAAAGGGAAAGAAAATAAAATTGTTGATGCCTTGAGCAGAAATGCTTGTCAAAATATAAACAACATTGGAAGTAGTGCCAAGTTTGATTTAGAAGATCTAGTGAAAAAGGTAGCATACCAGGATCCGAATTATGAGAATCTACAAGTGAAAATACTAAATAAGGAGATGTCTGACTACACTCAAAACCAAAAAGGGCTGATCTGCTACAAAAATATATTGTATGTCCCCAATGTGGAAACTTCGAAAAAAGAAATCCTAGATGAATATCATAAACAATCGTATGCAGGGCATCCTGGATATCAGAAAATGTTAACAGCTTTGAAAAAGAAATTTTTTTGGCCAGGAATGAAAAGGGAGGTAGCGGAATATTTAGCTAGGTACATGGAGTGTCAACTAGTTAAAGTTGAGAATCAGCATCCTGCGGGACTTTTAAATCCTTTGTCGATTGCAGAATGGAAATGGGACACAATTTCTATAGATTTCATAATAGGGCTACCCAAAACCAAGTACCAACACGACTCAGTGATAGTAGTGGTAGACACATTAACAAAATATGCACACTTTATACCTGTGAAATCTACTTTTGGGACAGCCCAAGTAACAGATGTATTCCTGAAGGAAGTAGTAAGGCTCCATGGGGTCCCAAAGATGATTGTTTCAGATAGAGATGCTAAGTTCACAGTAGCCTTTTGGAAAGGTATGTTTGGGGGCCTGGGCACTAAACTGAATTTTAGCACTGCATATCACCCACAGACAAATGGTCAGACATAGAGAAAAAATCAGATTTTGGAGGATATGTTGAGAATGTATGTGATGGATACGCTATAAAAATGGGAGGACTAATTGCACTTAGCTGAATTTTCCTGTAATAACAGCTATCAATCCTCCATTAAAATGAGATCATTTGAGGCACTCTATGGAAGGAAATTTCGTACACCTTTGAGCTAGAGCCAACCTAAGGATAAGCTAATGTTGGGACCAGATGCTTTACAAGAGATGGAAATAATTGTTAAAAAAATACAAAGAAACATCAAGACAGCACAAGATCGACAGAAAAACTATGCTGATAAGAAGAGGATACATCGAGAATTCAAAGTGGGGGAGCATGTGTATTTGCGTATTAAACCCAAAAAGAGCACACTTTATGCTGGAAGCTGTGCAAAATTGGCTCCTAGATGTTGTGGGCCTTTTGAGGTGTTAGAGAGGGTGGGACACATGGCTTATAAGCTAGCCTTACCGCCCCATGTTAAAGTTCATAATGTGTTTCATGTTTCATTATTAAAAAGATATATACATCATGCTTCTCACATTGTTGATTGGAATGTGATACAGGTGCAACCAGAAGGGGAGTTCCTTCCAGAGTCGCTTCAAATATTGGAGCGGGAAGAAATTGAATTGAGGAATCCAACAGTAGCAAGAGTAAAGGTGCAGTGGAAGCACTTTACTGCTGAAGAAGCTACCTCAGAAAGAGAAGCTGAGATGATGGAAAGATATCCATATTTATTTGGAAAATGAACTTTAGTAGTTAGTTATCAACACCGAGGACGGTGTTTTCTTTTAGAGGGGGAGTATGTAACACCCCTAGTTTTATGTTTTCTTCAAGATTAGACATTGAACTTAAATCCAAAGGGGAGTGGACCCCAATGGATAAGTATTTTGCGGATGTAATTAAATACTTAATTATGATAAATAAATAAAATAATTCTGTGCAGATTGACCAACTGATAATTATGAGATCACTTGCTAAATCCATGAGGATGGAAAGAGGCAAATAATTTCCCCAAAAAAATCTTTCAAAAATCCTTGAAACAATTTATTTCCAAATTAGATTTTGAGGAAAATCTATTTTCCCAAATGAGGTGGAGAGTAGTTGGGAAGAGGTAAAAAGCTGGGAAAAGAAGAAAGCAGCTTTAAAAATCCCTAAATAAGGGAAGCCTAGGCAAACAGGAAGAAAAGCATCCTGATATTCTGGACGCAGAATGGGAAACAGGCTTTGGGGAGAAAAAGCTTAAATAAGCTATTCCTGAACAGATTAGAGGTCTGTGATGGAGGTGATCTCAGCTCGGGGGTGAGTTCTGGAGATAGAGGGACTCTAAGGTTGGGAGGAATGGTCAAGTACCAAAGCGGTATGCTCACATTATTTATGTATGATTAAAACTTTAATTGTTGTTAGGGGTTAAGTTTAACGAATATAGCTGCATACTACTGGCAATGATTTTGTTTTTTTGTGCTGGCATTCCATACATTTACAGAGTGTAGAGGAAGTAAATCCTCTCAGTTCTGCATAGTTGTAGGAACCAGAATTATGAGGAAAAATCAGCCAGAAACTCTAAACCAGTGATTGGTTTAAATAGGGAGATTTATGCTACCCCATAATTCATAATTGTGTAACTTTAATCTGTTTCTATTAAAATTAGAATTAAATCAGTGAACACTAGAAAAACTCAAACCATGTATGAATGAGTGACTAAGTACATGCAGTGTAGATCTATTGATTTGTTGAATATACATTTATAAATTTAACCTCTATGAAACAAAAAGAGATGGATGAGTACATTTAATTAAGTTAAAGACATTAAAAAATAAATAGAGCTAAATATGGGTTATTAAACCTGGAACCAAATCTGGCCTAAGAAATAAACACAAACTAGCACATGGATTACCTCCTTTACTGGAGAAGTTTATTAACTGAATGTACTAATTGAAATTATATAGAAGAAAAATTATATGAAGCGCATGTAAATTTTACAAGCTGCGAGTAATAACAAATAATTCACCTACCAGATCAGTATAAAATGCCACTAGAAGTGTTAGCTAGAGAATAGAACATACTGAACATGTTATAGAATAAAACAATAATTCCCAGAGTCTATTATTAGTTACACCAGTAAGTAATACTTGGAAGCTTTAAGTGAAGAAGTAAGGGCAAAGGTATACTACTGGAGTAGAATAATACATATAACCCGATAAACCAGATGTCAAGAATCAATAACTTATTGTAGATGCATATACTCTAGCAGTATAAATAGTTACATACAATTATGGAATTAAAATGTGGAGGAAGCAGAAATACAAGATAAGAGTAGTAAACTTATCAGCCCTATCTAGCAAATGGAAAAAGACAGATGTAGTAGAGATAAAATGTTATCATGAGCATCAACAGAAACTAGCCATCTAAAATCACGAGAGTATATCATAACTCTGTTCCTTGTCAAAAATGAAGGGAATACATATATATGAAATCCATAGGTAAATTCATGAACCAAATGAGATAAATTATGACAATCGTGTCCCCTAACAAATTAATTGAAATTATGTGGTCTCAGAGACCATATTAGTAGATTCTTAGTAAGATAGACCAAGTCTAACGAAATCATTATTATTACAGTAGCAAAGAGAAAATTTATGAAAGTAAGACCCGAATGGGCTGAACAAAAATTATGTATAATAAAGATATGAGGGTCTGGCTTCACTTCGACCCATATGCTGTTGATACCGACCTGAAAGCGCAAGGTGAAGAGAAATTAAAAACGAATGAAACAACCATTTCACTGTATTATCAAGAAGGAAATTCGTATGGAATTCGGATTACCTGCATAAAACAAGAGACAGTGAGAATATGAATCAATTAACTGATATGAATTATATCACAAATAAAATAATAATAAAAAATAATAAAGGGTTACCTGGCAAATGAGAAACTCCTTTTCTTCAAAACGACCTGAAACAGAGATAGCTGAAAAATATTAAAAATTTGAAGAACACGATGTTCAAATGGGAACAAAAAAGCCACGGTTCAAGTGATATAATCGAATCGATTACTTGCCTATGGTATGGATTTCTCGCCGTAGAGGAGATGAGTAAAATCAACACATCACCATTCAAACAACATCAGTAAATTCAAGAAAGAAGATGAGGAGTAAGCTCCTATCAGGAAACGATGGAGTATTACTACCATACATCGTCAACAGGAAGATACATGAAATGTAAGAAGAGAGGTTGGAATAAACGAAACAAAAATCAACATACTAGGAGAGAAAAATCTCCACGAGGGATTTGTCCAACTGACCCAAAACGAGTTCTCGACAGTAAACGAGACTATAGGAAAGAAATTGTTTTATTTAAAATAAGCTCTCACACTATCAGCAGAGCATATTTATATGGAGAAAAATACATATCAAGGTATAGTTCATAGAGCGTAAGCCTCACAGTAAAGTTAGTGACATGCGTAGAAGTTCATACTTGAATTTCAAATACGATGAGGAGATAGATATGACAAAAGTCTGGGCGAGCTGATGCTTCGTTTCTCCAACGTATGGATAGGAAAAATCTCCACCGTCCAAGTGGCCTCGGATCGATGGCCTATACATGGATCGAGTGGGTGAAATTGGAATTAAATACCTGGTCGTCCAACACATAAATACATAGATCTATGAAATCGATTTGACAGTACTCTCACTAATGTCATATGGCCGACGTAGTTGAAAGAGTATTCTGTCATGGCATCTATAACTGAAACGTAGATAGATACAACCCTGCGTGTGGACACAATGAAAGCTAACAAAATGGAAAAAAATCAATAGAGTGCCATCGAATGAGGTGACGTGGAAATTTGAAATGGGTTGCAATGGCCAAATACCTTGAGCCAACTTTGCCAACAAGACGTAATGAATGCATCAAAAATTTAATATGCGTATCTCCACAATAAACTCACCATAAATTGAACTGTACATGAGAGATCAATGATGCGATGGTAACGCTCATTCACATTGGAACAGTGGCCAAAAAACTATAATAAATTCATATAAGTGACATAAGTTGTAAATATAAATATACCATTTGATGCCTTGAATAAATTGAAATGCAACATAAGATTTAAATTTTGGAGTCTTACGAAGATTAAAACCCAACGAATCATATACCAAACTTAAAATCCATAAGAGTATGATATTGGACACTAAAGCGTAGGTATGGTGAGCCCTACAAGTGTTATGTGAAAACGTTAATGAATAGATCGAAATGTGTGGATAAATGTATGCATAGATAGAAATGCGTAGGAATAAATGCAACCATATAAAAATGGTATGGGAATAAAAAATATATATATAGGGTGATATAGATATATATGTATTTAACATAAGCCACAAACAATTTTGTGGAGGAGAACAATAAAAATTTCCATACAAGAGTACTAGGAGGAATAGGAACCCTATTCCATGTCAAATCATAATTGAAGAAATTTGAAAGTAAAACTGAACATCTGTGGCCAATAGAAACATAGAATTAAAATATTCATAGAAAAAAAAAAAAAAAATTGGTGGAAAGGAAGAGATATTACAAATGGTATCAAAGCCCAAGTTAGAAAAACTGGGTTGTTGTTGTGTGCTCACTATATAAATTAATTTTTTTTGAAATTTTTTTATTACTGATATGTGTTGTTTAGTGTATAGTGTTGCGGAAACAGAAAATTCAAATGGTTGGAAGTCATGAAATTTATGTTGATCTGCATGATGAAGATAATGCACCAGATCCCAATGCTCCAGTGATGGCTATGTTGCACAGTTTGCAACGAGAGCTGGCTGAAGTAAGAAGCCAGAATGACAGATTGTCATTAGCGAGTGAGGAGCAGGAAAAACTCATCATAGAATTGACTTCACGGAACATCCAGGAAGGTGAAGGTTCCGGAAAGAGGAAGAAGGGCAGGTTCTCTGATGAGTCTAAATAAGATGACACTAGTAGACATCAGTATAAACAGAAAAATGAATTACAAGGGTAATTCTGAAAGATCAAACCTCCCTCTTATGATGGTGAGAAGGAGGAAGATGTTGAAGCCTGGTTGTTGAATATGATTAAGTATTTCCAGGTCTATGAATATGAAAGCAATCTGAAGGCCAGATTAGTTGTCTACCAGCTACAAGGTAAGGCTACCTTGTGGTAGGAGGAGACAAAAATGATCCATGCCATTGATGAAAAGACAGTGACTTGGGAAGATTTCCAGGTTAAGTTTAAAAACCACTATTTAAATGAACGTTATTATGATGATAAAGAAAAGGAATTCCATGAACTCAGATTGGGATAGCTCACTATCAATGAGTTTTTCACCAAGTTTACAAATTTGTTAAGGTATGTTCCTTACATTCGTGACGAGAAGGCAAAGGTGCAGAGGTTTTTCAACTGTTTTCCTGCTATGTACAAGGATAGGATCGAATTCGATAATCGAAAAAATATGGACGAAGTAGTGAGGAAAGCAATATTATGCTATCAGCAGTTTAAAGGAAAGGGTGAACAGGGTAAAGGCTGGGTAAAAAAAGGTGAAATCAAAGGAAAGAAACAGAAACCAGCCTACTTAAAGAAATTTGGTAGGGATCATCAACGAAAAAAATTTAATAAACCAAAGGGAAGTCAAACTGCACAGTCCCAAGTGGGTTCCAAACAATTAGATAGAGATCATAAAAAGGAAGGAACAGTTAAAATGAGGGCACCTTTGAAATGTTGGGGTTGTGGAGAACTGTTGAGGGATTGTCCCCATCGAAACATTCAGATGATTGTGAGAGATCGAGAAGCTACCACAGTAAATGACATAGCAAGAAATATACCCCCTATCAGTGCAACCTTAGAGAATCGACAATCAAAACACCAAGCTACCATGGTTGAGATGGAAGGTAAGATTGCTGACCAATCTGTTACAGTTTTAATTGATCCGGGTGCTTCTTTGAGTTACATTAGTCCAAAAATTGTAGAAAAATGCAATCTCAAAACTGAAAAATTTCAGCAGTCTTGGTTGGTCCAGTTAGTCACTGGTACCAAGAGGAAGGTAACTCATAAGTTACCTCAAACAACAATTAAATTAAATGATTTTCAGACAGAAGTGAATTTAAACATTCTACCCTTAGGCTCATATGACTTGCTGATATGAATGGACTGGCTGGAAAAGAGGAAGGTTATGATGAATTGTTGGGATAAAACTTTACATGGCATAGATGAAGATGTAAAACCTTTTATTCTCAAGGGAAAACCGAAACCCATATTTTTAAGACAAATATCTGCATTGCAACTAAAAAGAACAGCTAGGAAAGGATGTCAAGTATATGGAGTACATGCTGAAGAATTAGAACAACAACCTGAAGAAAACCTGTTAGATACTTTTCCAGTAGTGAGAGAGTTTAAGGAAGCTTTTCCAGATGAGATTCCTCATCTCCCCCTCAAAAGAGAGATTGAATTTTCTATCAATTTGGTGCTGGGAGCAACACCTCTTTCCCGAGCTCCTTATCGAATGAGTCCCCCTGAACTCATGGAACTAAAAATGCAATTGCAATAATTGTTGGATAAGGGTTATATCCGACTGAGTGTGTCTCCTTAGGGAGCACTGATGCTATTCATGAAAAATAAGGATGGAACCTTTAGAATGTGCATTGACTACCGTCAACTGAATAAGTTGACCAGTAAAAATAGGTATCCTTTACCCCGAATTGATGAACTTTTTTATCATGTAAGGGGAGCTTCAGTATTTTCTAAGATTGATCTAAGGACTGGTTATCACCAGCTCAGAATTAAGGAGGAAGACATTAGTAAAACAACTTTTCGAACCAGGTATGGACACTACGAAATTGTAGTCCTACCTTTTGGTTTGAAAAATGCCCCTGCCACCTTTATGTGCCTAATGAACTGTGTGTTAAACAAGTACTTGGATAAATTCGTACTAGTGTTCATAGATGATATTTTAGTTTATTCAAAAAGTGAGAAGGAGCACAAAGAGCACTTGAGGATAGTGTTGCAAACTTTGAAATAAAACCAGTTATATGCCAAATTCAGTAAATGTGAATTCTGTAAGGACAAGATCCAATACTTGGGTCATATTATTTCTGAACAAGGGTTGGCTGTTGACCCTGAAAATAAAAAGGCTATTAGAAACTGGTCGGTGCCAAATGATGTTTCAGCAGTGAGATCATTCATGGGGATTGCAGGTTACTATCGCAGATTTGTGGAAAGATTTTCTGCCATAGCATATACCATAACCTCACTACAAAGAAAATGTGTCGAATTTGAGTGGACAAAAAAAATGGCAAAACAGTTTTGAACAACTCAAATTAAAAATCACTACAGCCCCTATACTAATGATTGCAGATCCTAATAAGAAATTTTTTGTATGTACGGATGCCTGTAGAGAGGGGTTGGGAGGAGTCTTGTTACAAGAAAATTCGGTTATTGCATATGAGTCTAGGAAACTTAAGACACAAGAACAGAACTATAGTGCATATTATTTGGAGTTGGCTGCTGTAATTCATGCCTTGAAGATGTGGAGACACTATCTCCTTGGAAATTTTTTTACATTGATGACTGATCATATTAGTCTTAAATATTTATTTTCCCAAACTGATTTGAATGCTAGACAAGCCCGATGGATGTCTTTTCTGAATGAATTTGATATGGACATAAAACATATCAGAGGGAAAGAAAATATAATTGTTGATGCTTTGAGCAGAAATGCTTGTCAAAATATAAACATCATTGGAAGTAGTGCCAAGTTTGATTTAGAAGATATAGTGAAAAAGGTAGCAGACCAGGATCCGAATTATGAGAATGTAGAGGTGAAAATACTAAAGTAGGAGATGTCTGACTACACTCAAAACCAAAAAGGGTTGATTTGCTACAAAAATATATTGTATGTCCCCAATGTGGAAACTTCGAAAAAATAAATCCTAGATGAATATCATAAACAGTCGTATGCAGGGCATCCTGGATATCAGAAAATGTTAACAGCTTTGAAAAAAAAAAAAAATTGGCTAGGAATGAAAAGAGAGGTAGCGGAATATTTAGCTAGGTGCATGGAGTGTCAACTAGTTAAAGTTGAGAATCAGCATCCTGCTGGACTTTTAAATCCTTTGTCGTTTGCAGAATGGAAATGGGACACAGTTTCTATAGATTTCATAATAGGGCTACCCAAAACCAAGTACCAACACGACTCAGTGATGGTAGTGGTAGAAACCTTAACAAAATATGCACACTTTATACCTGTGAAATCTACTTTTGGGACAGCCCAAGTAACAGATGTATTCCTGAAGGAAGTAGTAAGGCTCCATGGGGTCCCAAATATGATTGTTTCAGACAGAGATGCTAATTTCACAGCAGCCTTTTGGAAAGGTCTGTTTGGGGGCATGGGCACTAAACTGAATTTTAGCATTTCATATCACCCACAGACAGACGATCAGAGAGAGAGAAAAAATCATATTTTGGAGGATATGTTGAGAATGTATGTGATGGATAGGCCATCAAAATGGGAGGACTACTTGCACTTAGCTGAATTTTCCTATAATAACGGCTATCAATCCTCCATTAAAATGAGTCTGTTTGATGCACTCTATGGAAGGGAATGTCGTACACCTTTGAGCTGGAGCCAACCTGAGGATAAGCTAATGTTGGGACCAGATGCTTTACAAGAGATGGAAATAATTGTTAAACAAATACAAAGAAACATCAAGACAGCACAATATCAACAGAAAAACTATGCTGATAAGAAGAGGATACATTGAGAATTCAAAGTGGGGGAGCATGTGTATTTGCGTATTAAACCCAAAAAGAGCACACTTTATGCTGGAAGTTGTGCAAAATTGGCTCCTAGATGTTGTGAGCCTTTTGAGGTGTTAGAGAGGGTGGGACCAGTGGCTTATAAGTTGGCCTTACCGCCCCATGTTAAAGATCATGATGTGTTTTATGTTTCATTATTAAAAATATATATACATGATGCTTCTCACATTTTTGATTGGAATGTGATACAAGTGGAACCAGAAGGGGAGTTCCTTCCAGAGCCGCTTCTAATATTGGAGCAGGAACAAATTGAATTGAGGAATCGAACAGTAGCAAGAGTAAAGGTGCAGTGGAAGCACTTTACTACTGAAGAAGCTACCTGGGAAAGGGAAGCTGAGATGATGGAAAAATATCAATATTTATTTGGAAAATGAACTTTAGTAGTTAGTTATCAACACCGAGGACGGTGTTTGCTTTCAAAGGGGGAATATGTAACACCCCTAGTTTTATGTTTTCTTCAAGATTAGTTATTGAACTTAAATCCAAAGGGGAGTGGACCCAAATGGATAAGTATTTTGTGTATGTAATTAAATACTTAATTATGATAAATAAATAAAATAATTCTGTGCAGATTGACCAACTGAGAATTATGAGATCACTTGCTAAATCCATGAGGAAGGAAAGAGGCAAATAATTTCCCCAAAAAAATCATTCAAAAATCCTTGAAAGAATTTATTTCCAAATTAGATTTCGAGGAAAGTCTAGTTTCCCCAATGAGGTGGAGAGTAGTTGGAAAGAGGTAAAAAGCTGGGAAAAGCAGAAAGCAGCTTTAAAAATCCCTAAATAAGGGAAGCCTAGGCAAACAGGAAGAAAAGCATCCTGATATTCTGGACGTAGAATGAGAAATAGGCTTTGGGGATAAAAAGCTTAAATAAGCTATTCCTGAACAGATTAGAGGTTGGTCTGTGATGGAGGTGATCTCAGCTCGGGGGTGAGTTTTGGAGATAGAGGGACTCTAAGGTTGGGAGGACTGGTCAGGTATCGAAGCGGTATGCTCACATTATTTATGTATGATTAAAAATTTAATTGTTTTTATGGGTTAAGGTTAATGACTATAGTTGCATACTACTTGCAATGATTTTGTTTTTTTGTGCTGGTGTTCCATACATTTACAGAGTGTAGAGGAAGTAAATCCTCTCAGTTCTGCATAGTTGTAGGAACCAAAATTATGAGGAAAAATTAGCCAGAAACTCTAAACCAGTGATTGGTTTAAATCTGGAAATTTATGCTACCCCATAATTCATAATTGTGTAACTTTAATCTATTTCTGTTAAAATTAGAATTAAATCAGTGAACACTAGAAAAACTCAAACCATGTATGAATGAGTGACTAAGTACATGCAATGCAGATCTATTGATTTGTTGAATATACAACTATAAATTTAACCTCTATGAAACAAAACGAGATGAATGAGTACCTTTAATTAAGTTAAATACATTCAGAAATAAACAGAGCTAAATATGGGTTATTAAACCTGGAACCAAATCTGGCCTAAGAAATAAACACAAAATAGCACATGGCTTACCTCCTTTACTGGAGAACTTTATTAACTAAATGTACTAATTGAAATTAGATAGAAGCAAAATAATATGAAGCACATGTAAATTTTATAAGATGTGAGTAATAACAAATAATTCACCTACCAGATCAGTATAAAATGCCAGTGGAAGTGTTAGCTAGAGAATAGAACATACTGAACATGTTGTAGAAGAAAAAAATAATTCCCAGAGTGTATTATTAGTTACACCAGTAAGTAATACTTGGAAGCTTTAAGTCAAGAAGCAAGGGTAAAGGTATACTACTGGAGTAGAATAATACATATAACCCCATAAACCAGATGTCAAGAATCAATAACTTATTGTAGATGCATATACTCTGGCAGTATAAATAGTTACATACAATTATGGAAATAAAATGTGGTGGAAGCATAAATACAAGATAAGACTAGTAAACTTATCAGCCCTATCTAGCAAATGGAAACAAAGAGATGCAGTAGAGATAAAATTTTATCATGAGCATCAACAGAAGCTAGCCATCTGAAATCACCAGAGTATATCATCACTATGTTCCTTGTCAAACAGGAAAGGAATACATATATATGAAATCCATAGGTAAATTCATGAACCAAACGAGATAAATTATGAAAATAATCTCCCCTGACAAATTAATTGAAAGGATGTGGTCTCAGAGACCATATTAGTAGAGTCTTAGTAAGACAGACCAAGTCTAATGAAATCATTATTTTTATAGTAGCAAAGAGAAAATTTATGAAAGTAAGACCCGAATGGGCTGAACAAAAATTATGTATAGTAACGATATGAGGGTCTGGCTTCACTTCGACCCATATGATGTTGATACCGACATGAAAGCGCAAGGTGAAGCGAAATTAAAACCGAATGAAACAACCATTTCACTATATCACCAAGAAGGAAATTCATATGGAATTTGGATTACCTGCGTAAAACAAGAGACAATGAGAATATGAATCAATTAACTGATATGAATTATATCACAAATAAAATAATAATAAAAATAATAAAGGGTTACCTGGAAAATGAGAAACTCCTTTTCTTCAAAATGACCTGAAAAAGGGATAGCTGAAAAATATTAAAAATTCGAAGAACAGGATGTTCAAATGGGAACGAAAAAGCCATGGGTCAAGTGATATAATCGAATCGATTACTTGCCTAGGGTATGGATTTCTCGCCGTAGAGGATACTAGCAAAATCAACACATCACCATTCGAAAAACATCAGTAAAGTCACGAAAGACGATGAGGAGTAAGTTCCTATCAAGAAATGATGGAGTATTAGTGCCATACATCGTCAACAGGAAGATACACAAAATGTAAGAAGAGAGGTTGGAATAAACAAAAAAAAATCAACATACTAGGACAAAAAAATATCCATGAGAGATTTGTCCAGCTAACCCAAAATGAGTTGTCGACAGTAAACGAGACTATAGGAAAGAAATCGTTTTATTTAAACTTAGCTCTCATACTATCAGCAGAGAATATTGCTATGGAGAAAAATATATATCAAGGTATAGTACATAGAGCGTAAGCCTCACTATAAATTTAGTGACATGCGTAGAAGTTCATACCTGAATTTCAAATATGATGAGGAGATAGATACGACAAAAGTCTAGGCGAGCCAATGCTTCATTTCTCCAACGTGCAGGGTCTCGACACCGGGAGACGACCAGAACAATTGAGGGGCGAAAGAACCACTTGATAATAACACAGAGATTTATCAAAATTTCTCAAATCCGAAAACGGACAAAACCCTAATGGATAGGAACAATCTCCACCGTCCAAGTGGCCTCGGGTCAATGGCCTATACACGGATCGAGTGGGTGAAATTGGCATTAAATACATGGCCATCCAACACATAAATACATAGATCTATGAAATCGATTCCACAGTACTCTCACTAATGTCATATGGCCGGCGTAATTGAAAGAGTATTCTGGTGTGGCATCTATAACTGAAACGTAGATACATACAACCCTGCGTGTGGATGCAATGAAAGCTAACAAAATGGAAAAAAATCAATAGAGTGCCATCGAATGAGGTGACGTGGAAATTTGAAATGGGTTGAAATGGCCAAATACCTTGAGCCAACTTTGCCAACGAGACGTATTGAATGGATCAAAAATTTAATACGCCTATCTCCACAGTAAACTCACCATAAATTGAACTGTACGTGAGAGATCAATGATGCGATGGTAATGCTCATTCACATTGGAACAATGGCCACAAAACTATAATAAATTCATATAAGTGACATAAGTTGTAAATATAAATAGACCATTCGATGCCTTGAATAAATTGAAATGCAACATAAGATGTAAATTTTGGAGTCATACGAAGATTAAAACCCAACGAATCATATACCAAACTTAAAATCCATAAGAGTATGATATTGGACACTAAAGCGTAGGTATGGTGAGCCCCACAAGTGTTATGTGAAAATGTTAATGAATAGATCGAAATGTGTGGGTAAATGTACGCATGGATAGAAATGCGTAGGAATAAATGCAACCATATAACAATGGTATGGGAATAAAATATATATATATAGGGTGATATAGATATATATGTATTTAACATAAGCCACAAACAATTTTGTGGAGGAGAACAATAAAAATTTCCATACAAGAGTACTAGGAGGAATAGGAACCCTATTCCATGTCAGATCATAATTGATGAAATTTAAAGTAAATATATAATTAATAAAGAAACATACAATTAATAAAGTATAAATAGGGGGGGGGGGGCCCAATTGTTAGCTAAAATATATACTTTTGAGTACCAATAACTTACTCTACATCTAATACAAGAATAACTTACTCAAACAGAGATACAATTAGTTGAGTATTGATTTCCACTCACCAATTTCTAGGTGCTAGTAGATGTGGTAGAATGGTCACGTGATGCAAACCACACTTGGGGTATATATAAACCCAGTACATGTGTACAATGAATATATAACTACATATCAAACTTCATCTTGGTAGGGAAATCATGGAACATAATGCTACCATACACAACATGTTATTATCCTTATACTGCATGCAACTATCATTAGATTATATAGGTATATGGTTGGATAGAATTGAAATACAATTGGGAAATACTCCAAACCTAGGCTTCTCTACTAGTAGCAACAAAAATCCCATTCAAGTGAAGGCCAATAATTCTAATACTACCTCTTAAAATTTTTCGTTAAATTATCATTAGTTTTATGTATTAGTTTTGTATGCCTTTATTTTAAAGGCCCACGAGATCCATATATTTTTTTAGTATTCTATATTTAACTAACAAGGTTAGATATTAGTCAATATCTATTCCAAAAATCTTGTTTTTTTTTTCTTTTGGTGAGGACTTTCAAATCGTATATTTCTCCAATTCTAAACTGTAACCCTTATTTGGAGGTGATACAAAGTTTTTTTCCAAAAGAAAACATATGTATACACATTAATATTATTAATCTATCATTATGCAATGAACATACATCACTATGGTTGGCATTAATAAAGGATTATTTTACTATAAATTACTTTGGTAGATAACTATAGTGTTTGATTGAACATGTTTGAACATTTTAAATTATAATTCTTATCATTTAGTATAGTTGAGAATGCTTGAATATGACTAATTATTATTGATATTCTTTATTAGTGTTGGTATGAATAAATATGGTTGATTTTGTTTGAAGGCCATCCTTTATCTAATTGACCTGTGTTGAAAAAAATCCATTATAGTTCAATTTAGTAGACTATGTTTGACCCTACTTGAATAGAACAATAGTAGATGTAGTTTACTATGATTCCTTGTAGTTAATAACATTTAACTCTCCCAAATTTTGGTTGACTATTGTTGAGCACAAATGACTATGATTAATTGTCTTTCACTCTCATTGACTATCATAAAATTATTAAATTGATCAATAAATAGATTTACATAAATTGTGAACTTGTGAATGCTAACATCCTTTAGTTGATAATTACGAAGATTTATTGAGCATGTATCAATATCATTAATTATAGTTTATATGGTTCATTATAGTTGATATGATCCATTGTGATTATTTTTTTTGAATATCATTCTTTACTTGATTGGTTATAACTAACATGTTTTAATATGACTCCTTGTTATTAGAAATATCCAAATATCATTAATTACATTGTAAGGCATTCCTTTGGGAATAAATACCCCCGGTTTCCACTCTACACCATTCAAAACCGTTCGATAGATTGTTAGACGGTTGAAAGATGCCATTGGATCCCACCACTCACTCCTACTTGAACTATCAACTGACTCCTTCATTTACGCAGTGTGATGCAAATTATGTTCATCCATTGGCTTATAATTATATATTTTCCCTATTCTAAACTTGTCTTCTTTCATATAAACATTAATCGAAATTCTTCTTACCAGAAGATATTAACGCCTTAGAATTTAATTTCTTTGATAAATAGTGACAATTCACCACTTGTCAGATAAGCCTTGCAAAATTACTTCTTTGGATTCAAGGAAAGGTATTCTACATGGTCTTGTCATTTTTCTTCAAGGAAGATGAAATAAAGGTAACTCAGTAGCATAAGATTTGACCTTGAAAGTAGCCACGTGAAAATATTATAGGTTACAAAGCTATACCTTGTTTTAATAGTGAAAAATTCCTTATTTTGATTGTCCAAATTTCCCATCACCATCTATAATTGCTTAATTGTTCGGATACATTCTAGAAATTGGATTTTCCTTTCAAATTAGTGGGAACTAACAAACTAGAGAAGATAAGGAAAATTTGTAGCAGGAGTTATAGAAAATGAAATGTGCAAGATGATAGGCTTTGAATCACCTCACTACCCATTTCTTGATAATGGAAACCAATTTTATACTGATAAGGTTGTTTAATCCAAAAAAATTTGTAGTGGAATCGATACTCATTCCATATCGTTCTTAGTCCTTTTCACGATTCAAGAAGATTGAGATATGAGTTTAAAGATAAAATATCTAGTGGTTTCACATAGGAAGGAGGTGATTCATTTGCATTGATATTTATAGGTTATCTATACCACTTTAGCCTCCATTTCAAGAGACTTATCCTTATGATATCTGACAAATTGAGTACCTTTGTGGTCTTTAGGTATGTTTCTGAAAGCAACCACCTATAAAACCGCCTACTAGAATATCAATCCCATGTACAATTATGAGTTTCATGTTGTTTCAAAAATAATTTTTTCCTAAAGAATTTCACCAAAGTTACATGTAGGAATGAAATGTTGAAACACCATAGTATAAGACATTTATTTGGTTGCAAAACCTACCTCCACAATTTTTACCAGAGTATATAGATGTCTTGATTAGACTAAAACATAGGTTCACCTATACAATTAAATTATTCGTTGAAAGAGGAGGGTTGGGAATGGGGAAAGGTGTGTCTCCTTTGTGGATAGCCCCAAATCTCCAATAGTGCCTGCCATAAGTGATTTCCCATTATCTTTCCATTTTTTGTAAATCCAATATCGAGTTTATTACCCTGACTTCTGTCAGAGTCCACGTCATCATGTTCCGACACTTTGAAAAAAAAAATAACATGTCTCTTGTGTAAGAAACTGCTTGCAGATGGTGGGAATGCCAAACCAAATAAAATCCATAGATTTGAACAGAAAATTAGTTAACATAAATGTCCTAGTTTTTCTTGATAACGTATAGAAACCCCTTGTATCTTCCTTCACCTCCTGTAAGGAACCATTCATCGAACATGTATTGTAAGGACGTCTATATAGATCAGATCACTTAGTTGAAATATAAGAGTACAATAGCTTAAATGAATCTGTAACTTGAATAACAACATATATATAAAATTACGAAAATATAGGAGAAAAAAAGAAAATAATTTGAATAATTGATGAAAT
This sequence comes from Pinus albicaulis, assembly GCA_034641835.2. NCBI lineage: Eukaryota > Viridiplantae > Streptophyta > Pinopsida > Pinales > Pinaceae > Pinus > Pinus albicaulis. The sequence continues at coordinate 1,307,527,501 of CM076584.1, read as the reverse complement.
AATGAGCTTTTCCACTATACTACATCTGTAAGATCATACTCGATCTTATATATACTTTTAAAAATCATTCTAGCAGAGTTCCCTAGAATGAAATGACTCAAATCAAGCTCATATGCTTCTTTGGGGTAAGAGTATTTCCATATCTCCTCTGCCTATTTTCTTTCATCTTCTTTGATAAATGATTTCACGAAAGAAGCATACATTAAGATCATACTCAGTCTTATAAATAATTTACAAATCATTCCAACGGTGTTCCCTGGAATGGAATGAATAAAATCAAGCTCATAATATTCTTCCAAGTAAGAATATTTCCACATCTCCTGTATTTTTTTTCTATCAAATTATTTGAAAGATGACTCCACAAAAGAAGCATCCAATATTTTGTCATATATTTTCTTACAATCCTTTCCATATTGGACTTGCGGACCACAATTTATGAGAGGAATAAGAACCTAGAATCATACTCCAATGCTTAAACATTACAATAGAAATTACTTAAGTATCATTCATGATAGTGTCAGATCCAATCACAGTTGAGAGGAACAACAAGCCAAAAAAATTCATTTCCGAATTTTGTGTGCTTAGAAATAAATGGAAGCCAACACTCATCATAGTTATTCATAACATCAAGAAAACACGCTAAAAATTATTTAATATCCACAAACTATTTTTTGAATCATTTGGAAAATAAAATATTTTTCATACTAGAATAGGGAAAATGAATGGAATTGCATATCGTCACACAATTTTATAATTGATACAAAAGAAACTTCAAACAGTCTGGTTTTTATGTAAAGGGAAAAAAATTCCTATTAGAACAGGGAAATGAACAAAAAAACATATTGTCTAAATTTTAAAATTATTACAAAATTTAATAAAAAGGAAATTCACAACATCTATTTTTTATGCTTCCTTTTTCTTGAGATCTTAATTTGTGACTGCTATAAGTTACTTTCTCCACTATAGATAAAATCATAATTTTTTCAAGCATAAATTCCACATATGTGTTTAATGAATAAACATGTTTTTGTGGAAATTAGATCATGTATGATATTGTATTCCATTCTGGTTGGGAGATTTATTTTTGAAAATGGATTCATAGGTAGAATATCAAGTTAAGCACATATGGCCACTTTCAAGAACCAAGAATGATGATTTAAAGGCTTTAGATAATTTTTTGCAGTTGTTGCCAACTCATGAATCAATAAAAAAAATGTATTTTCTCTTCATGGTCCTAATTATCACTTCTATGTTTTTCATTTTTTGGTCATTTCATGTTTGTCATAATAATATACATATAATTCCAAATGTTTAGTTAAAGGTTAGGGAAATCAAGCCAAAGGTTGTGGTTGCATAAATAGGTTGTTGTTGAAATTGTGTAATTTTAACACATAATTGGGAATATGAAAACTATAGATAGAATGAATCCTCATGCAAAAAAAATTATTTGATGGTGATGGAAACAATTATTTATATTGACGATGTTTCAAGTAAGAAATTTGTTTCTGATGTTCCATTTATCCCCATCCCATAGCAATATCTGAATCTCTATAAACATATTTGTATGTGGCTCTCTCTGTAAGTAAACTTCCAAGTCTTTTTTGTTCCTATTTTTTCTTCTTTCCCTAATTCATAGTAGAATGCATTATAATCCAAATATATCACAGATAACATACTTATCTAGATGAATTTTATCCTCCATGCCAAATTTTGTGAATTCAAGTGCCAATTCTGAGATAAAATAAAGACTCCATAGGTCAAGATTTTATTGGGTTATCAAATTTGAATTTTAGTACGTATTTTTATGCATGTGAATTTTATGGAAATTGTACATGTAGTTTTCTTACATAAGGGGTTGAATATTATTTAAACTCAAGCTCCTGTAAAATAGCCCTATGCAAGAGTGGCCTTTGAGAAGACATTTCCCCCTTGAATTCAGGTTATGAAGTAACTTGAAACCCATCTTGTATTCATTTATTAAACACAAATGATGCATGTTTTTTCTCTGAATTTTTTTCTAAAAAAAACCCTTTAAGTTTTATTTTAGGGTCTATTGCTAATACTTGAATAAAGTATGTATTATTCACAACCCATAGATTTAGAAGGTGTGCAATCTCATCTACATCTTTGGAGGAGTTAAACCACTGGAAAAGAAGATAAATTAATCCATTAGTGACCTCTATATACTATCTATATCTGAGTAAAATATCATAATATGTGTGAAAGCATGTTGTTTATCTTCAATTTTTCAAACTATCATTGGAATCCAATGCTGAGTCCTTTCAAAAGCATCGTGACGACCTAGAAGCACATGCCAAAAATAATTATGTGCTAGAATATGGAAATGTTTAAAATGAAGTTTTTTTGAGGTATGACGTCTTAGAAGAAATAATATTAGATAATATTCATGAGCATTTGGTGTGTATAGTAGCTCAAGGAGAAAGATATTTTCTGAGTTTAAGATATCAGTGAAACCTGGTCATGAAAAATGATCTAATGTTCTTGATCCTTCATTTGAGTATTATAAAGTTTATAATTTGTAGATAGATAAAGATTACATATGTGAAGAGGATAACGTCTAAGAATCCGTTCAAAATGAATTGAATGAAGAGATGGAAATTTAGATGTTTTTTTAATGGAAATGGTTCCTTGGTAGCATAATTTTCCGTTGATGGCTAACAATTGAATTTACTTTGTGAATATGGGTGGAGGGAAAGTGGGATTCTATTCCTCAACCTTCATAGTGACGGGCCTTTGGAAACCCTCATTCCAGATAGAGAATCCTTTGAAATGTGACCCATTTTATCTCATGCTTGGTGAATATTTATCTGATTATGACCAATGATCACTTATATCCCTTTCATCATTTGTCACAAAAAAAATTATCAATCAGAAGATAAGGAGAGATACAAGAGGATATTGAAATTGAAGAGCCCTGAGAAGTAATGGTCATCTCCTTCCTCTTGGTGCTCCCTTAGGAATTTAGTGCAATATATTGGGAGAAACATTCTACATCTTTGTTAGTGTTGGAAATAAATTTAACTATAAAGTTAGAGATGTGGTAATTAAGAAAGAAACAGTTCAATGTCACCAAAAAAAGGAACAAAATCATGACACTCTATTGTTTTGTTGGGAATGGGAAGAAGAATTATTTTATTTGATTTCCTATCATCCGAGATCTATGTGGAAGTATTTATATCAGCTCATGTTTTTCCTTCATGAATATTACAAGGTTTCTAATATTTTTAAGAATTATCGTAAGCCTAAGGGGGATTTGAATTTGATTGGGCTCTTCACGGAGCCTCTCTTAGTTTATGTTTTGATAGGTTTGTGGAAGATTTCAACATTGGTTTTTTTTGTCATTGGTGTGGTGTTTTATGAAGGGTTTTGGCTTCATGTTGGATTTTGGTTATATTAGGAGTGGTGTGGATTCAAAGTGGATCGATTGGACTTGATTCAAGTCATTTTGGGCTTGTGGATCATAAGAAAATCGATAGGGTTATTGAATTATGGTCTATAAAAATTCATGTTTGGATCAACATTCGAAGGTGAAGGAAAAATCATAACGGCCATCATAATTCATGCAATAGTTTGGAATTTATTATTCATAAACCAAACATTAAATAAATTGAATTTTATTGTTCATTTCTTGTTGACAACCTTTTACATAGTCCAACACGATTGAAATGCACCAACACATCTTAAATTTCATCAAAACAGAAAAACTTGTGTTTTAATACAATTTTTTGACACAAAGGATTTTATAATGTACAGATTTTGCTAGCATTAAATTTTAAGGCTATGCATAAATTGAACCTACTAATAATTCGAGAGTAAAATCGTGACTGAAAGATAGGTGATGAGAAACAAATAAAGTACAGTAATAACAATCTAACACAGGAGACTTCCTTTACTTGAATGTGTAATAAGTACATTATTAAAACTCTAAATTAGGATAATTTTGATAAATGAATTAGTTTATTCCAACATGCTATGTTGTATGTGTTTATACGTGTCTATAATAACTTTACCTTGCAATCCATTTTAATAATAAATCCTTTCAAATTCTAATGCAGCTTCTTGTTAAACAATGGTTCTCTCTCCTCATTTGAAATTCTTGTTATCCTTCCTGTCAATGTGCATAGTTTTCAACACAAGAGAAAAAAAAAACATTCATGTATTCACATTCACCCATCTGGCCCTAGTGTTCAACCACACTCTGATACCACTTATCACAACCATTGACATAAAACAAAATTCACCAAAAATTTAAAAAAAAAATTACCTAAGTTAAACTTGGCACATCACTTAATACCATCCAGTTCCATAGTAATAAATTTATAAACATAAACAAGATCTAAAACCACTTACTCCTAAGTCTTACCTTTAATAACATGATTTAACTAATATATATATATATATATATATATATATATATATATATATATTCCCATATGGCATACTTTCTGGACACATATCAAGGTATTGATTTTATATTTATATTTCAGCAAAATTCCAGTATTCGATCTTCTCATTTGCCTTTAGATATGTAAGGGTAATAGAGTAATACCGATATACAACTTTACATTTAAAATTTTTAATCCTATTTTACTACGAGATATCGTCGTATCGTGGTACATATGAATGGATGCAGACTGTCTTGAACATTTGATTGAATATGTTAATTAATATAATTATATGGCTCGTATGTATTGTTATCAATTATTAATAGTAATATTTGGATTGGGATTCCGATTTAACACATTTTATGGACACCTGGATGATTTAAGAAATCGAGGATTATACAGCTATCCAGTGGTGTTGGTTGGCTTGATCTCGACCATTGACTGGCTTAAACCTAGATCCAATGGACCTTAGGGCATCAAGGGTTGTTAGGGTAACCACCACACCTGTGTGTGGGCATTCGGTCTTATTCTTCCGCCGCATCTGGCTCTTGTTAGCTCTTCCACTTTTGGGTTTTCTAGTTCCTAGATCTCTGCCGATATATGGGAAATGGTTGATGTAGAGTGAAGGCCTTCCTTCATCCACCATGTTGCATCCACGATAACCGTGCATAGGTAATCCCTTTCTCACCTTACGTCGTTGTTCAACATTGTAATTGAGTTGTCACATTTGAAAGGTAGTCCGGTCGAGCTCTTCTCTATTTTTTATTTGTTATTCTCTATCTTATTATCATGTTTTTATGCTGGTTTATAATTTAGACTATTCCAGTTTTTATTTTTGAAAAATTTTAACTCACCTCTGACACATCTTTCTTGAGGATGTTTGGTGCTCGGTCTCACTGAAAGGGTATTAGAGATAATTTTGATATGAGGACGGAAGAGAGCTCCACACACCCAATGCGATAGGTAATACCGAGTTAAAGCTATCCTTTTTCATGGTATCTAGTTTCTAAGTTCTTCTTTGGAATTATGCATTTTAATTTTTCCACTGTGCAATCTCTATTATTTCAAGGTATGGGTTTGCCATCGATTTACTCCAGAGAAAGCTCAGTTCTTGTTTCAAACTTCTTCAATTAATTTACCGGTAAATCTCGGTTATTTCCCAGTCTTTCCGTTGTGAGCGCAAGGTTTATTTCTTTCTGTGGACTGAGGGTAAACCCCTGTGTGTACAGGGTGCCTCATAACTCAGAAGCACCAACGTGCAGCATGTTTGGGGTTCTAGCTTAAGTGTTGGTTTTTTCACTTGTTAATTTACTTGTTTATCCGTTCTTCTTGTGACGTCTCGTTTGTAGATTTTTATGTTAAGATGGTTGTGTTCCATACAGACTCATAAGCCCATTTGCTGGTTCTACTGAATGGAAACATAATCACCATTTTGGTTTGTCAATAATTTCAATTTAGAGATTTACAGGATTTGGTATAAAAACCCATCGCAGGTATTTTCACATTTATTATTATATTCCTGGGTTATAGTTTTATCTACGTTATTTCCTGAAAATTCATTGATGTATACTATTATTCTCCATGTGTGATCGATATATGTGGATATTTTAAAATTAACTACTTCTAGATATAGTTTCCTTCTATATTGTCATGCATACTACATTTTGTAATTTTATTACTTTGCTGATTATAAGGGATTTCCGTTAAAGGATTTTGTGCTAATATTTCTGCTTCTTCATTTGCTTCTCTAATTTAATATTTAGTAGAAGTATATATATATATATATATATATATATATATTTCGGAAAGGGGACCATGACCCTTATCCTGTCTCTACACGACTCAATGCTAAGCCCCATTGCCCTTACAGTTACAGAAAACCGACTCTTTAAGTTGTTTCTGTTGCATGTATTCCTTTATGAATTTTAAAAATTTTCAGATAGAATATATGCTTCTCCTATTTTGGGAAAATTTAGATGGCATTTATAGTATAACTCATATGTTCAGGTTTTCCCCTTTTCCTTCATTTATCTAAATAAACTTTCATGTACAAGATTTTAATATGTTCATCCATATTATTTCATTCAGGCTTAACAAAACACACTTTTTATTTTTCTTCTTTTAAGAAAGTAATATCCATGAATCATTTTTAACTTCACTAGACATCATATTAATATTTGCATAATGACTTATGCTAAATGATTGAAATTTACTAGAAATATTTTTTCTTCTCCATGAAGTGTTTTTAACTTCTATTTTTTTACTTGGTACATGCCTTTCATCTGGTTTCGCACAAGTTCAGAATTATTGAAGACTACAATTTTATTGGATCCATACTCTCTAATTTCTCCTAAGCCTTCTATCAATGGAATATAATATTCTTCATTATTTTTTCCTTCCAGGTACATACATTTTCCTTTGGAGGACTTTGTTCATCACAATATTGTATAACACATATGTAATCACTACTTTTACTTGATTGGAATAGTAAGAAACGTGTATGTATAATTCCATTTCTTCAACCATGTTTGATGAGTTCCTTGATCCCTATAAAACAAAAATGCAATAAAATGAATAATATATTTATACTTTTCAAATTTCTTATGCTATGGAAGAATGATGAAAAATAAATATATAGTGTGATGGAATGATATAATATTACTTGATCTATTGTGATGAGGTGCCCTAATGGAATAATAACGGTATTTTATAAATTAATACTTGGGAAAAAATCCTAAAAAATTCTGTCATGTTGGAATGCACAAGAATAACATTGAAAGACATGCTACACTACATTCAATTTTTATGATGAGAAAAATATTTTTCATCATAAAATTTTTTTGTCATTTTCAACCCAAGCTAAGCCCTCTAATCCACTAATAGTTACTCCCATGACTCTCCAATCCCCTAAGATTAAAATCATTATTAGTACTTCCATGCCTAATGAGATTCCTTCTCTATTCAATGAAGCATATACTTATCATGAGAATACCAATCCTTGAAATTGGATATATTGTCATTGTTATCAAGTTTAGACTATATTGAAGGTTAACCTATCAATGGATATTTTGTATAATGCCATGTATGATTTTGTTGTAAACATTTCCACATTTAAAAATTTTCTACCCACATTCAAATCAATAAAAAAACTAATTTGGAAGGGCTTTCATATTATGTATAATTCATTCAATAATTTTGTATGAGGAAATAAGGTTTGATTGTCAATCATGACACTAAGTAAAATAACACCCATAAACCTTATATCTATCCTTAATATTAAGATAAAAAACAATTACAATTTTAATATGTGTAAGATCATTGCCTTGTTTTCGTGAATCCATGGATTAGATCATCAACCAAGATTTATACATATTGGATGTCATTCATGGATAGGACAAGTGATTAAAGCAACAATGTGAATTCGAGAGATATGATGGCTTACCGCCTAAAAATACAATTGTGTCAATTCATGCTAGTGATCATACCACTTAAATATCACTTATAAATTATGTCTTATCACTTAAATAAATATAATAAAATAAGCGAAAAGAGGTGAATATATCACTCATCTATGGAATATCTAAAGGGGAAAAGAGGGGAATATATACTATTAAATTGAATCAAATTGATGATAGAGTTGAAATCAATAACAAACATTTTCTTATGATTTATAATAATTTTGAGTAGCATGATGCAACATACATAATTTAGGTATTATTAAATAAACATAATAAAATGATAGAGTCGAAATCATATTGGTTATAGATGGTGGAAAACTAAAATTCCAATTCTAATTAATACCTAAGAATGATTTTCAAATACAAATAGTAATGCAAAGAAAACAATCACAAATTAGTTTGCACAATAATAAAATTCAAACACATGTTACACTAGATTGATTTTCAGTGATGAAAAAAATGTTTTTCATCATAAAGAATTAATGTGATTTTCAACCCGACCTAGGGCCTTTAATCATTTAATAGTTACTCCCACATAAGACTAGAACCATTATTAGTACTTCCATTCCTAATTATATTCCTTCTCTATTCAATGAAACATATACTTATCATGAGAATACAAATCCTTGAAATTAGATATATTTTCGTGTTTATCAATTTTAGACTATAGGGAAGGTTAACCTATCAATGGATATTTTCCATCATGCCATGTATTATTTTTTTGCAAAAAGTGCCATATTTAAAAATTTTATACCCACATTCAAATCAATAAACAACTAATTTGTAAGGGATTTCATATTCTATATAACTCATTGAATACTTTTATATGAGGCAATAATTATTGATTGTCGGTCATTCCACTAAGTACACTGACATCCATAAATCCTATATTTATCTTCAATATTAAGATAAAAAAAATTATAGTTTTCATATCTGTAATATCGTTGGCTTACCTGCCTAAATCAATGAATTAGATCAGAAACCAATATTTTTACATATTGGATGTTATTCATGGATAATATTGGTGGATAAGTAAATAGTGTGAATTGGAGAGTAATTATGGCTTATCACTTAAATATCCAATTGTGTCAATTCATGCTAGTGATCCTACCACTTAAATATCTCTTATAAATCACTTATAACTTACTAATTATGGCTTATCACTTAAATATCTTCAAGGACTTTGGTTGTTTGGTTCATAGTTCCACGTTGTTGGATATTCATATCTTTTATTTTTGGTTAAGCTCACTAAACTTCCATCTAAGAGGGAATGGTGGTATAAAATGAAATTGTAGGAAAATAAACAAATATAATGTTAAATAATCAACAAAAACCAAAAAAATTGCTTTTGATAGTAATTTTCATGTGGTAAATACTTTAACAACCCCAATCTTGAAGCCAAATAAACAAATTTAATATTAAGTGATAAAAGAAACCCAAAAATAGTCATTTTATGGGCAAGGAGGTTAATGAGAGTTGTACAACTATTTTGATGACAAGAATCACATTTCATAATTACTATGTGTGCAAATTATATACTTGTTCTTGACTTGAAATTATATAATTATGGTTAAGTTGAAACAATGTGTACTGTCTAATAAATATTAGATGGAGAAATAAGTAAAATCCACACTTACGAAATTCTCATTGATTAAATAGTGGTTCAACAATATTTGTTTATATCTGTGGAGAATTTCATTTATATCTGTGGAGAATTCTTGCAATGCTCTAGAATGCAAGTCCTTTGTAATGAACCTTAATTATTGGTACTTTTTAAGATGATTCTATCGATTTTGACTTGTTATGATTTTATTTTTTTTGAAATGTGGCTTACAATTTTTAACATACAAGTGTGTGTGAAAGCCAAGAGCATGGAGATTTTTAAAAATTATATATGTTTAATTTATTTAATATTTAAACAAGAATAGTTGTGTAGCAGCAAGTCCCTGCCCAGAGGAATTGAACTCTATTCTTTAATGTAAGAAAATATTTTTTGCAATATTCCAATGCAGGAGCTGAAATAAAATTATTCATATTAATTTTTTATTTCAATGTTTAAACATTTTTTTTTGCATAAAGTTTAATTCATTGGAGAATGTTTCCCGAAATCCAAGCTATTGTTACATACCATATCTATTCTCATATGTACTTTCCCTACTATTGAATAGATGTATGTACATTTCCTGCTGTTGAATAAAATAGACACCTTTGGGTTCCCTATTGTTTTGAAAGGCGGTTTTCGCAGCGTATCCTGGGTTTCTGCATCCCACAAATGCACCGTGACTCGTGCTGGGGGATCCGAACGAGGTGCTCTAATATCCCTGTTTATGGAAGCCTCCCTGTTTAGGGTCAGGTGGGCCCTACCATGTTGCCAAGGTCTGCTTAATTTGGGGACTGCGCGAGGGTCCCCGTCCCGAGATGCTCTGGTGGGCCTTAAGACCCCACCGTTAACACCCTGGGATGTCGCCCTCACTAACAGTTAGAGATTTTAGTGTATTAGTTGGGCCTTTGTGGTATCAGAGCTGATGTCTCGAGGTCGAGACTCACAGAGAGTGGTGGGCTGTAATATCCCTATTTAGGGCAGCCTCCCTGTTGAGGGTCCGATGGGCCCTACCACGTTGCCGAGGTCTGCGTAATTGGGGGATTGTGTGAGGGTCCCCATCCTGAGATGATTTGGTGGGCCTTAAGACCCCACCCTTAACACCCTCATATGCCACCCTCACTAATAGTTTGAGCTTTTGGTGTAGTGGTTGGGCCTTTGAACTGTAATATCTCAAAATCAGGGATTCAGCAAGACATCAACTGTATAACGGTATTTATATGATTAATAAGCTTATAATCAGCATGAAGAACATTAATAAATCATGTTTACCTACATAAGGAACTTTAATTCAGATTTACAATCCAAAGGATGGGGAAAATCAGCAATTTATGCACTAAAAAGCTTAATATCAGATATTTTCGTAGAAAAATGGGATGGGGATGGTTTGATCTGATATCTTAGGTCACGTGGGACCTATTCTCCAAATTTAAGCTCTAACTAAGCATTCTAGCTAAGTTAAACAGTTCCTCCTTTCCCGACTAGTCTAGAAAGCCCTGATTTCCCATGACTTTGCTAAAAAAAAATTTATGAATACTATAAGAGCTTAATTTCCACTAGGGTTGCTATATAAAATGATGGAATATGAATTATATATAGCTTATATTGATCAAATGGAAGAGAAATAGAGGTTTAACCTCTTTTACACAAAGAAAAGGACACCCGACAAGGGTTTCCAGCAATTTACATGTACCAAAAGTAGGACTGCAGAAAATAATGTAGTCTAATACAACTATGCATTAAACATGTATTTATATAATAATATCAGCTTATATAAATTAGGGGATCAATGCTCTAACCCTTATAAGAAAAAATACATCAATCCTCCAAAGGATTGGCTAAAACATGCAAAATGGAAAAAATGCCGGAGTAGCTGGGCAGCTACAAAAACTCCGAAAATAGGAATACGTAGAGAAGGCTGAATAATATGAAAATATCTGAAGTAAACCTCCTCCAATTGATCTCCAAATCGGAAGGCTGATCGTTACACTTGAGATCCCACCCTCCAATCAATCTGCAAAACCCCGCAGCAAATGCACTATGAAAATAATGCAGCTATTGGAGAAAAATGTGCAGTAGGGGCAAGAATATGTGTTGGCCTGATGCCAAGATCTGAAAATAAGCTCTCAAACTTCCAAACTTATCCTCCAAAGTCAAAAAGACTCCCCCTCTGAAAAACAAGCAATGGAAGTGGTGTTGTGGAGTCTCCACAACAACACCCTACAACACAGTATTATGATGCTGCAGCAATAATGTTGTCCTAGAGGATGGTGCTTTGGTATCGAACCAAAATAATGATGGTACAACCTCACCCGAGTAGGCACTCGAAATCTCCCGGGGCTGAGGGTGAGATCTCCGAATGGATACACTCGGTGCACTAAACAGTGCTGCAGACTAGTTAAACAACCAGCATGCTCAAGAAGTCGAAATGACCGACTCAATATCATAAACATATGCATGAATGGTAATAACTCTCCTCCCCTCCATTTATATAGAAATTGGAGACTCCTCATTGGCCCTTCCTCTAGAATCTTCCCTTCCTCTAGAAGCTTCCCTCCTACGTTGTCATTTAGTCCTTTCCAACTCATACCCTGCACTGGTTGACTTGGTCAAACCTCTTTGCAAATATCTCCTTTCACACATGAGGGTGTGAAATCTGGTTCCATGGCTAATCCATTTTCATACTAGAGGGATTTTATTTATTTTTTCATTATCTTTGGGCCTCCTTACCCAATTATTCATCTCTTAAATGAGTTTAGACAAAATTTAATGTTCCAATTTATTGAAGAAAAATTTGGAACATTACAGTCCTCCCCCCCAAATGTTGCTTGTCCCCAAGAAACTGCAAGGATAGAACTGAAGAATCTCCACTCAAGGCATGGAGTCTGTAATATAATGAGGAACATCTCCCTCACGTAGATCCTCCATCCCCAAGCAATCATCAAAAAAAAATGAGCCACCTCCCAACAAGCCAACTCCTGAAAATCTCCTCCCACCTCAAGCTACGGTAATGAAAGTGGCCTGAAAATATGACTTTGGAAAGCATCATAGCTTAACCCATGCTGTTCTTCTCTCCACTCATGGCAAGTGTAGAATGTATGTTGATCCTGGGCTGCAAAATTATTGCCCTCCAATGGCAAGTGAAGAACAATCCTCCAAAGAAGTCTCCTCCAACAATGAAGAAAAAGTTGGCCCCAAAACAATCCATCCATGAAGAAGAGGACATGGTCATCATGGAAAATCCTAATGAGAGGTTTTCTGAAGGTTTTACATGAGATACATGATGCAAACAATTTCTCGCAAGGATACAATGCAATCTCATCCACTGCAACTTCAAAAAATTACATGGCAAGCAATGTCCATGATTCATCACATCTACTAAAGGATAGTAAATGGATGAATGTAACAACAATAATACATGATCAAGCACTTGCCCATTGCTGTACAATGGATGAATATCAATCTTATGGCCCACCTTAAAAGAGAACAAATATTTTGCTGTGGTGGCCATATCTCCTCTCATGCTCCCATTAGAACATGTAGTGCAGAAATTGTAAGAATTCCTCCCACTCACTGACACATCCAGCTCATGTGTCTCCCTCATAATCAAGCCTCCCATAAAATTATGACCTATATCAGCAAATGGAGACATGATCAGCAGCAAAAGGAAGAAAATTTTGAAGGTTAGAAGTGATGCAAGAAGGTACCATCAGCGTTCCCAGTAGTGACAGCGCAGTTTTGCAAGTTGTTGCTTGATAAAAATACATGGAAAAATGTTTATTTTTACATGGTTAATCATGCATGTCAGGAAATGAACATACATGTGGTGATAAAACATTTTCCCTGGCCACAAAAGAGATGGTTGCCTCCATCATGTAGATTGGCCCAATACAATTCATGGAGCAATTTGACGAGCTTGCCCTCTTGTGAAACAATGCACTGCATAAGAATGGTAAGAGTGTGCAAATAAATGAACATATAAACAAGATTATCACCATATGCTGGAAGTAAGATGGTACATGGGTCCATACATGAGTCCTCCATAGTGTTTTGGCATGCTGTGAAGAAGAATGAACCATGTGTTGCAAGAAGATAATCCTCCTCATGCTTGGAAATCCAAGTTAAGAAGAATATACCATAGATGTCTCTATCATCATTAACTCCTCTTTGTTCATCAAGTGCAAAAAATATGAAGTGATCCTGGGACCAATGGGTTATGGATCCACCATATCTCTACTAGGCACACTTCATCCATAAGTATTTACTCCAAGGTGACAACGCTGTGAGCTTATGAAAATAAGCTCTTCTCAATACACAACTATGTTCTTTGACATGCTCGTTGTCAAATATTCTTCCAATAATGCTACAAAAAATGTGGAATACTTCCCAAGATGGAAGTGCTTCCCAATCATCATCAAAGACCAAGGAGATAGTTCCATCCCCTCCTCCTACAACATCATACAAAGTGTGAGAGAAAATCTACCCTTGCTCTCCCAGGCAAAGAAACAAAGTATTTTGCTACCTCCTCATACTTCCATCATACATCTCATGTGATGAAGACACATCAACATCATGCATCCATTCTCTATGCTGCTCAATGATGCAAGTATCCTGCCATCTTTTCCCCATCCTCCCATTCTTAGGAAGAGTGTTTTCCAAGTGATGGCCAAACTCTTTCAAGAGTAACCAGCACAGCCAAGCCTCCTGCTTCCCGGTATCATAGATCTGTAAGTAGCCTTCTACTTCCTAGCTCAACAACCACATCCACTCAATCACCTGTGGATGCCTCCTTTTCCTCTTCCTGGTACTCCTCCCATGAGGCCTACCATCCTCTCAAAAAAAATTCCTATCTTTGCACTTCATGGGATTGTGAAATGTAAGCTTCTCAAGGATCAATGAGACCCTATAAAGAATCAAATAGGTGGTAGGCAAAAACCTCCCATCATGATGTGTATGGCTCAAGGGATGTCCAACACAAGCATGAGAGATGTTATCCATCCTAAGATGTCCTCCATCTTCTATCTGCTCTTGCGAGAAGGGAAGAAAAGCATTGCATTCCATGGTGTGTCGAAGTGTATCTCCAATGAGATCTCTCCTTGAGACCTCACTTTCATCCATAGTCCTCCAAAACTAGTGAGGTATTGGATCTGAAAGTAGAAGTTCCTCTTTGAGCTGAGAAGAGCTCATTGAGAAAGTGTCATCTTGAAGGGAGAAAAGGTTTCTTACTCCAAGATGTCTACCATCAATATTCAAGGCTTCAAACCCCAACCTCCAATGTGATGTACAATCCAACAATGGCTCATGAGAATGATGGTTTGATTCCTTCTTGAGTGTTTCTATAGTAGCAATGAGATTTGACTCTTGGTCATGCAAAAGTAAATCTCCACATTGATCAAAAGAATTTACTACAACAATGGAATGTGGAAATATTTTCATACCTTGATGTGCATTTGGAACTTATTTTAGGGCTACAAGAGTCCCTTACTCAAAAGTGTTGGCTGCCCCAACTATTGATGCATGTGGCTGCTTCTCCAGGAGTGGGACAGCGTTATCACAAGCCTCCTGAAGAGGTGATGTGATATATTCTTTCTTCTTCCTTTCTCCGTCAAAGGTTTGGATCAAACTTTGTGTGAACTCTACAAAATTCTTCACCCTTGCATGGCTCAAGTGGCTGCACCACCAATCATAGGCTTCACCCTCCAAATGCAGCGCTGAGATTTCAACATCTTCTTTACCTGCTACAGGATGTAGTAGGAAAAATGCCTCCAAATTCCTCACCCAAGTTCTTGCATTAGATGACCCATCAAAGTTAGACAACAAAAATCTATTGCCTTTTATTTCTTTTCTGCTGCATGGCCTCTTCTCTTCCTACAACTGGATGAAATGAGGAAAATCTAGAGTCTCCCTGAAGGCTCTAGGTTGAGATCTATACTCAACAAGGTAATCACTGAGAATCGGATGATCCAAATATCTTCCATGCTCAATATTTTCTTCTTGATGAGAATATGAAGTGCATGGTACTTCCTCTTCTTTTTCTTCAATCTTCTTGACCTCCTCAAAGGTGGATGCATCTTCTCTGGATCTGAAAATAGATGAGAATAAACTGATATTTTTCAACGTTCTCATCTTCTTGGGCTTAGACTCACAGGGATCAGTAGATCCCTCATACATGGGAAAAGGTGACCTCCCAGTGGTATGCGGAAAATTTGAACTCTACATGCTAGATCCCCCATTTTTCCATTCAGTTTCATCCTGCCTGAGCTGACAATAATCTTTGAAAGGAAAAGCTGCTCTGAAGTCTTCCCCCATGGACTGCCATTTACGGAAATAGTCTCCAAAGGGTATATGATCATCCTGCTGCCCTTTCTCACTTGGTACTAGAGGTAATAATGTAGGCATTGTGATCCTGTTTGGCCCACTGAAGGCTGGTGAATGCTGGTCACACTGTTGTCAGATCCCCATATTTGTCACCTCTACGGCCTCTGGTGGGTAACATTCTGCCTACCCTCTTTTTTCATAGAAAAATGTCCCCACGGTTTCTCTTCTGGCATCGTAGATAACTAGCTCCATAGGATGAGCCAGAACTATGCTCTGATACCACTGTAATATCCCAAAATGAGGGATTCAGCAAGAAATCAACTATATAACGGTATTTCTATGATGAATAAGCTTATAATAAAAATGAGGAACATTAATACATCATATTTAACTACAAAAGCCACTTTAATTGAGATTTACGGGGAAAATCAGCAATTTATGCACTAAAAAGCTTAATATTAAATATTTCCGTAAAAAAATGGGATGGGGACGGTTTTATTTGATATCTTAGGTCATTAGGGACCTATTCTCCAAATTTGAGCTCAAACTAAGCATTCTAGATAAGTTAAACAGTTTCTCCTTTCTCGACTAGTCTAGAAAACCCTAATTTCCCATGACTTTACTAAACAGAAATTTTTGAAACTATGAGAGCGTAATTCCCACTAGGTTTTCTACATAAAATGATGGAATATGATTTATATATAGCTTATATTGATCAAATGGCAGATAAATAGACGTTTAACTTCTTTTACACAAAGAAAAGGACACCCGGCAAGGGTTTCCGGCAATTTACATGTACCAAAAGTAGGACTACAGAAAATAACACAGTATACTGCAAATATACATTAAAAATGACTAAATATGATAATATAAGCTCAGATAAATGAGGGGAGCAAAGCTCTAACCCTTATAATAAAAAATACATCAATCCTCCAAAGGATTGGCTAAAACATACAAAATGGAAAAAATGTCGGAGTAGCTCGGCAGCTATGGCAACTCCAGAACTAGGAATACATAAATAAGGCTGAATAAGATGAAAATATCTGAATTAAACCTCCTCCAACGGATCTCCAAAGTGGAAGGCTTATCCTTACACTTGAGATCCCACCCTCCAATCAATCTGCAAAACCCCGCAACAAATGCACTATGAAAATATCATAGCTATTGGAGAAAAATGCATAGTAGGGGCAAGAAAATGTGTTGGCCTAATGCCAATATCCATAAATAAGCTCTCAAGATTTCAAACTGATCCTCCAAAGGCAATAAAGACTCCCCCTCTGAAAAACAAGCAATGGAAGTGGTGTTGTGGAGTCTCCAAGGAAACACCCTACAACACAGTATTATGCTGCTGCAGCAATAATGTTGTCCTGGAGGATGGTGCTTCGGTCTCGAATCAAAATAATGATGGGACAACCTCACCCGAGTAGGCACTCGAAGTCCCTTGGGGCTGAGGGTGAGATCTCCGAACGGAGACAATCGGTGCACTAAACAGTGTTGCAGACTAGTTAAACAACCAGCGTGCTCAAGAAGTCGAAATTAGAAACTCAATATCATAAACATATACATGAATGGAAATAAATCTCTTCCCCTACATTTATATAGCAATTGGAGACTCCTCATGTGCCCTTCCTCTAGAAGCTTCCCTCATATGTTTTCATGTAGTGCTTTCGAAATCATACCCTCCGCTGGTTGACTTGGTTAAACCTCTTTGAAAATATCTCCTTTCACACATGACGGTGTGAAATCTGGTTCGATCGTTGATCCCTTTTCATAATAGAGGGATTTTATTTATGTTTTAATTATCTTTGGGCCTCCTTACCCAATTATTCATCTCCTGAATGAGTTTAGACAAAATTTAATGTTCCAATTTATTGAAGAAAAATTTTGAACATTACAGGTGCCTAAGGAATCTCCACATTCCAGAACGGAGCTGGGGTCATCTTTCCATCCTACACCACACCCGCCCCTAGCTTATGTGAATATGGATAAAGAAATATAAATACAAATACGAAATACTAACCCTAAACTACAAGTTTGTGGGCTTTGAGCTCCACTTGGTTGTTTGCATGCTAAATAATGACTTACATCAGACTCAATGGTCAGTGTTTGATTTTAACTTCATCACGTCGCCATAGTTTCGTCACTTCCATGGATTAATCAAAGTGCATAATCCATCGAATCCCCCAACAACTATGGCAATGCCAAGTCTATAGTTTTTTTAATATCTACCTCACCTGTCATTAATTCCAAGGTCCTCAGATTACTCATTCGTTATGACCGACGTTAGCTGACCAGAATGTTGAGAAATGAAACTAGACAACTTTAAAAGATACATACTAAAAAAATCCAATATAGACAAATATATAGAAACTAGATTTACCCAAAGGCTATAAATAATATTTTCTTCAAGTATTGTTGGTCGATGGATCTGTTGCCACCTGCCATTATTGGTGTTTCTGTTACCACATACCACCGTCATAGTTATATATTATGGGTGCTCAGGCAAGCTGGAAGGTCCTTTAGGGAAGAGTGAAGAGCTTGAAAGAAGTTGTTTTGGGTGCTCAACGAAGAGCTCATGCAAGCCTTCAGAGACTAACTCTAAATCTTTGGACTGTCTATATATCTTTTTAGAAGTTAATCTAATTAACTGCTCTGCATTGATAGGGAAGATACTTTTGGAGTTTGTAATATTCATTGCGCTCGTTGTTCTCAGCATTACTACATACACATTTCTAGTAGCAAGAGGAGGACATCACTTCAGTAACCTTGGGCCCAATTTATTTGCGGCAATGCTAGTACTTATTTTCTATGGTCTCATTTAGGTATGTCTGTCAATTTTATATTTTCTTGTGCAGTTTGGAAAATTTTATCTATTGTCTTGTAATGACCTGCAATTGAAATGGTCTTAACACTTTTCTGATCTGTTGAAAACTAGGCATGCAAAATACAAATATGTAAATTTCCCAATTCCAGAGAGGGTTAAATTGTATTCCCTGGAAGAAACATTATTAATATATATGGGAATTGTTTACATTTAACAGAAATGTTGGATTTCAAAAATTGATCATGTTGTTTGAAATGCTAGGAATGCTTCAACCGGAAATGGTACTCAAATCTCTATTTTTCTCTTCTTGGCCACGTCCAAAACCTACGCTTGGAAATTGTCAGATGGTTGCTGCGTGAATTGAGTCATAATCATCTCAAAAACACAGGAAAATATAGCGTATCGTACTGTACTAAAGATGTTGCACGCAAGACAAGAAATTTCAGGCCGCAGGTGGAGGAATATGGGAGCTGAGGCTGCCATTTCCGGAAGGAGGTTCATGTCACCGGTGGTGAAGCCCTGCGAATTGTGCGGCAGCGCATGAGATCAGGGAGTCGGTACCCTCAAGCTTTGCAAGGGTAAAAGCCGAGGTAATGTCTGTAATAATTAAAATGATGTTAAGAATTATGCTTCAACTAATGTTCCTCTTCATCTAGATTAGTTGTGGGTGCTCATCGAAGAGCTCAGGCAAGCTTGGAGGTCCTTCAGAGAAGATATATGGATCTAGCTCAGGCAAGATGAAATCCCCTCCGCAATATACAACCACTTTGTTCCTGAAGCAAGATATACAATAGTAAGGTCGATTTTACAAGTATTTTATAATTTGAATGTCCACTGTCAGTGCAGGAATAGTGCAAGAATTGTTGAATGTTCAATTCATCACAAGTATGTATTTCTATTAAGATAGGCAGTCCTACTATTATTACATATATTACATGCAGGTCCAGACACCCTGTAGACAAAGAAATAGAAGATAAATTCATGTAGAGGGGTCTTACCTTAGAGAACAACCTTCTCAAGATGCCGGCACTGACGGTGGTCGTCTGTGCTGCCAGAAAATTTCAGATATTTCTCCTTCAACTTTATACTTTATTCTATTCCTCTACACCCAGTAACCTTCATGTTCCTGCCATAGATCTATTTAAGATGTACGATAGAAGTACAAAATGAAAATTTTCAAGTGGATGTTAACCGTATTCTGGATATTGTAAGACTGAACTCATTTGGTGAAGGCGTAGAGACATTTGTTTCTTATTTTGATACCCTCATTCCCTTGTCGCAACGCCAAGCCTAGACAAAGGAGATCATCCGCAGTTCGTCTGCATACTCCCTATACATACTTCATGTTCACAATGATGAGAGACTGCTTTCCTGGTCAAAAATGTTGAGAGGCTGCTTTTATGGTCAGATACTTATGGAGGCTGGGAAGCATTATCTGTACAAAGACCAATTTGTAACTGCCACACATCCTCATGCTCGCCACATGTTCTTTATGGTGTTTGCCAAGAAAACAAGTGTCTCCCAATCAAATGAGATAGATGTCTCCACATAAAATATCTCCACATAAATTAAGATAAGTTTCCACATAAAATAAGATAAGTTAAACATAAAATGTTTATGAAGTAATGCTAGTATTAGTTTATTGAAATAGAAATGCTAGATATCAGTTGTTATTCACCATAAGTTTCTTTACATCTTACCTTGATATGAGGCCAAATAAGACGTTAAATAGTTTTATTGGTTGAAATAGGTTGGAATAAGTTCATAAGTTGAAAAAAATTTGCTTCTAAAATATGAGGAGAAAACATTAGGTTGCTTTAAATTACATGGACTAATTAATAAAATAGAAAAAATCGATTACAATAGTCCCTGCATCCCTGAAGGGGCAGGGACTAATAAAAGATTAAGTGATGCACCTATTTTTTAATATTGAATTCATGATGCATTATTTTGAGCGGATGATAAATACAGTCTCCATATTTCACAACTGTTTAAGAAGTCAAACTCTAATATGCCTTCACCAACTCAAATGGATGTAGATGGGATAGGCACAACAGTTAGGTTTTTTTGGCATAAATATAGTGAGTGAAGATTAAGCTATTAATAATATATAGGGTAAAATTTCTATATGAAAAGGAATGCTCCATTGTCTACACCTTTCTAATCTATCGAAAAATCACATCAAGTAAATTATATACATTATCTTTATATGGGAGGTTATTATATGTTCCTATATGTTATAATATGCATATAAATTGAAACAATATGGTTTTGAAATTAGTACTTTTTACATTGGTTGTTAATAAATTGTGATAATAGAAAAATCATCCAAACATATCAACTTTAAAAATACTTAGAATAGTCATACTAACAACAATTGCATTCTATTTCCGAATATAATTGTGCAATGTCATTTTGAAAATAGATGGAATATGAAATTCCTTTCAAATGAATTTATTTATAAACCTACATGCTATTAATATAGTAAAAATTATTATGAAAATAAATTAATAACATTACTAATATCTATCATAAACCAACAACAAGAAATTATCATCTATAATATATTGAAAGTAAGAAAATCTATTTATTGAATATTATTTAACAAAAATTAACAATATTTCATTATTTAATAAAAAATAATATTTTTTTCATTTCCCCATTTTCTCAAATCATTATTGATATACGTCTATTTTTCTATTCATGTGAATATTAATATGAAAAAGAATAAATATCAAAATTTAGTTAAATAAATTCACGGTCCATTTAATTATTAATTGCCAATATGATCAAAATTTTAGTTTTCTAAATCCTCCACATCCTATTGGTTGATATTCCTACCTATTCTATGGGTACTTTTCTTTCCCTCATATTCCCTAGCTGCAGTGAGGATATATAAACTATATTATAACCCTTTCAAACTATGGATCGAAGTTTTTTAACTTAGAAAGTTTCAACTTCCTCAAACATAAATAAGGAGAAAACCTTCAACAACCTCAACAATAGTCATAAAAACTCAAAATTAGTCACACTATCATTGGAATATCCATCTAACAATAGGTTATACGATCAGTGGCTCACTGTTTTATCTTATCTCTCTCTTTTTCTAGTAAAATCATTTTATGTTTTCTGTATTTTTCATGTTAAATTATAATTCGATATCAATTCACTACATGTGTCACTCATATACTCATGTGCACTACTAATTTCCATTTTAAAAAACAATGTATACTATTTTTACTCGCCCTCTTTTTCATTCCTTATTTTTTCTCGTGGTGTCATAAATCTCTTTTTCATTCCTTATGTCTTGGATCTCTTTAAGTTTCTTACATATGTGCTACATACGTATTTACATGTCTAATCAATTACCAATTCTTATTACTTCAACTTCTCTTTTTTCTCTCTCATTTCAGGACTTGAGATTTAGTTAAGATTCCCATTTCTACAATTTTTAATTTATAATTAAAAGATCACTTGAATATAATTTCTTTTAATTAATAATTAATTTGAATTATTTATATGCACAAATTGTCTACTTGAAAATTAATTATATGTAGTTTTATTTATTTTATTTCAAAAACTATTTAATACTTAATTATATATATATATATATATATATATATATTTAACTTTTAAATTAAAAGTGCTAAAATATTTATCTAATTTTTTTTCATGCCATTAATTGCATAACTACTAGATTTTTTTAATAATAATATTGATTTTTATTATAAAATTTGATTTGAGTACATATATACCCATTTATACCAAGTATTCGAATCATATCATGCCATTCAAAAACTATTTTAGGTAATTCAAATAACGAGTTAATTTTAATTTTAATCTATTCTCTAATCTTAATTTTTCCTTATTTGATGTCATCTTTTCCATATGTTTTTTCCTAAATGTTTATTTATTCATTTAGTTTAGATATATTTATTTATTTATTTAATTTAAACATATTTGTTTATTTATTTAAAGCTAATTATCATATTTTAATAGTCAAAAACTATTTTTTTATATTGCTATCACTATTTATTTTGATATCAAGATTTAATTTTTTATGTTTTCTTGATGACGAACCACACTAGATGATTAATGTTCTTAATGTGAGTATTACTAGAATACTTTCCAATATCAATAATATAAATCATAAAAGTCTAAATTCAAATAATTCCAAAGGTATCATAAATAACTAACTTTTAAATACCCTATCCTTATTTAAAATAAAATGATGCAACAACAAAAACAATGGTTAATTCTCATGTTAACTCTCTCAATATTTATATTGTTGAGTGAATAATTACTATTGAGAAATAATTTTTCCACCTTATTGCATTCTCTTAAGCTAATCTTTGTGATTGACAAAACAAATGGTCTACCCTCACAGGATTCAAGAACTTCAAAGAAAAAGTGTTGCAACCTTTCAACCGAGGTCATGATTAGAGTGCTAGGTAATGGGAGCAAGGATGCTCCTCCACTTCTCTGTAACTATTCAATAAACCTCTATACAACCCTATCATCAATTTTTGGGCCAAATAATAAGAATAAATAATTCCGAGGTCTATATTCACCAATTTAGTTCGTAGGTACTTTTTATAATCATGTTAATAACTGATTTAGTAGTTCATAGGTACTTTTCATATCATGTTAATAATAAAATTACATATTCACAGAAATCATTTATGTCCTTGAATAAAATAAAAATTCAATATTTGTCATTAATTTTTTCTCAATGTGCTCTCATAATTTCTTATCACACTTCCGAAAATTAATAATAAGTATAATTAACATTTTTTTAGATATCATTTAATTCATAATAACTTTTCAAACATTTATTTCATTTGATTAATACCTTGCATACAAAAACACCAACAACAATAATCAACTTCTAATTTACACATTTGTATCATGAAATGTGAGATATCATCCAATAATAATGTAAATCTCGGTAATAAAAAAAGTATGCCCTCAATGAGTATTTATTAAATAAAAATGGCACTACAACTATAACTAACATGTTTTATTATGATTCATTGCACTTAAAAATATTTAAACATTATATAGTTTTGTTTACTATCGTTGACACTCAATTACAATAATTGATTATGCTTTTCGATGGTTCATTATCATTGGATTTATACATTACTCAATGTTTTATGTATTACCATATTTTTTTAGTATATTAATTTAACAAAATTATAACTATTAAATCTAATATTTTTTGATATATCAAAAACAAAAACAATCGAATTTGAAGATTGAAATATATTATAATAAATTTAAATAGAAAAATATATTATTACAATGTTATAAATTTGATACATTATACCATAACATGACGTACAAATTCGACACATTATTATTGCAGGATATATATATATATATATATATATATATATATCCTTTATGTGATTTTTTTCATCTAAAGATGTGGGATAGGGATGTTGCTATATCACTTAGATACATGCTTGGGACGTAGTAGCATGCCATCGATGTGCTTGTAAAGGAATGAAAGCCATCAAGGTCCATCCTTGCATGCAAAATATTTAGCACATTTAACATTACATTCAATGATGTAGCCTCCATTACAATCAGTCATTCAATCCACCATTACATAGATTTGCTTGCTTGAACCATCATTCGTGTCCCCTAGGTACCTTGATGGAGTTCTTACTCGAAGGGTTATCTTTTTATTTAGTCTTAGCACCAAATTTCATGGTATAATTTTCTCCTAGACCTTCGTGAGGCTAAAGGATTCACCCCTCCCTTTGCTTGCACCTAGTTTTTTGGCATCTCACCACCTCTGGGAATAGCACTAAAGGTTGTGAATATGTAAGATTATGTTTGTCTTGGTAGTCAATGGGAGGAAATTTTGGAATTTCCTCCACATTTAATGCAAATTACAACTCATTCGCTACCTTTCTTGGTATTTTGTTGCACATCCCTAGAAAATTATATTCCTTGGGTCAATTATTCAACCAAGGATGCTTCGATGCGAAAAAAACAACCACACAATCCATGACGCATCTCATGTTCTTTGACCTAGGATCCTACAAATACATAACAACATTTTTTGAAATTTCTTTCTAGGTTCATTATTCTTCTTCTTATTTTACCTCTCTTTTCCCTCTCTAGTTTCCTTCTTGATTGTATTGGTTGGACATCCTCTATCAACAAGGTTACATTCATAGGGTTTCTATCACCACACAAGTGATATACAAAGTTACATTCACAGGGTTTCTATCACCACACAAGTGACATAAACACCCTTTGTAGTTATGGGAAACTATGATTAAAAAGGGTTTTCTCCCTTCTATTTATCTGAATCCATGACTCTACATCCGACCCTTGAGGACCACCTCACTTTGTATCTCAGACCCATCACTCCATTTTTTCATGTTGTATTACCCAACTAGATCTAGAATTAAACCATGCCATGCTAATGAGCATGAGTTTCGTTATCACAGTCAACTTCATTTTTTGATAAAAAAAAAAATAAAAAATTAGCAAATGTTGATCACTGTAATTTGAACATTTAAGTTGTAATAAAACAGGGAAATTGTTGACATCTGGGCCATCAACATTTTAGTAATCAGATAACATTCTCCCAAAGGAATTCACTGACCACATGATTATCAGAAATTTCAGTTTTTCTAATAGGACAAATGTTAACACAAAAACCAAAGTTTAAAATTAAAAGTGATTACTGGATTGAACACGTCAACATCTGCATTTTCATCAAAATGTGTCTTCATCTATGTTGAAAAGGTAAAAGTACAGGTTAATAATTGTTTCCTATGCTACAATGAGTGAATGTGATTAAACATTATTTGCACCATGTGATATGAATTTATTCGTAATTATGACATGAAAGCCCGTGATTATTCATTCGCCAAGTTGTTTTACCTTATCTGCATGAAAATGTGTTTTATCTTGTCCCGTCAACAGTTTGTTTATCGTTAATTCGAATTCGTTTATACATGGTATTAAAAAACATTTTGTTCACAGGGATTCAAGATCGAATCTTAAGAATACCACGCAGTAGTATGGGGAAATGAAGAAAATAAATCTGATATGAACCTAAAGCACCAGATTCGTTGAACGTCTATCCCGAAGTTCATCAGTTTTTTCATTAAGCCGGTTGGAGTGAGTTTTTCCACTGCTGTGTTGAACACCACGATGAATTGGCTCGGTATTTTTCATAGAGGTTCGATGGAAATCATGTGGAGGTGGGAGGATTTCCATTTACTGTCACAAAACACTCCTTTTCAGAAGCCATGACCTTACCAATAGACGGATAGAAAATTTTCCACACTCATGTTTTGGCAGCGATTAATGTTCATTTATTCTTCAAAGAACAATTCCAGAATTAGAATTGGAGAGTTGTAGTTCATAAGGAGTGTTTACAGGACAGATGGTGTGCCTTGTTATACATATTTCAGCAATATTTCACTTGCGCAGGGAGGTTTAATTGGGTAGATCTTTACCGATTTTTTTTCCTCACACATCATGTTGGAAAAACAACAATGAATCCATTTTTTATTTGCTATAAATCCTCAAACATATGGAAGCTAGGTTCATGGCTTGCATAGATCCATCTATCACAAAGCCTTGATAAAATTGTTAATAGAGAACCAGTTAGCCAAGGTAGGGAGGACTTGGAGCCATTTCATTTTTTGGGAAGGTTTTCAACCCCAACCGTTTAAAATAAGAAGAGTTAGATCAAAGACTGCCAAAAAAGAGAAGCAAACTAAAACTCAAGCCCCTATCGAGACACCTTCCAGTCAAGTAAACCTAGATATTCCATCTACATAATATGCTCCAAAGATCCCCAAAGTCTACGAAAGAAAAAGTTCCATAATTCATAAGTCAGAACTTGTATCTCCCTAGATCTTCCCATGTTGTGAAACTGCCTTTCAAAACCTCCCCTGCAACCAAAACATAGTTTCTTAAGGGAAAAGAACAACATGTTGAAACTAAAGAGGAGGAATTATTGTTTGAAATTTTCAATGGTGGCAAGAAACCCCATACCAGACTAACTAATAACTTAAGATAAAAAATTAATCTCAAGATTAACCCATAGCTGGTCGAACAAGTAATTGATGTTGCCAATATGCCACTCAAAGACCTCATTCTCAATAGGAAGAAGGCCACAGGATCTTAGAAGAGAAGAGGTAAATAAATTGTGAAAATGGGACCTATGCATACAAGGAAAAGTAAAAAAAAAAAAATTATTGGAGAATGTCGATGTATTTCTGAGGGTAGCTAGTACGCTCTTCTAAGATGTTTGAAGAAATACAACTAAATTTTTTTTCTATCTTTTCATGAAAAATGGTTTTCATTTTTATCACTTACAATCAGCCTTATAGATATTACAGGCAGAAAAACGGTTGGGAAAGTTGACATTCCCATCGTCACCATTTTTTTATAAATCTGACCGATCCATGACCAACAATTTTGAAAGAGGTGAAAATATTGATTTTCCCATGGTAATTGATTTTGGAGTAGTCAAGCGAAAAAGCTTACCTCCCCATGGTCACCAATTTTGAAATAGGAAAAGTGTTGGAAGTTATCTTGTGAGCAAAACCTACAAAGAAAAAACTAGTAAAGCTGACAACCACAATATAAACTTTTTTTCACAAGGATGTTCGAATCCAAATATGGATGAATGTAAAAGTAATTTAGGAGGAATTTTGGACCTGTTTTTTAGACGGACCTATTTTGCTATCTAGGATGTTGAGTTATCACTTAGGGACCTATTTCTAATTCCAAGGGAGAAAGTTTGATAAGATATTTTACTTCACCTATATAACAAGATATTTTCCTATATGTATTTTAGGAAAAAAATGAATTTATATAAGTTTTATATTTCACATATATGAACTTAAATATATTTTACATATCTTAGATTATTGTAATTAATATGGATACTATTATTTTGCAAACAATTTTTGTAATTTCTATAAGACAATTTATGAATAATGAAGAAGGGTTGGCTTTTATTTGAAAACTTTTTGTATTCTCGTATATTTGAGCAGTCTTAAATATATTATATTTTTTAAATAGAAAATTTATAAGAAATTCATTTGTTGTGATTTCCTGTCAGTTTATTCTATGTTATAAAAATTCCCTTTCATGACTAAGAATGTTAGTATCCAAGGTAGAAATTCATTGATGTTCATTTCTAGTATTTATCATCTATTACTATTTATTTTCCCCAATGAGATATATACTTTGTCTCATTTTAGAACTTTTATTCCAATTTCTCAAATAGTCAAAGGATTTGCTGCTATCATGGTTTTTATGGATTTCTTATTATATTTGTAGCTTTAATTGTTTAGAACTGGAATCCATTCCCAATGGTATGTTTTGTAGACAACCCAACCAATTTCATCCTATGAACTAAATCTAGCCATAGATCTTAAAGGTGAAACCTTCTATTATAGTTACCTTTGGGAAGTTGTGTTTTAGGGAGAGATCCCTCTCTAGGTCTAAGGGCCATATTTTAGCCTAAAATAACTCTGAGGTTACCTTAGGTTTTTTTCCTCATCCAGGGTTTTACCTAAGTGATAGCAAGTCCACTTGGGTTAATCCTATTATCATTAGAGGGGGTGAACCCAATGTAACATCACTCCTAAGCAATTTTTTTTTTTTTTCCTGAAGTTTACAATATTTATATACATCATCTCTCAATTGAGTCTTTTATATTTTATACATATAGCAAAATTTTCATAAATCTCCTTAGAGATAATGACTAGTTTAATCTAAGGGAAATTCCCTACCAACTAAATTATTATATGTTTATAAAAGAAACCATGAGTAATATACATGGGTGGTTTAATCCACCTCAAACCTTGTATAAATTTTCACATGGTAATATCATACATCAACCACAACTACGTCAAATATATGCCCATTCGATGCCTCTTTATTATATCTATATGTCTCCCACATACAAGTTATACATATCACTTTCATGTATCATTATGCATCTTTGGAGTTTGGGTTTTAACCCACTATATAGATGTCTACCTATGCTCGTACGTTCTATTCGAATTTGGACCACGCGTTGGCACACTTGTTACCACCCAATCGTTGGTCCTATGTGGAACGTTAATTGGATTTCTATGATCTGTGTTGATACTTATGCGTGTTTACCTATTTTCTCCTCTGGGTACACTCAGGATTCGAGGCTTATTAATTCAACGTTCACTGCGTTTAATGCCCAGCTCTAGTTTGGGAGCACCATGATGGTTTTTCCTTTAAGAATAATACGTTTTAAGTCTTGTTACACTGCCTGACAACCCCAAATACGACACCAAATCCTCGTCGGTGTACAAATCTGTTCCATGTTAGTTTTTATACTCTGGATTTTGGTTTTCTGAGGACGATGCATTTAAGTCTAAATTTTTTCGTATCATTTGTGTTTACTCTCTATCCCGTCAAGGAAATTTTATATAGTTTTGTGACAAGGAGTAGGTTATTGTCGCACACGTGGACGATGATCTCCGTTCGAATTCTAGGGTTTCGTGTTGAATTTAAATGTAAACTCAACTGTGTCGACTTCATTTGGCCGCTCCGGAAATTTTCGTTTCGTTCTTCACTTCAGGCGAGTCGTTTGCCTCCATGCTTGTCTCGGCGGGTGTGTGATTTTTGCGTCTAGAATGGCTTAATGCCTCCTACCCTGTGAATATGGTAAGTGTTTCTTTGAGTATTATCATTTGAGATAATATAGATGTTCTTTTCCTCGTACATTTCGTTTTCTCAGGTGTGTTGCCCTTCATTGTTTCGTGGCGGTGCTATATGAAGTTAATACTCAACATTTTTGTTTTTGTTTTAGGAATTCTTCCTCAGCCGACTTGGATGAGTACTCAGATGTGTTCACAATCTGGTTAGTGGGTTTGGATTTCTCCACATGCAGGGTGTACCCAATTCCCATCGTTCCGATGGGTGACTCTTTCCCTCTTGTTAATTTGTTTCATTTGTAAGATAATCAGTCTAATGTTTCGTTTCCCTCTCTGCATTCCAGTGGAAAGAAATTTCGGTCAATGCAACATGTATAAGGTAGTTACTGATTCGCCTTTTATTTTGTCGCACTCGTCTATTTTTGTTAAATCTCTGTCTCTATTTTGCTTCGGATTTAACTCGTTTACATGGGTGGTTATAGGTAAGGATTTGTTAAGAGTTTCTCAATGAAATGTATCCTTTGATCTTCTCTAGAATCTGGCTTAAGCTTGCGTTCCCTTGTTCTGCACAGGGCGGTACTACCTCATGCTTCGAAAATTCCAGTGTGATTTTTTATAACATGCGAGATTTCGTCTCGTCTCGCAATTTAGTTTTTTTTTCGTTCCGTCTTGGAAATTTTTTTTTTGTGACATTTGTAATAATTTTGGACTTTCAGTTCGGGAAAACAGTGACATTATCTTCTCCATATGCGAATGATATATTACACCACTCTGTTGACATTTCAATAATTTTTTTTCCTTGGTATAAAATATTTTTTGGATTTAATTTATTATCCTTCCCATAATAGCCTCGGTTATTAAAATGTTGTTCCACGCTGTTTATTTTCAAATTAATTTTAAGAACCAATCTTTAGTTAAGTCCAGTCTTGTGCGTTCCTCTTATAATATCATTCCCTTTCTATTTAATATACATAACTCCACGATGTTAATGGTGGGAAATCTCATTTTGTTATTTAATAGAGAGGATTAGTAAACTCGATTACCCTAGTTGGATTAATGTGATCTCACTATTGCTCGTTTATATACACATTTTTTTTTATACAGAGGTCTCATATGATAATGAGCGGCTTTTATCTCTACTATGTTTTCCGCATCACTTCATATAAAGATATAATATAGTTTCCATATAATAAAATGTATAGGCTTCAACGCAAGCCTCTTGAATTATGTACAATTATTCCATTATATTTATATGTGTGGAAATAACACTAATGTTCTGTTTCTAGTTATTCTTATGTTCTTAATCATTTTACAGCAACGCCATATTGATAATGTAATTCGGTCAACCCATAATTTAATAATTAAATTTTCATATAATGCTTCTCTGTCCACAGAGGCAGAGAATTACCTTTGTTATTATATAAGTGTAATATTCCTAATTAGCGACAGCTAATTGGAATATTCTATTTTGTTTAGTTTTCCGTCTATATTTTGTAAATAAATAAAAAGTGAGTGAAGTGGTTCTAACTCACTTAAGTGAAATAAGACATCCACCTAGTAGCACAACATTGTGACTTAAGTGGGAGTCAAGGGGGGCCTAACACCACGTAGAGGAGGGGGCCTATGTACACTCTAGAAGCTTCTACAAGCTTCTGCACAGATAAGGATGCAGATGTCGAAGAGATAGAGAGAGGATAAGTTGGGTTTTGGAGGGAAAACCAACGTTATAAAAGATGGAGGAGCCTCCTCATTTCATTCATCCTTGAGTTGATGATTTTGAGTGAGACATTTGTCTTCTTGAGCATGCTGGCTGTTTAGCCTATCTAGAACACTGTTTAGTGCACCGAGTGTCTTCGTGCAGAGATCTCACCCTTAGCCCCCGGGGACTTCGAGTCCCTGCTCGGGCAAGGTTATTTTTTCAGCATCATCCTCCAGGACAGCATTATTGCTAAAACAACATAATATTGTGTTGTAGGGTGTTGCCATGGAGATTTCACAACACCTCTTCCTTCTCTTGTTTTTCAGAGGGAGAGTCTTTCTTTCTTTTGGAGGATCAGATTGGAAGACATTGGAGCTGATTTGCAGATCTTGGCACTTGGCCAAAGGGTTTTATTCCACCCACTGCGCAGTCCCTCTTAGTGTATGCGTTATTTTCATGGTGTAGCTGCTGTGAGGGTTTGCAGATTGATTTGAGGGTAAGATCTCAAGTGTAAGGATCAGACTTCCACTTAGAAGATCCATTGGAGGATATGTACTTGAGTTTTTTCATCATCTTTAGCCTTCTGTATTGAGTTCCAGTTTTGAGTTGCAGTAGCTGCCCAACAACTCTGGCATTTTTTCCATTTTGTGTATTTAAGCCAATCCCTTGGAGGATTGATGTATTACTGTTTCTAAGGGTTAGAGTTTCGCTCCCCTATTGTATTTGGGCCATATATTTTCATATCCATGTATTGACATCATTTTGGAGCAGTGTTCTATCATAGACTACGTCCTCATAGCGTGGGTTTATGCAGAGATAGCAGTGTTCTTCATTTTCATGTACATGTATGATTGAGGCTTGCATTTATTTTCTTGAGAGGTTGTTTCCTCAAGACTTGTACACTCTCTTGCTACTATACATTATTCTTGGCTATATATATTCATCTTCTTGTCTCAAAACTCATTGTAAAACACTATCTCTCCATGGTTTGCTCATATATGCGTTTGCCTATTGCTGTAAGTCACTTTTGAGTGGGATTCTTCAAGCATCTCTATAGACAGAGTCTAGAAATGGCCAGATAGCCTCCGGATATCGTTCTCCTTAGAGATGGCATATCCGGTAAATGCCCTCCCAGTCAATCTCTGGTTTGAGTTTGCCGTCACTTAGAGATATCCCCGAAACGAGATATTACAGTGGTATCAGAGCATAGTTCTGGCTCAGCCTGTGGAGGTGAAAAATATGGGGACCTCACAACAGTGTGACCAGCATCCACTAGAATTCAGTAGGTCAACCAGGAGAACAATGCCTACATTCTTACCTCTAGTACCTAGTGAGAAAGGGAGGCAGCATGATCATATACCCTTTGGAGACTATTTCCGTAAATGGCAATCCATGGGGGAAGACTTCAGAGCAGCTTTTACTTTCAAAGATTACTGTCAGCTCAGACAGGATGAAAGTGAATGGAACAATGGGGGATCTAGCACACAGAGCTCAGAGTTGCAGCGTAGCACTAGGAGGTCACCTTTTCCTATCTATGAGGGATCCACTGATCCCTGTGAGTCTAAGCCCAAGAAGACCAGAACATTGAAAAAGATGAGTTTATTCTCATCTATTTTCAAATCTAGAGGAAATGCATCCACCATTGAGGAGGTCAAGAAGATTGAAGAAAAAGAAGAGGAAGTACCATGCACTTCCTATTCTCATCAATAAGAAGATATTGCGCATGGAAGACACTTGGATCATCAGATTCTCAGTGATTACCTTGTTGAGTATAGATCTCAACCTAGAGCCTTCAGGGAGACTCTAGATTTTCTTCATTTCATCCAGCTGAAGGAAGAAAAGAGACCATGCAGTAGAAAAGAAATCAAAGGCAATATATTTTTGTTGTCTACCTTTGATGGGTCTTCTAATGCAAGAACTTGGGTGAGAAAGTTGAAGGCATTTTTCCTACTACATCCTGTAGCAGGGAAAGAAGCTGTTGAAATCTCAGCGCTGCATTTGGACGATGAAGCCTATGATTGGTGGTGCAGCCACTTGAGCCATGCAAGGGTGGAGAATTTTGCAGAGTTCACTCAAGGGTTGATCCAAACCTTTGATGGAGGAAGAGAAAAGGAAGAAGAGATCACATCACCTCTTGAGGAGGCTTGTGATAACACTGTCCCGCTCATGGAGGAGCAGCCACATACAACAAAAGTTGGGGCAGCCAACACTTTTGAGGAAGGGACTCTTGTAGCCCTACAAGAAGCTCCAAATGCACATCAAGGTATGAAAATATTTCCACATTCCATTGTTGCAGCAAATTCTTTTGATCAATGTGGAGATTTACTTTTGCGTGACCAAGGGTCAAATCTCATTGCTACCATGGAGCAGCTTGGTTGGACTGCGTTGTACAACATGCAAACACTCAAGAAGGAATCAAACCATCATTATCATGAGCCATTGTTGGATTGTACATCACATTGGAGGTTGGGGTTTGAAGCCTTGAAGATTGATGGTAGACATCTTGGAGTAAGAAACATTTTCTCCCTTCAAGATGACACTTTATCAATGAGCTCTTCTTAGCTCAAAGAGGAAATTCTACTTTTAGATCCAAGACCTCATTGGTTTTGGAAGACTATGGATGAAAGGGAGGTCTCAAGGAGAGATCTCATTGGAGATGCACTTCGACACACCATGGGATGCAATGACTTTCTTCCCTTCTCACAAGAGCAGATAGAAGATGGAGGACATATTAGGATGGATAACATCTCTCATGCTTGCGTTGGATATCCCTTGAGCCATACACATCATGATGGGAGGTTTTTTCCTACCACCTATTTTATTCTTGATAGGGTCTCATTGATCCTTAAGAAGAGTACATTTCAAAATTCCATGAAGTGCAAAGACATGAATTTGATTTGGGAGGATGGTAGCCCTCATGGGAGGAGTACCAGGATGAGGAGAAGAAGGATGCATCCACAGGTGATTGGGTGGATGTGGATGATGAGCAAGGAGCTAGGGAGCTACCGGCAGATCTATGATACCGGGTAGCAGGAGGCTTGGATGCGCTGGTTACTCTTGAAGCAGTTTGGCCATCACTTGGCAAACACTCCTCCTAAGAGTAGGAGGACGGGGAAAAGATGGTTGGATACTTGCATCATTGAGCAGCATAGAGTATGGATGCATGGTGTTGATATGATACTCATATCATTCATCGTGTCTTCATCACATGATTGGTATGATGGAGGTATGGGGAGGCAACACAATTTCTTGTTGCTTTGTTTGTTTCTGAGAGAGCAAGCATAGATTTTCTCTCACACTTTGTATGATGTTGCAAGAAGAGGGGATGGCACTATCTCCTTGGTCTTTGATGATGATTGGGAAGCACTTCCATCTTGGGAGGTATTCCATATTTGTTGCAGCATTATTGAAAGAAGATTTGACAAGGAGCATGTCAAAGAACATAGTTGTGTATTGATAGGAGGGTATTTGCATAAGCTCACAACGTTGTCACCTTGGAGTAAAGACTTATGGATGAAGTGTGCCCAGCAAAGATATGATGGATCCATAACCCATAGGTCCCAGGGTCACTTCATATCTATTACACTTGATGAACAAAGAGGAGGTAATGATGATAGAGACATCTATGGCATATTCTTCTTGACTTGGGTTTTCAAGCATAAGCAAGATTATATGTTTGCAGCACATGGTTCATTCTTCTTCATAGCATGCCAAAATACTATGAAGGACTCATGTATGGACCCATCTACCATCTTACTTATAGCATATGGTGAGAAGCTTGTTTATACATTCATTAATTTGCATAGTCTTACCATTCTTATGCAGTGCATTGCTTCACAAGAGGGCAAGCTCGTCGAATTGCTCCATGAATTGTATTGGGCCAACCTACATGATGGAGGCAGCCATCTCTTTTGTGGCCTTGGGAAAATGTTTTATCATCACATGTATGTTTAGCTTGTGCACTCTAACATGTATCATCTGAAGACATGTGTGATTAACCATGTAAAAAGAAACATTTTTCCAAGTACTTTTATCAAGCAACAACTTGTAAAACTGCACTGTACTTGTTGGGAAAGCTATTGGTACCCTCTTGCATCACTTGTAACCTTCAGCATTTTCTTCATTTTGCTACTGATCATGTCTTCATTTTCTTATATACATCAGATTTGTATGCGAGGCTTGATTATGAGGGAGACACATGGGCTGGATGTGTCCTTCAGGGGGAATAATTCTCACAATTTTTGCATGACATGTTCTAATGGGAGCATGAGAGGATATATGGCCACCACAGCCAAATATTTATTCTCTTTTGAGGTCGGCCATAAGATTGATATTCATCCATTGTAGAGCCATGGGAAAGTGCTTGATCATGTATTATTTTTGTTACATTCATCCATTTACTATCCTTTAGTAGATGTGATGAATCATGGACATTGCTTGCCATGTAATTTTCTGAAGTTGCAGTGGATGAGACTGTGTTGTATCCTTGTGAGAAATTGTTTGCATCATGTATAATCATGTAAAACCTTCAGCAAACCTCTCATTAGGATGTTCCATGATGATCATGTCCTATTCTTCATAGATATATTTTTTTGGGCCAGCTTATTCTTCATTGTTGGAGGAATCTTCTTTGGAGGATTGTTCTTCACTTTGCCATTGGAGGGCAATAATTTTGCAGCCCAGGATCTGTTGGGAAAAATACTGAGAGGGGGGGGGGGGTGAATCAGTATTTAGGACTTACTCAAACTTTTACTTTTTCATTCTCTAAAAACCCATACGCTACTTTTTTGAAGCCAACTAGCGTATACATGCGAATATCCTTCATAAAACTCGCGTATATACATAGATCTTATTATGCCATTAATTCTTTACTTAGATCTATGCAACATTCATTCTTCTGATGATTAGATAATAGTAAGCATGTGTAGTAATAACAGAATGAACCATCACACATAAGCATCACACAAGAAAACCAGGATTTAAGGTGGAAACACAAGTCGGGAGAAAACCACCACTGTCGTCGTCTCAATCTTCAATATTTATTATATAAAGAAAACATGTTACAACCATGTACTGGTGCAGACTCATACCAGCAAGCAGGCACCCACCTGCAGAAGGCTACAACCTTCTCTCATTTACCAACCTCTCCTGGAAGGGAGCTACAACCCCCTACTCTCGTTTACTAGCCTTTCCTAAAAGGGTGCTACGACCCCCTGCTCTCATTTACTAGCCTCTCCTGGAAGGGAGCTACAACCCCCTGACAAAAGGCTACAACCCTCAGCACCACCATGGACCACGTTTCATCAATTTTCATACTGGATCCAATAGCTTCAATAGATCACAACTTGCAGGCCACTTTTCATCATATTTTCAGACTGGACCCACTCCACACATTTAAGCTCAATCATACATCAAACTGAAAGTTATACCCTTATCAGTTCATTCAATGAATCATCAACCAATAAATCAACAAATTGATCTTTTCTCAACATAGTCAGCAACATAATCAATATTCAGAAAACCCAGATCTGTATGAATACATCATAGACAGATAGCAGTAATACAGCAGAACAGATCAAAAATTTCATCCCACATACTTCAACAAACCCTAGTTTTCATACGCGCTTTCCTTTCACTGATCTGGCATATATACGCGCTTTCATGTATATAAACCCGCGTATACATCTGCACATATTATAGAACTAATTTCACAACCCATACTCCGTTACAAACTTGCATATAGATCTTCAGACATTTTAGGTCAGCAAAATTCTTCAAAACAGATGCATAGCTCAGATTTTACCCTTCACTTAAGAAACATGTTTGCCTCATCTCAGATCTAAACATTTCATAAACAGATCTAGAATATACAAATACATTTCAGATCTAGAGATCCCTCTTCATCATTTTCTTCACTGGTGCATTATGAAATCAGATCTATCATTCAACTGTTACCCATTCCATACAAATATAATTCAAAGAGAAGTATTCATTAAAACCCAGACATCTTGTACACTTTTGCACAATGATTTTCTTCTCCTTATATAGATTTAGCCTTTTATAATACCATGAGCCAAAACCACATCACTTCCGATGGTATTCCTGGTTGGGATCAAATGGAAAATCCAACGCTCAATACAATGAGTCAATACCGTGGTAGTAACCCCTGGTTTTACACATTTAGAGCGCAATTGATCATACGCGACTTGGAACGTACTTTTCCATGTGCATACACACCTTCTCCTTAACAAACCCGTGTATGCCTTGTAACATACACTTTTCATCATTGTTCTGGCACATACTAAAGATTGCTTTCTCTGGTCCTTCTGAGATGCTTGTAGAACATTATATTTAAATCATTAATAAACTCATCAAGAATCAAGGACAACTTCATCAAGTAGGTTGACATCATCTTCATCAAGTGGGTTGCCATCAAGGACAACACTCTACATCATATTGCCAACAATCTCCCCCTTTGGACTTGATGGCAACCACGATGGTGTTTGATCACGATCACAAAAGATAGATACATTAAGCATAATGATATTTTCCCCCTTTGACATCAAGGGAAAAGGGCGGATCAAAAACCAACACAAGGTTTTTCTCCTCATGTAGAAAGAAGAGCATTGTAGAACTGATGTATACTGAAGTTACCATGCTCCCCCTAAGTTCATGCTGAATATTCAAACATATTTTCCAATGAAGTACATGACTCTATGACCTTCCTATCACCAAGGACTCGTACTTACATCAAAGATCTAATCAAGTGGATTTACATATGACACTCAAGTACCCAACCAAGTGGGTTTACAAAATTGACTCAAGTACTTACATGACTGAATATTACAATTTTACATCATAGGTCTCAACATGACCTTTTTATCAAATTACAAATATGACTTTTTATCACCAATACCAGAAAGACCTCAAGAGAGAGATCGTATTTTAGAACCATCATAATGCCAACAATGCATTATACTCAGCAAGGCTAATGATCCCCCTGAAAATGTGCATCCACGCATCCTTTCCATATGACCAAGGCTCCTCCTTAGCTTGTCAAACCTGAATACTTTCAATAGCAAGTCATCAGCAACAATCTCTGCATGATCTATCCATATCTTTGAATCATAAGACTTCCATCTCATTCATGTGTGAAAGAAAGGAATACTCTTCAGCAAAAAGCAAACAGGGCTCATCCATAAACTCATCACAATAAATCATGTATCATGTCATCATAATTTAGAACTGAGACATAAGCAGATATAATGTCAATAATGCAATCATTAATAGTCAGACTGATTCTCCCCCTGAACCTGTGTTCCTGATCTTCAGCTGTCATACTAAATTTCTTATCATAAATGCATACGCGGCTGTCTCCACTGTAACTCGCGTGTATACACGCCTTGACTTCATTAAACCCGTGTATGGAAAGTGATAAACTGAAAATTTCACACTCCTTCTTCTCCCCCTGAATTTGTACCACCTGTACCTGTCTTCTTCACAATAGATGCACTAGGAGAAATAAACATAACTAGAATTACCAAATCAACCAAGAGAATCATCATACATTGCTCCCCCTGTGATGATACATTACTAATCTCTATGATGTATCTCACATCATTCCTGCAGTCATTATGAGAGGCAAGATTTAGAAGCGGATCAGTGCAGTAGGGTCAATATTCCCTAGGTTTCTGACCGGTCCTCCCTCTTTTTCCAGCTTTGCTTGAACTTTCTTATCGAGTGCTGGAAATTGTCCAATTTCTCAGATCTGTTCATCCTCCATTATTTTTCCACATGTCCATACTTGTTACAAGCATAACATCTTATGTGACCAGAAAAGTAAGAATAAGGATCATACTATGTTCTTCTATTCTTTCTTCTATTGCAATCAGCTGCTTTATGACCAAACTTGCTGCATGAAAAACAATATCCCTTAAAGAAACCAGAGTACCTTTCTGTATAGAATCTGTTTGTTTGTGACTGAAACAATCCGCTTCTACAATTTGCTGCAACATGCCCATAATTATGACATTTAAAGCATTCAACATTATTGAATGATTTCCTTTGAGTGTTCATGATTATCGGTTGACTTCTTGTTTCTTTCAACTCTTCAGGTTTTGCATTGACATCCTTTGAGTCTTTAGCACTTCCTTGTGAACTAGATTCTCCTTTAACAGTTTCATGAAAACCAAGACCAAGTTTAATAGTAGGATATCTTTGATTACTAAGAATATTGTCCAGAATCTAAGTACTATCTTGAAACCTCAAGAGTTTATCCTTTTCTTCTAATTTACCTTTGAGAATATTTACCTCAACCTCCAATTTTTGGCATTGCTTCTTCATGCTTTATTCGACCCTTTTTCCTTCTTCTACTTGATCATTTAGTTTTAAAATTTCTTCCTTCAACCAATTTTCTTGTTCTTCAAATGTTTGTAGCAGTTCTTCATTCTTCTTATTTGATTTTTCCAGATCTTCTTTGAGAGGGATGATTTTTGCTTCAAGTCCTTCCTTTTCAAATGGTAGGGGTTCTTCATTCTTCTTATTTGATTTTTCCAGATCTTCTTTGAGAGAGATGATTTCTGCTTCAAATCTTTCACTTCGATTGGTTGCATAAACATACAACTTTTGATACTTGTCTATCTGTCCATTCAATATTTCTTTCTGATCATTCATTCTAGAGATCATATCTTTGTAGATATATTCTCTCTTATGAAATTGATTCCAATCATTGCTTTCATCATTGATCTTGAGATTTGATTCTATACTTATACTGTTACTTTCACTATCTTCACCATTGCATGCACAAGAAAGTGAAGAACAACAATCAATACTTGTTTCATCTTCTCCATTTTCTGCTGCACATGTTTTCTGAGGTATCTCCTTTCTTTGAGTAGCCTTCTTCTTTTTCTTCTTTGCCATGAGCACTTGTAGATCTTGGTCAAAATCTTCTTCTTCCTCATCATTTTCTTCATTTGTACAATAACTCTTTCTCTTTTCAAATTGTTTTCCTTTACCATGATTTTCTTCATAAGGACATTTAGCAGCATAATGACCAACTCTTCCACAAGAAAAACACTTGAAGGGAAGCTTACCTTTGAATCTTCCAGTTCCTAGTTGGAGTCTTCTCACAAAATTTGCTTCTTCTTCTTCTGATATAAAATTTGATTCCTTGACATCTTCCTTTTCTTTTCCTTTTGCACACACCTTAAAAGCAACTTCTTTGATTTGAGAGGGACCTCCTTGTCTCATTTCATAAGCAGTCAACATACCATGTAATTAAACAATAGTAAGAGTTTACAGATCTTGACTTTCTTCAATAGCTGATACTTTAGATTCAAATTTTGAAGTCAAAGATCTTAAGACTTTTTCCACCAGAGTAGCATTGGTTATGGTTTCACCCAAATTTCTCATTCGATTTACAATATCATCTAGACATAAGAAGAAACTGGCAATACTCTCATCACTATGCATCCTTAAATTTTCATATTCAATTCTGAGAGTCTGGAGTTTTTCACTTTTTACCTTTGTATCTCCTTCATAGCTCAGAATGATTTTGTCCCATATTTCTTTTGCTGAATTTAGTTGCATCACTTTAGCAAATTCTGGTTCAGACATGCTTCCAAATAAGACATTGACGCCTTTGGCATTGATTTCATATTTCTTCCTTTCTGCTACATCAGTGGGAATACTTGCCGAATACTGATAACCTCCTTCCACGATTGCCCATACTTCTACACCAAGACTTTGCAGATATTCTTTTGTTTGTATCTTCTAGAATAACAGATTATTTCCATTGAATAGAGGTGGCCTAATAGACATTACCCCCTCATGACTTCCCATTTCCACGGATCTCCTTCAAGCGATCAAGCTTCTGCAGAAGGACCTCCTCTGATACCAATTGTGTCCATAAATGCGAGAGGGGGAGAGGTGAATCGTGCTTAGAACTTATAATCTTTTACTTTTTTCATTCTCTAAACCCATACGCAGCTTTTAAAGCCAACTAGTGTCCTTTTGTGGATATCCCAGCCATAAAACTCGTGTATATACAAAGATCTTATTATGCCATTAATTATTTACTTAGATCTATGCAACATTCATTCTTCTGATGATTAGATAACAGTAAGCATGTGCAGTAATAATAGAATAAACCATCACACATAAGCATCACACAAGAACACCAGGATTTAAGGTGGAAACCCAAGTCGGGAGAAAACCACCACTGCCGTCGTCTCAGTCTTCAATATTTATTATATAAAGAAAACATGTTATAACCATGTACTGGCGTAGACTCATACCATCACGCAAGCACCCACCTGCAGAAGGCTACAACCTTCTCTCGTTTACCAGCCTCTCCTGGAAGGGAGCTACAACTCCCTTCTCTCGTTTACCAGCCTCTCCTGGAAGGGAGCTACGACCCCCTGCTCTCATTTACCAGCCTCTCCTGGAAGGGAGCTACAACCCCCTGACTGAAGGCTACAACCCTCAGCACCACCATGGACCACGTTTCATCAATTTTCATACTGGATCCAATAGCTTCAATAGATCACAACTTGCAGGCCACTTTTCATCATATTTTCAGACTGGACCCACTCCACACATTTAAGCTCAATCATACATCAAAATGAAACTTATACCTTTATCAATTCATTCAATGAATCATAAACCAATCAATCAACAACTTGATGTTTTCTCAACATAGTCAGCAACATAATCAATATTCAGAAAACCTAGATTTGTATGAATACATCATAGACAGATAGCAGTAATACATCAGAAAAGATCAGACATTTCATACCACATACTTCAGCAAACCCTAGTTTTCTTATGCGCTTTCATTTCACTGATCCGGCGTATATACGCGCTTTCATGTATATAAACCTGTGTATACATCTGCACATATTATAGAACTAATTTCACAACCCATACGTGCTTTATCTTAATCCAACCAGCGTATATACGCGCTTACTCTGTTACAAACTTGCGTATAGATCTTCAGACATTTTAGGTCAGCAGAATTCTTCAGAATAGATGCATAGCTCAGATTTTACCCTTCACTTCAGAAACATTTTCACCTCATCTCAGATCTAAACATTCCATAAATAGATCTAGAAGATACAAATACATTTCAAATCTAGAGATCCCTCTTCATCATTTTCTTCACTGGTGCATTATGAAATCAGATCTATCATTCAACTGTTACCCATTCCATATAGATATACTTCAAAGAGAAGTATTCATTAAAACCCAGACATCTTGCACACTTTTTCACAATGATTTTCTTCTCCTTATATAGATTTAGCCTTTGATAATACCATGAGCCAAAACCACATCACTTCCGATGGTATTCCTGGTTGGGATCAAATGGAAAATCCAGCGCTCAATACAATGGGTTAATACCATGGTAGTAACCCCTGGTTTTACACATTTAGAGCGCAATTGATCATACGCAACTTGGCACGTACTTTTCCGCGTGCATACACGCCTTCTCCTTAACAAACCCGCATATGCCTTGTAACATACACTTTTCATCATTGTTCTGTCACATACTGGAGATTTCTTTCTCTGGTCCTTCTGAGCTACTTGTAGAACATCAGATTTACATGATTAATAAACTCTACAAGTATCAAGGACAACTTCATCAAGTAGGTTTCCATCATCTTCGTCAAGTGGGTTGTCATCAAGGACAACACTCTGCATCATATTGCCAACAATCTCCCCCTTTGGACTTGATGGCAACCACGATGGTGTTTGATCACGATCACAACAGATAGATACATTAAGCATAATGATATTTCCCCCCTATTCAAACACCATGTCACTCTCCCCCTTTGACATCAAGGGCAAAGGGCGGATCAAAAACCAACACAAGGTTTTTCTTCTCATGTAGAAAGAAGAGCGTTGTAGAACTGATGTAAACTGAAGTTACCAGGCTCCCCCTGAGTTCATGCTGAATGTTCAAACATATTTTCCAATGAAGTACATGACTCTATGACCTTCCTATCACCAAGGACTCATACTTACATCAAAGATCCAATCAAGTGGATTTACATATGAGACTCAAGACCCCAACCAAGTGGGTTTACAAAATTGATTCAAGTACTTACATGACTGAATATTACAATTTTACATCATAGGTATCAACATGACCTTTTTATCAAATTACAAATATGAATTTTTATCACCAATACCAGAAATACCTCAAGAGAGAGATCATATTTTAGAACCATCATAATGCCAACAATGCATTATACTCAGCAAGGCTAATTCTCCCCCTGAAAATGTGCATCCACGCATTCTTTCCATATGACCAAGGCTCCTCCTTAGCTTGTGAAACCTGAATTCTTTCAATAGCAAGTCATCAGCAACAATCTCTGCATGATATGTCTGTATCTATGAATCATAATACTTCAATCTCATTCATGTGTGAAAGAAAGGAATACTCTTCAGCAAAAGGCAAACAGGGCTCATCCATAAACTCGTCATAATAAATCATGTATCATGTCATCATCATTTAGAACTGAGACATAAGCAGATATAATGTCAATAGTGAAATCATTAATAGTCAAACTGATGCTCCCCTTGAACCCGTGTTCCTGATCTTCAACGGTCATACTAAATTTCTTATCATAAATGCATACGCGGTTGTCTCCATTGTAACTCGCATGTATAGGCAACTTGACTTCATTAAACCCGCGTATTGAAAGTGAAATACTGAAAATTTCACACTCCTTCTTCTCCCCCTGAATTTGTACCACCTGTAACTTTCTTCTTCACAATAGATGCACTATCAGAAATAAACATAACCAGAATTACCAAATCAACCATGAGAATCATCATACATTTCTCCCCCTGTGATGATACATTACTAATCTCTATCATGTATCTCACATCATTCCTGCAATCATTATGAGAAGTACGCTTTAGAAGCGGATGACTGCATTAGGGTCAATATTCCCTAGGTTTCTGACCGGTCCTCCTTCTTTTTCCAGCTTTTCTTGATCTTTCTTATCATGTGCTCGAAATTGTCCAATTTCTCAGATCTGCTCATCCTGCATTCTTTTTCCACATGTCCATACTTGTTACAAGCATAACATCTTATGTGACCAGAAAAGTAAGCATAATTATCATACTGTGTTCTACTATTCTTTCTTCTATTGCAATCAGCTGCTTTATGACCAAACTTGCTGCATGAAAAACAATATCCCTTAAAGAAACCAGAGTACCTTTCTGTATAGAATCTGTTTGTTTGTGACTGAAACAATCTGCTTCTGCAATTTGCTGTAACATGCCCATAATTTTGAAATTTAAAGCATTCAACATTATTGAATGATTTCCTTTGAGTGTTCATGATTCTCCGTTGAATTCTTGTTTCTTTCAACTCTTCAGGTTTTGCATTGACATCCTTTGAGTCTTTAGCACTTCCTTGTGAACTAGATTCTTCTTTAACAGTTTCATGAAAACCAAGACCAAGTTTAATAGTAGGAGATCTTTGATTACTAAGAATATTGTCCAGAATCTTACTACTGTCTTGAAACCTCAAGAGTTTATCCTTTTCTTCTAATTTACCTTTGAGAATATTTACCTCAACCTCCAATTTTTGGCATTTGTTCTTCATGCTTTCTTCGACCCTTTTTCCTTCTTCTACTTGATCATTTAATTTTAAAATTTCTTCCTTCAACCAATTTTCTTGTTCTTCACATGTTTGTATCAGTTCTTCATTCTTCTTATTTGATTTTTCCAGATCTTCTTTGAGAGAGATGATTTCTGCTTCAAGTCTTTCACTTCGATTGGTTGCATAAACATACAACTTTTGATACTTGTCTATCTGTCCATTCAATATTTCTTTCTGATCATTCATTCTAGAG
This sequence comes from Pinus albicaulis, assembly GCA_034641835.2. Classification (NCBI taxonomy): domain Eukaryota; kingdom Viridiplantae; phylum Streptophyta; class Pinopsida; order Pinales; family Pinaceae; genus Pinus; species Pinus albicaulis. Next base: position 1,307,482,646 of record CM076584.1, on the reverse strand, counting down.
ATCATATCTTTGTAGATAGATTCTCTCTTATGAAATTTATTCCAATGTTGTGTAACCAACTCAAAAAGAGAAGAAAAGAGATATAAACGCCTTAGAAATGAGCCACTTCGAGGGGGAAACCTCCAATACATTACATAAATGAACAATTCTTGGATGATACAATTCACAAAACCTCCTTTCTATATATAGGAGTCCATGGGGCCATAATGTAATCCTAGTGGGCCACAATGTAATCTTAGCCGACCTAACAATAATAATTTAAGGGCACAATAATAACAAAATGGGGGTTACAAAGGTACAATAATAACAATAAGGGGGTTACACTAACAACAATAAGGGACTATACTAGTAATATAGGGACCTAACATGCCCCTCTCCTTCAAAAAAGTGTTGTCCTCAACACTTGAGTAGCTCTGGGTGCTTCTGTATAAAATTCTCATCCTCCCATGTAGAATCTTCGGTGGGTAAGTTCTTCCACTTGATGAGATACTCTGAAATTGATCGATTCCGTAGTTGTCGAGTTCTTTTTTCTATGACTGCTTCAGGTTCCAATATGATCTTCCCTTCCCCATCAAGTTCTGGCAATACTGTTTGAACTGGAAAATTTTCACCTATAACCTTCTTTAAGCATGAAACATGGAAAACTGGATGTACTCGCGAAGAAGCAGGAAGCTCCAATTTGTATGCCATAGTACCAATATTTTGCAACATCTTGTAAGGACCATAGTACTTTGGCGATAATTTATTATCCTTTTTTGCTTGCTTGAGGGACATTTTTTTGTATGGTTGTAGCCGTAAAAATGCCCAATCTCCTAAATCAAAACTTCTCTCGCTACGATGTTGATCTGCTTGTTGTTTCATTCGATTTTGTGCCAAATTCAGGTTATCCTTTAAGAGTTGGAGAACTTCTTGCTGATGCTCGATGTGATCTTCCACTGCTTGAACCTTCGAGTTTTCCCTTAAAGATGATGTGATGGATGGTGGATGATATCCATAAAGTGCCATAAATGGGGTCATTTTTGCTGCAGTATGGAAGGAAGTGTTATACCACCATTCGGCAAGAGGTAACCACTTGACCCATTGTGTTTGTTTATCAGATACAAAACAACGAAGATATCCTTCCAAACATTTATTTACTATCTCAGTTTGACCATCAGATTGAGGATGATAAGATGAGCTATGAGCTAATTGAGTACCCAAACAAGAAAATAACTCCGTCCAAAAATTTCCGGTAAAAATGGGATCTCTGTCGCTCACAATAACCCTTGGGCTTCCATGTAGCTTTTGAATTCTGTCCATAAATGTAGTAGCAACTGTACTTGCTTTAAATGGATGAGATAATGCACAAAAGTGTGCATACTTGTTAAGTCTATCAACTACCACCATGATGACACTCTTTCCTTCGGACTTAGGTAAACCTGTGATAAAATCCATTGAAATCTCCTCCCAACATTGACCTGGAATGGATAAAGGTTGTAGAAGTCCTGGGGTCTTAATTGTTTCCACTTTATTCTGCCGGCAAACCAAACATTCCGCCACAAACTTTCGAATATCAGATTTAAGGCCATCCCAAAAAAATTCTTTCTTCACCTGTGGTAAGTTTTTAAAAATCCTGAGTGTCCTCCTAAAGGAGAAGTGTGCAATTCCAGAAGAATCTTTTGTTTTAGTTGGGAATTCTTACAAAGATATAAGCGATCTTTGTACCATAAGGAATCATTTTTCCAACTAAATGTATCAGATGTACTAGGATCTTCTTGCAACTTTTGAATGAGTGTCCATACATCTTTGTCCTTCTTCCATTCATCTCTTGCTTCAGTTATCCAATCTGGTTGGATAATAGAAATGGCACAAAGCAATGCTTCCACCTCTTCATTCTTTCTTGAGAGTGCATCTGCAACAACATTCAGCTTTCCTTTTTTGTAGATTATTTCAAAGTCATAACCCAACATCTTTGTGACCCATTTTTGCTGTTCTTCTGACGATAGTCTTTGTTCCAAAAAGTGTTTAAGACTATCATGATCAGTTTTTCCCTTGAAGTGTCTTCCCATTAGGTAAGTTCGCCATTTCTTTAGTGCATGTAGTATTGCTAACATTTCCTTCTCATAAATAGGTTTCTGTAAATACTTTCCTTTGATTGGACGACTTTCAAAAGCAATGGGTCTTCCTTCCTGCATTAAAACTGCACCAATTCCATTTTCTGAGGCATCACATTCCACAATAAAGGTTTTTGTGAAGTCTGGTGTAGCTAAGACCGGTGCTAGGCACATTGCCTCTTTAAGACGTTCAAAGGCCTTAGTTGCTTCAGGAGTCCATGAAAATGCATCTTTCTTCAATAATGTTATTAAAGGTGCTGCTATTCTCCCATAATTCTTAACAAACTTGCGATAATACCCTGTTAACCCGAGAAATCCTCGCAACTGCTTTATGGTTGTGGGAACTTTCCATTCCTTAATGGCTTTAATTTTGTTAGGGTCCACTTTAACCCCCTCGTGAGATACAATATGACCCGGATATTCCACCTCTTGTACTCCAAAGAAACATTTGGACTTTTTTGCATATAATTGTTTCTCCTGCAATAGTTTGAGCACCCTGTCAACATGTTCAACATGATCCTTCCAAGACCTGCTGTAGATTAGTATATCATCAAAAATACTAGCACAAATTTTCTAAGGAAGGGTTTGAAAATGGAATTCATCAACCCTTGAAATGTAGAAGGTGCATTGGTAAGGCCAAAAGGCATGACCAAAAATTCATAATGACCCTCATGAGTTCGAAATCTTGTTTTTGGAATATCTTCAGTCTTCATTCTAATTTGATGATATCCTGAACGAAGATCCAACTTGGTAAAATAAATTGCTCCATGTAATTCATCCAATAATTCATCAATCACAGGAATGGGAAATTTATCTTAAATGGTGAGCTTATTGAGCGCCCTATAATCCAGACACATTCGCCATGATCCATCCTTCTTGTGTACCAATACTACAGGAGCAGAGAAAGAACTTTGACTAGGTTGAATTATACCCGCCTCTAACATTTCTGCGATCATACGTTCAATTTCGCTCTTTTGGACGTAAGGATATCTATAAGGCTTGATGTTTGGAGGAACACTTCCTGGAATCAAATGAATAGCATGATCATGATCACGAATAGGTGGGAGTCCTTTGGGAGTTTCAAACACCTTGGAATGATTGTCCAAGACTTGTTGGAGATCTGCAGAAATGGATGATTTTGATGTTGGAACTTCTAGTGAGCATAATTGTGCAATTACGCCTCGCTGTTCTTTCTTTAGAAGCTTTGTCATGACATTAGGGCTTATTATCCTTCCTGGCTTCCCCGCAATACCCCGTAATTCGACTTCCTTTCCTTCTGAAAAAAATTTCAAGAAAAGTTCTTGAAAATTAAAAGCTACCGTCCCCAAAGATTGTAACCATTGTACTCCTAGTACAACATAAGCACCTCCCATAGGAATGGAAAGCATTGGACTAGTCAATACATATTCCCCCATGGTTAGCTTGATATTATGGCATTTTCCAGAGCGATTTATAGTTCCTCCATTTGCAACCATCACTTGACATTCTGGTGCTGGGTATAGGAAACAATTTAATTCCTTGGCTACCTTACAATGAATAAAATTATGGGTGCTGCCTGAATCAATCAACACTATTACCTTTTTCTTCTTGATATGTCCTTCTATCTTGAGAGTTTGAGGAGTGGTAATTCCTGCCAGTGCATTATACGATATGGTCGGATTCATTTCTTCCTCTTCTAGGGTTGGTTCCTGGTGTATATCCTCTTCTTGTTCATTTTCTTCTTCCTCTTCACAATCTATGTAAAATAATTTCTTCTCAGCACACTTATGACTTTTAGTGTATTTGCTATCACAACTGTAGCAAAGCCCTTTTGCTCTTTTTTCTTCCAATTGTTGTGGTGTCAACCTTGTAGGTTGTGGAAATATAGGCGTAGCAACACTTCCTTCTTTATAGAATTGAGTGGTAGGCTTCCTTGTCGCCATAATTTTACATTCAACTTTTCTTGCCAACTTGAATGCCTTCTCCAATGAATCAGGTTCCAAAACGCGAACTTCATGTTGGATGTTATCCTTTAAAGTGCCTAGGAAGAGATCAATCCTGTGTTCCTCTGTAAGATCAGTTACCCTTATATTCAATTTTTGGAAGTCCTCAATGTGCTGCACCACTAAACCCTTTTGTTTGAGATTTATCAATTGGGTAAAGAAGGTGTTGCTCTTTGTATCCTCATAATGTGCTATCATTTCCTCCGTAAAAATTGACCAAGTGACAATTTTTTTACGGGAACAAAGCCATTGATACCATACAAATGTATTTTGTTCTAAATGTAAAGTTGCAATGCGTACCTTTTGCGTGTTTTGCACGTTATGGAGATCAAAATATTGCTCCATCTGTAGTATCCATGTTACATGATCCTTTCCATCAAACTTCCTCATATCCATTTTTGGAATATGGTGGTTCTTTTCGCCAACATTCGAGTTTATGGAATCATGATTAACATTTATTTTGTTCTCATCAGGAGGTTCTTCTCCTATATTTCCGCCATTAGGAATCATTTCTGGTTTTAAGCTTGTCATCAAGCCTTCCATGTATGATTTTAGATCATTCTTCATGTCATCCATCTTAGCTTCCATGCCGACTTCCACGCCATCCATCTTAGCTTCCAAACTATTCATCTTAGTTTCCACGCCTTTCTTCAAAACTTCCATTTCATTTTTTGTTGTTCTTTGCGAGAGCGAAATTTGTTGCATTTGCTCTTGTAATTTTGACATGTCATGTTGCCATTCTTCATCTTCATGAGTAATAGTAGAGCCTTCTAAAGGCTTAATGGGTGTTGAATTCTTTTTTAGGGGCCATTTCAGACTCCAATATTGATATCTATTCTACAATAGGCCCTTGCAATCAATTCAACTTGATTCTTCAAACAAGACTTATGCAATTCGGAAAAACAATACACACCTTTTACTAGATTTGAGGAGCTCGATATTGAAATTGTATTATATCTGTGCTTGAAAATCTTAGATATCTGAAATTCAGCCCTGTAGTAGCCCTCTGAAGCTTCTTTCAAATGCCACAGGTCTGACTTGATTTTGATGCTCCAAGACAAAGTTGTGTCCAATCTCCCACAATGACCTAATTTTGGACTGGTTCAGTAGAGCGAACTTGTACGACTTGCCACGTGTCACTGTTTTGTCCTTTGTCTCTGAAATTGATAGCGAAGAAACTACAGGCTGTGTAATTGTGACCAATTTTGACGGCACTCCAATCCAATCTTCAGAGAGAGAGTTATTGAACTTTTCCCACGATCACCTCTTTGAGATGAAATTCAGGAGCCTGAAAAAGCACTACCTTCCACAGATCATATCTCCAAAAATATTGCGAACCAAGCTCTGAAAATTTTTGACGAATTTCCTCAGGATTTCAGCTTCGCACCATATGAATTTCAGACTCTGAACCTTCGTACAAAAAAATTTATAGCGCAAATGCCACGATGACCTGTTTATGAGCCTGAAACAATACCTAACTTCCACAGATGATATCTCCTCAAATATTGCGAACCAAGATCTGAAATTTTTAGAAAACCTTCCTCAAGATTTCAGCTTCACACCCTAAAAATTTCAGCTTCTGAAGCTTCGTAGAAAAAAATTTATAGCGAAAATGCCACGATGACCTGTTTGGAGCAGCGAAACCCTAGAATCCCAAAGCTCCGATACCAAATGTTGTGTAACCAGCTCCAAAGAGAGAAGAAAAGAGATATTCACGCCTTAGAAATGAGCCACTTCGAGGGGGAAACCTCCAATACATTACATGAATGAACAATTCTTGGATGATACAATTTACAAAACCTCCTTTCTATATATAGGAGTACATGGGGCCATAATGTAATCCTAGTGAGCCACAATGTAATCCTAGCCGACCTAACAATAATAATTTAAGGGCACAATAATAACAAAATGGGGGTTACAAGGGTACAATAATAACAATAAGGGGTTTACACTAACAATAATAAGGGGCTATACTAGTGATATAGGGACCTAACATCCAATCATTGCTTTCATCATTGATCTTGAGATTTGCTTCTATACTTATACTGTTACTTTCACTATCTTCACCATTGCATGCACAAGAAAGTGAAGAAAAACAATCAATACCTGTTTCATCTTCTCCATTTTCTACTGCACATGTTTTCTGAGGTATCTCCTTTCTTTGAGTAGCCTTCTTCTTTTGCCTCTTTGCCATGAGAACTTGTAGATCTTGGTCAGAATATTCTTCTTCCTCATCATTTTCTTCATTTGTATAATAACTCTTTCTCTTTTCAAATTGTTTTCCTTTACCATGATTTTCTTCATAAGTACATTTAGCAGCATAATGATCAACTCTTCCACAAGAAAAACACTTGAAGGGAAGCTTACCTTTGAATCTTCCAATTCCTAGTTGGAGTCTTCTCACAAAATTTGCTTCTTCTTCTTCTGATATATAATTTGATTCCTTGACATCTTCCTTTTCTTTTCCTTTTGCACACACCTTAAAAGCAGATTCTTTGATTTGAGAGGGACCTCCCTGTCTCATTTCATAAGTAGTCAGGTGACCATGTAATTGAAAAATAGTAAGAGTTTGCAGATCTTGCCTTTCTTCAATAGCTGATACTTTAGATTCAAATTTTGAACTCAAAGATCTTAAGACTTTTTCCACCAGAGTAGTATCGGCTATGGTTTCACCCAAATTTCTCATTCGATTTACAATATCATCTAGACGTAAGAAGAAACCGGCAATACTCTCATCACTATGCATCCTTAAATTTTCATATTCAATTCTGAGAGTCTCGAGTTTTTCACTTTTTACCTTTGTATCACCTTCATAGCTCAGAATGATTTTGTCCCATATTTCTTTTGCTCAATTTAGCTGCATCAGTTTAGCAAATTCTGGTTTAGACATGCTTCCTAATAAGACATTGACGACTTTGGCATTGATTTCATATTTCTTCCTTTCTGCTGCATCAGTAGGAATACTTGACGGATACTGATAACCTCCTTCCACGATTGCCCATACTTCTGCACCAAGACTTTACAGATATGCTTTTGTTCATATCTTCCAGAATAACAGATTATTTCCATTGAATAGAGGTGGCCTAATAGATATTACCCCTTCATGACTTCCCATTTCGACGAATCTCGTTCAAGCGATCAAGCTTCTGCAGAAGGACCTCCTCTAATACCAATTTTTGGGAAAAATACTGAGAGGGGGGGGGGGGGGGTGAATCAGTATTTAGGGCTTACACAAACTTTTACTTTTTCATTCTCTAAAAACCCATACGCTACTTTGCTGAAGCCAACTAGCATATACACGTGGATATCCTTCATAAAACTCCCGTATATACAGAGATCTTATTATGCCATTAATTATTTACTTAGATCTATGCAACATTCATTCTTCTGACGATTAGATAACAGTAAGCATGTGTAGTAATAACAGAATAAAGCATCATACATAAGCATCACACAAGAACACCAGGATTTAAGGTGGAAACCCAAGTCGGGAGAAAACCACCACTGTCGTCGTCTCAGTCTTCAATATTTATTATATAAAGAAAACATGTGACAACCATGTACTGGCACAGACTCATACCAGCACACAGGCACCCACCTGCAGAAGGCTACAACCTTCTCTCGTTTACCAGCCTCTCCTGGAAGGGAGCTACAACCCCCTGCTCTCGTTTACTAGCCTCTCCTGGAAGGGATCTCTGACCTAACTCTTGTTGTCTTGTTGCAGCCTCTCTGGAAGGAGGCTTCTGACCCCCTGACTGAAGGCTACAAACCTCAGCACCACCATGGACCACGTTTCATCAGTTTTCACACTGGATCCAATAGCTTCAATAGATCACAACTTGCAGGCCACTTTTCATCATATTTTCAGACTGGACCCACTCCACACATTTAAGCTCAATCATACATCAAAATGAAACTTATACCCTTATCAATTCATTCAATGAATCATCAGCCAATCAATCAACAACTTGATCTTTTCTCAACATAGTGAGCAACATAATCAATATTCATAAAACCTAGATCTGTATGAATACATCACAGATAGATAACAGCAATACATCAGAACAGATCAGACATTTCATACCACATACTTCATAAAACCCTAGTTTTCTTACGCGCTTTCCTTTCACTTATCCGGCGTATATACGCACTTTCATGTATATAAACCTGCGTATACATCTGCACATATTATAGAACTAATTTCACAACCCATACGCGCTTTATATTAATCCAAACCGCGTATATATGCGCTTACTCTGTTACAAACTTGTGTATAGATCTTCAGACATTTTAGGTCAGCAGAATTCTTCAGAACAGATGCATAGCTCATATTTTACCCTTCACTTCAGAAACATGTTTGCCTCATCTCAGATCTAAACATTCCATAAACAGATCTAGAAGATACAAATATATTTCAGATCTAGAGATCCCTCTTCATCATTTTCTTCACTGGTGCATTATGAAATCAGATCTATCATTCAACTGTTACCCATTCCATATAGATATACTTCAAAGAGAAGTATTCATTAAAACCCAGACATCTTGCACACTTTTTCACAATGATTTTCTTCTCCTTATATAGATTTAGCCTTTGATAATACCATGAGCCAAAACCACATCACTTCCGATGGTATTCCTGGTTGGGATCAAATGGACAATCCAGCGATGAATACAATTGGTCAATACCATGGTAGTAACCCCTGGTTTTACACATTTAGAGCGCAATTGATCATACACGACTTGGCACGTACTTTTTTGCGTGCATACGCGCCTTCTCCTTAACAAACCCGCATATGCCTTGTAACATACACTTTTCATCATTGTTCTGGCACATACTGAAGATTGCTTTCTCTGGTCCTTCTGAGCTGCTTGTAGAACATCAGATTTACATCATTAATAAACTCATCAAGCATCAAGGACAACTTCATCAAGTAGGTTGCCATCATCTTCATCAAGTGGGTTTCCATCAAGGACAACACTCTACATCATATTTCCAACAGGATCAGCATACACTATACACTTGTTATGAGTGGAGAGAAGGACATCATGGGGTAAGCTATGATGCTTTCCAAGTTCAAATTTTCAGCCCACCTTTATTACCAGAGCTTGAGGTGGAAGGATATTTTCAGGATATTCCTTGTTGGGAGGTGGCTCATTTTTTTTGGATGATTTCTTGGGGATGGAGGATCCACATGAGGGAGATGTTCCTCATTATATTCCAGACTCCATGACTTGAGTGGAGATTCTTCAGTTCTATCCTTGTAGTTGCTTGGGGAGGTATTTCACCCAGGATCGATGGGGGGATAGCTTACACCGTGACAGATACAGCACAGTAGGGGTCATGGTCTTCCCCTCTTAGAGCATCAGTCATAGCCAAAGGCAGTGCACAGTCCGAGCCGTGGGACTTGGGTTATTATTGGCCATGATGGCGATGGGATCCGGAAGGATTTTTGGTTGGCTGGTATCGTGGGAGATCATTTTGGGATCCTGCCATTCATAGATCCCTTCATATCAGTGGTATCAGGGTGATGCAGAGGATAGGGGAGATTCAGTGGTGCATTTGGGACCCAGGCACATTTTCCAGTATCGGTGGAGAACATGAGCTAGGAAGGAGACTTTTTCACATAGTTGCTTGGGGGAAAGCGACATTTTTCTAGGGGTTACTGTAATATTCCTAATTAGCGACAGCTAATTGGAATATTCTATTTTGTTTAGTTTTCCATCTATAGTTTGTAAATAAATAAAAAGAGAGTGAAGAGGGTCTAACTCACTTAAGTGAAATAAGACATCCACCTAATAGCACAACATTGTGACTTACGTGGGAGTCAAGGGGGGCCTAACACCACATAGAGGAGGGGTCCTATGTACACTCTAGAAGCTTCTACAAGCTTCTGCGGAGATAAGGATGAGGATGTGGAGAAGAGAGAGAGAGGCTAAGTTGGGTTTTGGAGGGAAAACCAACGTTATAAAATATGGAAGGAGCCTCCTCATTTCATTCATTCTTGAGTTGATGATTTTGAGTTAGATATTTGTCTTCTTGAGCATGCTGGCTATTTAGCCTGTCTGCAGTACTGTTTAGTGCACTGAGTGTCTCCGTGCGGAGATCTCACCCTTAGCCCTGGGGGACTTTGAGTGCCTGCTCAGGCAAGGTTAGTTTTTCAGTATCATCCTCTAGGACAACGTTATTGCTGCAGTAGCATAATACTGTGTTGTAGGGTGTTGCTGTGGAGATTCCACAACACCTCTTCCTTCTCTTGTTTTTCAGAGGGAGAGTCTTTCTTTCCTTTGGAGGATCATATTCGAAGACATTGGAGCTGATTTGTAGATGTTGGCACTTGGCCAAAGGGTTTTATTCCACCCACTGCACAGTCCCTCTTAGTGTCTACGTTATTTTCATGGTGTAGATGTTGTGAGGGTTTGCAGATTGATTTGGGGGTAAGATCTCAAGTGTAAGGATCGGCCTTCCACTTAGGAGATCCATTGGAGGAGGTCTACTTCATTTTTTTCATCATCTTCAGCCTTCTCTATTGAGTTCCAGATTTGAGTTGCAGTAGCTGCCAAGCAACTGTGACATTTTTTCCATTTTGTATATTTCAGCCAATCCCTTGGAGGATTGATGTATTACTGTTTCTAAGGGTTAGAGCTTTGCTACCCTATTTTATTTGGGCCAGATATTTTCATATCCATGTATTGACATCATTTTGGAGAAGTGTTCTATCATAGACTGCGTCCTCATAACCTGGGTTTATGCAGAGATAGCAGTGTTCTTCATTTTCATGTAGATGTATTATTGAGGCTTGCATTGCTTTTCTTGAGAGGTTGTTTCCTCAAGACTTGTACACTCTCTTGCTGCTATACATTATTCTTGGCTATATATATTCATCTTCTTGTCTCACATGTCATTGTAAAACTTTGTCTCTTCATGGTTTTCTCATATATGCGTTTGCCTATTGTTGTAAGTCACTTTTGAGTGGGATTCTTCAAGCAGCTCTATAGATAGAGTCTGGAAAGGGCCAGATAGCCTCCAGATCTCATTCTCCTTAGAGACGGCATATCTGGTAAATTCCCTCCTAGTTAATCTCTGGTTGGAGTTTTCCGTGACTTAGAGATATCCCCGAAACGGGATATTACAATAAGCAAAGCTGGTTAGTAATTAAGTTGACAGATACTTGTTTAATAATTTACATAGACATCTATTACTGATGTTTGGAAAATTCTGTCTATTATATCAAGGATCATGGGAATGGTTCAATATGATTTTATAGATTAATAATAGCTTTTGTTAATCTTTCATTTTGTTCTACTCTTCTTCAGAATATTGTTATCCTAGGTAGTCTTACCAGCGAGCATAGATTGACAATAGACTCTTTTCTGTCCTTAAATATTGTTAATTTAGCATATGTGCCTCTGATTGAATTTATTATTATGCACTTGAGTAGTAGAATGAATACATGAAATTTAGTGTAAATATCCAACCAGAGACTAATATTTACTACTCACTCTATTCCACTCCCAGTGTTTGGCAATAGAGTTAATTAATATATATACATTGACAAAGTAGATTAAAGTTACACTTTACTTGTTATAAGAAATATGTTTAATATCTCAGGAATTATTGAATATCTCTAGATTTAGACCAGCCTGTGGTTTAGAGATTCTGGCTGGTTGTATTACTTAGACTATCCTCCTACTACACTATAGAAATCTAGAAGAATTATTTCTTCTATGGAATTATGTTAAAAGTAACGAACAGAAATTTTAACTTAATTAAAATATTAACTACAACATGCACCAGTACAATATCCCAACAACTCTTTTAACCATTCATAAAATTATTATAAGCATACCAATTATGCATATGACCAATCCTCCCTACCTTAGAGTTCCTTTGTCCTCAAAACTCACCCCCGAGATGAGATCTCCTCCAAGAACAGACCAACCCAAATCTATTCTGGAGTAGCTTATTTAAGCTTATGCTCCCCAAATCCTGTTTCTAATTCTGCGTCCATAATTACAGGATGCTTTTATTCTCGTTTGCCTAGGCTAACCTTATTTAGGTAATTTTAAAGCTGCTTTCTGCTTTTCCAGCTTTTTACCTCTTCCCAACAACTCTCCACCTCATTGGGGAATTTAAATTTTTCCTAAAAAATCTAAACTAGAAATAAATTCTTTCAAGGATTTTTGAAAGATTTTTGGGGAAAATCTTAGCCTCTTTCCATACCTCATGGATTTGGCAAGTGATCTCAAAATTCTCATTTGGTCAATATGCACAGAAATATTTTATTTATTTCTCATAATTTAAATAATTAATTACATCCACACAATACTTATCCATTGGATTTAAGTTCAAATGTCTAACTTGGAAAAACATAAAACTAGGGGTGTTACACCCAAGCCGAGTTGTTAGCTAAAATATCTACTTTCGAGTACGAATAAATTACTCTACATCTAATACAAGAATAACTTACTCAAATGGAAATACAATTAGTTGAGTATTGATTTCCACTCACCAATTTCTAGGTGCTAGTAGATGTGGTAGAATGGGCGCGTGATGCAAAACACACTTGGGGTATATATAAACACAGTACATGTGTACAATGAATATATAACTACATATCAAACTTCATCTTTGTAGGGAAATCACGGAACATAATGCTACCATACACAACATGTTATTCTCCTTGTACTGCATGCAACTATGATTAGATTCTATAGGTAGATGGTTGGATATAATTGAAATACAATTGGGAAATACTCCATGCCTACACTTCTATGCTAGTAGCAACAAAAATCCCATTCAAGTGAAGGCCAATAATTCTAATACTACCTCTTAAATTTTTTTGTTAAATTATCATTAGTTTTATGTATTAGTTTTGTATGCCTTTATTTTAAAGGCTCACGAGATCCATATTTTTTTTTAGTCTTCTATATTTAACTAACAAGGTTAGATATTAGTCAATATCTATTCCAATAATCTTGTTTTTTTTTCTTTTGGTGAGGACTTTCTAATCCTAGATTTCTCCAATTCTGAACTGTAACCCTTATTTGTAGGTGATACAAAGTTTTTTCCAAAAGAAAACATATGTATACACATTAATATTATTATTCTATCATTATGCAATGTACATGCATGACTCTGGTTGGCATTAATAAAGGATTATTTTACTATAATTTACTTTGGTAGATAATTATAGTGTTTGATTGAACATGTCTGAACATTTTTAATTATAATCGTTATCATTTAGTATAGTTCAGCATGCTTTAATATCACTAATTATTATTGATACTCTTTATTAGTGTTGTTATGAATAAATATGGTTGAGTTTTTTTGAAGGCCATATTTTATGTAATTGACCTGTGTTGAAAAAAATTCATTATAATTCAATTTAGTAGGCTATGTTTGACCCTACTTAAATAGAACAATAGTAGATGTAGTTTACTATGACTCCTTATAGTTAATAATATTTAACTCTCCCAAATTTTGGTTGACTATTGTTCAGCACAAATGACTATGATTAATTGTCTTTCACTCTCATTGACTATCATAAAATTGTTAAATTGATCAATAAATAGATTTACATAAATTGTGAATTTGTGAATGCTAACATCCTTTAGTTGATATTTACGAATATTGATTAAGCATGTATCAATATCATTAATTATATTTTATATGGTTCATTATAGTTGATATGATCCATTGTGATGATTTTTTTCTAATATCATTCTTTACTTGATTGATTATCACTAAAATGTTTTAATATGGCTCCTTGTTATTAATAATATCCAACTATCATTAATTACATTGTAAGGCATTCCTTTGGGAATAAATACCCTCGATTTCCACTCTACACCATTCAAAACCGTTCGATAGATTGTTAGATGATTGAAAGATGTCATTCGATCCCACCACTGACTCCTACTTGAAATATCACCTGACTCGTTCATTCACACAGTGTGATGTGAATTATGTTCATCCATTGGCTTGTAATTACATATTTTCCCTATGCTAAACTTGTCTTCTTTCATATAAAAAATAATTGAACTTCTTCTTACCAGAAGATATTAACGCCTTAGAATTTTAATTTCTTTGATAAATGGTGACAATTTTCCATTTGTCAAATAAGCCTTGCAAAATTACTTCTTTGGATTCAAGGAAATGTATTCTACATGGTCTTATCATTTTTCTTCAAGGGAGATGAAATAATGGTAACTCAGTAGCATAAGATTTGACCTTGAAAGAAGCCACGTGAAAATATTATAGGTTACAAAGCTATACCTTGTTTTAACAGTGAAAAATTCTTTATTATGATTGTCCAAAATTTCCATCACCATTTATAATCACTTAATTCTTACAATACATTCTAGAAATTGGATTTTCCTTTCAAATTACTGTGACCTAACAAACTAGAGAAGATAAGGAGAATTTGTAGCAGGAGTTATAGAAACTACAATGTACAAGCTGATAGGCTTTGGATCACCTTGCTACCCATTTCTTGACAATGGAAACCAATTTTCTTCTGATAAGGTATCTTAATCCAAAAAATTCTGTAGTGGAATCGATACTCATTCCATATCGTTGCTAGTCCTTTTTACGATTCAAGAAGATTCATATATGAATTTAAAGATAAAATATCTAGTGGTTTCACATAGGAAGGAGGTGATTAAATTGAATTGATATTTATAGGTTATTTCTACCACTTTAGCCTCCATTTAAAGAGAGTTATCCTTATGATATCTGAAAAATGGAGTACCTTTGTGGTCTTTAGGTATGTTTGTGATAGCCACCACTTATAAAACTGCCTACTAGACTAACAATCCCATGTACAATTATGAGTTTCATGTTGTTTCAAAAATATTATTTTCCTAAAAAATTTCACCGAAGTTACATGTAGGAGTGAAATGTTGAAACACCATAGTATAAGACATTTAGTTGGTTGCAAAATCTACATCCACAATTTTTACTAGAGTATATAGATGTCTTGATTAGACTAAAACATAGGTTCACCTACACAATTAAAATTCTTCGTTTAAAGAGGAGGGTTGGGAATGGGGAAAGGTGTGTCTCCTTTGTGGATAGCCCAAAATCGCTAGTAGTGCTTTCCATAAGTGATTTCCCATTATCTTTCCATTTTTTTTTAAATCCAAAATCGAGTTTATTACCCTGACTTCTGTTAGAGTCCATGTCATCATGTTCCAACACTTTGCAAAAAAATATAACATGTCTCTTGTCTAAGCAACCGGTTGCAGGTGGTGGGAATGCCACCTCAAATAAAATTCATACATTTCAATAATTGATGAAATAATGAGCTTTTCCTCTATACTACATCTGTAAGTTCATACTCGATCTTATATATACTTTTAAAAATCATTCTAGTAGAGTTCCCTACAATGAAATGACTCAAATCAAGCTCATATGATTATTTGGGGTAAGAGTATTTCCATATCTCCTCTGCCTATTTTCTTTCATCTTCTTTGATAGATGATTTCACAAAAGAAGCATCCATTAAGATCATACTCGATATTATACATAATTAAAAAATCGTTCCAACGATGCTCCTTGGAATGGAATGACTAAAATCAAGCTCATATGTTTCTTCCAACTAAGAATATTTCCATATCTCCTCTATTTGTTTTCTATCAACTTATTTGAAAGATGACTCCACAAAAGAAGCATCCAATATTCTGTCATATATTTTCTTACAACCCTTTCCATATTGGACTTGCGGACCACAATTTATGAAAGGAATAAGAGCCTAAAATCATACTCTAATGCTTAAACATTACAATAGAAATTACTTAAATATCATTTGTGATAGTGCCAGGTCCAATCACAGTCGAGAGGAAAAATAAGCCAAAAAAATTCATTTCTGAATTTTGTGTGCTTAGAAAGAAATGGATGCCAAAACTCAGTCATACTTATTCATAACATCAAGAAAACACACTAAACAAAATCTAATATCCACAAACTATTTTGTGAATCATTTGGAAAATAAAAAAAAATTCATACTAGAATAGGGAAAATGAATGGAATTGCATATTGTCACACAATTTTATAATTATTACAAAAGAAACTTCACACAGTCTTATTTTTATGTAAAGGGAAAAAAAAAATCCTATTAGAACAGGGAAATGAACAAAAAATCATATTGTCTCAATTTTAAAATTATTACAAAATTTAATAAAAAGGAAATTCACAAAATCTCGTTCTTATGCTTCTTTCCACTTTCTACATTTTGGAGCAAGGGAAATGAAATTCATGAATTTTAGATATATATGATAATATATTGAACTGGATATATTATTTATCTGGAATTACATTTTTTCTTGAGATCTTAATTTGTGATTGCTATAAGTTACTTTCTCCACCATAGATAAAATCATAATTTTTGGAAGCATAAATTCCACATATGTGTTTAATGAATAAACATGTTTTTGAGAAAATTAGATCATTTATGATATTGTATTCCGTTCTGGTTGGGAGATTTATTTTTGAAAACGGATTCATAGGTAGAATCTCAAGCTAAGCACATATGGCCACTTTAATTAACCAATAATGATGATTTAAAGGCCTTAGATAGTCTTCTACAGTCATTGCCAACTCATGAATCAACAAAAAAAATTGTATTTTCTCTTCATGATCCTAATTATCCCTTCTCTGTTTTTCATTTGTTGGTTGTTTCATGTTTTCCAGACTAATATTCATATGATTCCAAATGTTTAGTTTAAGGTTATGGAAATCAAGCCAAAGGTTTTGGTTGCACAAATAGGTTGGTGTCAAAATTGTGTAATTTTAACGCATACTTGGGAATATGAAAATGATAGATAGAAATGAATCCTCGTGCCAAAAAAATTATTTTATGGTGATGAAAACAATTTTTTAGCTTGATGATGTTTCAAGTATGAATTTTTTTTTTTATGTTCCATTTATCCCCATCCCATGGCAATATTTGAATCTCCATAAACATATTTGTATGTGGCTCTCTCTGTAAGTAAACTTCCAAGTCTTTTTTGTTCCTAATTTTTTTTCTTTCCCTACTTCATATTTGAATGCATTATAATCCAAATATATCACAGATAACATGCTTATCTAGATGAATTTTATCCTCCATGCCAAAATTTTTGAATTCAAGCGGCATTTCTTAAATAAAATAAAGATTCCATAGGTCAAGATTTTATTGGGTAATCAAATTTGAATTTTGGTACGTATTTTTATGTGTGTGAATTTTATAGAAAATGTGCATGTAGTTTTCTTACATAAGGGGTTGAATATTATTTAAACTCAAGCTCCTATAAAATAGTGCTATGCAAGAGTGGCCTTTGAGAAGATGTTTCCCCCTTGAATTCAGGCTATGAAGTAACTTGAAACCCATCTTTTATTCATTTATTAAATTCAAATGATGCGTGTTTTTCTCTACAATTTTTTCTTAAAAAACCCCTTTAAGTTTTATTTTAGGGTCTATTGCTAGTACTTTAAGAAAGGATGTATTATTAAAAACCCATATATTTAGAAGGTGTGCAATCTCAGCTACATCTTTGGAGGAGTTCAACCAGGGGAAAAAAAAGATAAATTAACGCATTAGTAACCTCTATATACTATCTATATCTAAGTAAAATATCATAATATGTGTGAAAGCATGTCGTTTATCTTCAATTTTCCAAACTATCATTGGAATATTTTGCTGAGTCCTTTGAAAAGCATCGTGACGACCTAGAAGCACATGCCAAAAATAATTATGCGCTAGAATATTGAAACATTGAAAACAATTTTTTTTAGGTATGACGTCTTAGAAGAAATAATGTTAGATAATATTCATGAGCATTTGGTGTGTACAGTAGCTAAAGGAGAAAGATATTTTCTGAGTGTAAGATATCAGTGGCACCTGGTTATGAAAAATGATCTAATGTTCTTGATCCTTCATTTGAGTATTATAAAGTTTATAATTTGCAAATAGATAAAGATTACATATATGGAGGGGATAACGTCTAAGAATCCATTCAAAATGAATTAAATGAATGGTTAACTATGGTGTTGGGTTCAAACCCATAGGTAATGTCTAACAAGGCTTGATTCAATGATTCACCTCATGCTTGGTGAATATTTATCTGATTATGACCTATGATCACTTATATCCCTTTCATCATTTGTCACAAAAAAAAAGATCAATCAAAAGATAAGGAGAGATAAAAGAGGATATTGAAATTGAAGAGCCCCGAGAAGTAATGGACATCTCGTTCCTCTTGGTGCTCCCTCTGGAATTTAGTGCAATATATTTGAGGAAACATTCTACATCTATGTTAGTGTTGGAAATAACTTTAACTAAAAAGTTAGAGATGTGGTAATTAAGAAAGAAACACTTCAAAGTCACCAAAAAAAGGAATTAAATCGTCACACTGTATTGTTTTTTTGGGAGTGGGAAGAAGAATTATTTTATTTGAGAAACAAATATTAAGGAATTAAGATCCAATTCAAAACCTCAGAAAGAGTTGAACATTGATAATATTTCAAGCTCAAAGAAGCACCCTTAATTGTGGAAAATTCATGATAATATCTAATATTTTTGGACTTAAATTGGTGGAAAGGATTATGATGTTACTAAATGGTTATAAAATCATTCTGGAGGGGATATTCCTTTGTTAAATGTGAAATTCTAGGATGTCACAAGTGCGTTCATTTCCTATCATCTGAGATCTATGTGGAAGTATTTAGATCAGCTCATGATTTTCCTTCATGAGTATTACAAGGTTTCTAATATTTTAAAGAATTATCGTAAGCCTAATGGGGATTTGAATTTTATTGGGCTTTTCATGGAGCCTCTCTTAGTTTATGCTTTGACAGGTTTGCGGAAGATTTCAACATTGGTTTTTTTTGTCATTGGTGTGGTGTTTTACGAAGGGTTTTGGCTTCATGTTGGATGTTGGTTATATTAGGAGTGGTGTGGATTCAAAGTGGATGGATTGGACTTTATTCAACTCATTTTGGGCTTGTGGGTCATAATAAAATCGATAGGGTTATTGAGTTATGGTCTATAAAAATTCATGTTTGGATCAAAATTCGAAGGTAGAGGAAAAAACATAATGGCCATCATAATTCATGCAATAGTTAGGAATTTATTATTCATAAACCAAACATTAAATAAATTGAATGGTATTTTTCATTTCGTGTTCACAACCTTGTACACAGTGCAACATGATTGAAATGCACCAACACATCTTAAATTTCATCAAAACTAAGAAACTTGCGTTTGAAGACAATTGTTTGACACCAAGGATTTTATAACTTATAGATTGTGGTAGCATTAAATGTTAAGGCTATGCATAAATTAATCCTACTAATAAATCGAGAGTAAAATCGTGACTGAAAAGAAGGTGACGAGCAACAAATAAAGTACAGTAATAACAATCTAACACAACACACTTCCTTTACTTGAATGTGTAGAAGTACATTATTAAAAATCTAAATTAGCATAATCTTGATAAATGAATAAGTTTATTCCAACACGTTATATTGTATTTGTTTATAAGTGTCTATAATAACTTTACCCTGCAATCCCTTTTATAATAAATCCTTTCAAATTCTAATGCAACTTCTTGTTAAAAAATGGTTCTCTCTCCTCATTGCAAATTCTTGTTATCCTTCCTGTCAATGTGCACAGTTTTCAACAAAAGAGAAAAAAGAAAACATTCATGTATTCACATTGGCCCATCTAGCCCCAGTGTGTAACCACACTCTGATACCACTTATCACAACCACTGACATAAAACAAAATTCACCAAAAATTAAAAAAAATATTACCTAAGTTAAACTTACCACATCACTTAATACCATCCAATTCCATAGTACTAAATTTATAAACATAAAAAAGAAGTTAAACTTACCACATCACTTAATACCATCCAATTCCATAGTACTAAATTTATAAACATAAAAAAGATCTAAAACCACTTACTTCTAATTCCTACCTTTAATAACATGATTTAAATACAATCTCTCTCTCTCTCTCTCTCTCTCTCTCTCTCTCTCTCTCTCTCTAAATTCCCATCCCATATGGAATACTCTCTAATAACATGATTTAAATACAATCTCTCTCTCTCTCTCTCTCTCTCTCTCTCTCTCTCTCTCTCTCTAAATTCCCATCCCATATGGAATACTTTCTAGACACATATCAAGGTATTGACTTTATATTTATATTTCAACAGAATTCCATTATTCGATCTTTTCATTTGTCTTTAATAGAGTAATACCTATATACAACTTTACATTTAAAAATTTTAATCCTATTGTACTACGACATATCATCGTAGCGTGGTACATATGAACGAATGTAGATTGTCCTAAACATTTGATTAAATGTGTTAATTAATATAACTATATGTCTCGTATGTATCGTGATCAATTATTAATACTAAGATTTGGATTGGGATTCCGATTTAGCACATTTGATGGACACCTGGCTGATTTAAGAAATCGAGGATTATACAGCTGTCTGATGGTGTTGGTTCGCTTGATCTCCACCGTTGAACAGCTTAACCCTAGATACAATGGACATAACGGCATCAAGGGTGGTTAGGTTAACCACCACACCTACGTGCAGACATTCGGTCTTATTCTTCCGCCGCATGTGGCTCTTGTTAGCTCTTCCACTTCTTGGTTTTCTAGTTCGTAGATCTCTGCTGGTATATGGGAAATGGTTGATGTAGAGCAAAGTCCTTCCTTCTTCCGCCATGTTGCATCCATGATTACCATGCACATGTAATCTTTTTCTCACCTTACGTCGTTGTTCAACATTGTAATTTTCTGGTTGAGCTCTTCTATTTTTTTTATTTGTTATTCTCTATCCTATTATGTTGCTTGTATGTTCATTTATAGTTTAGGCTATTTCGATTTTTATTTTTGAAAATGTTTAACTCACCTCTGACAGTAAGCATGATTCTCATCTTTCTCGCGGATTTTTGGTTCTCGGTCTAACCGAAATGGTATTAGAGATTATGGCAATATGAGGAAGGAATAGAGCTCCGCACACCCAATGCTACAGGTAATCCCAAGTTAAAGCTATTCCCTTTCATGGTATCTGGTTTCTAAGTTCTTCTTTGGAATTAAGCCTTTTAATTTTTCCACTGTGTAATTTCTATTATTTCAAGGTATGGGTTTGCCATCGAGTTACTCCAGAGGAAGCTCAGTTCTTGTTTCAAACTTCTTCGACAAATTTACTAATAAGTCTCAGCTATTTCCTAGTATTTCCATTGTGAGCGCAAGTTTTCTTTATTTTTGTGGACTGAGGGTAAAACCCTATGTGTACAGGGTGCCTCATAATTCACCAGTGCCAACATGCAACATGTTTGGGGTTCTAGCTTAAGTGTTGGTTTTTTTTACTTGTTAATTTACTTGTTTATCCATTCTTCTTGTGACATCTCATCTGTAGATTTTTATGTTAAGATGGATGTGTTCCATACAGAATCATAAGCCCATTTGTCAGTTCTACCAAATGGAAACTTAATCACCATTTTGGTTTGTCAATAATTTCAGTTTAGAGATTTACAGGATTTGGCATAAAACCCCATCGTGGGTATTTTCACATTTATTATTATATTCCTGGGTTCAAGTTTTATATATGTTATTTCCAGAAAATTCATTTATGTATACTATTATTCTCCATGTGTGATTGATATATGTGGATACTTTACAATTAAATACTGTTAGATACAGTTTCCTTCTATATTTTTATGCATACTACGTTTTGTAATTTTATTAATTTGTTCATTATAAGGCATTTCCGTTAAAGGATTTTGTGGTAATATTTCTACTTCTTCATTTGCTTCTCTAATTTAATATTTAGTAGAAGTATATAGATATATATTTCGGCAAGGGGACCATGACCTTTACCCTGTCTCTACACGGCTCGACAATAACCCCCGGTGCCCTTACAGTTATAGAACACTCACTTTTTTAGTTGCTTTTTTTGCATGTATTCCTTTATGAATCTTAGAATTTTTCAAATATAATATATGGTTCTCCTATTTTGGGAAAATTTAGATGGTGTTTTCCCCTTTTCCTTCATTTAGCTAAATAAAATTTCATGTAGAGGATTTTAATATGTTCATCAATATTATTTCATTCAGGCTTAGCAAAACACACTTTTTATTTTGCTTCTTTTAAGAAAGTAATCTCCATGAAGCATTTTTAACTTCACTAGACATCATATTAACATTTGCACAATGACTTATGCTAAATGATTGAAATTTACTAGAAATATTTTTTTCTTCTCCATGAAGCGTTTTTAACTGCTCCTTTTTTATTTGGTACATGCCTTTCATCTGGTTTCGCACAAGTTCAGAATTATTGAAGACTACAATTCTGTTGGATCCATACTCTCTAGTTTCTCCTAAGCCTTCTATCAATGAAATATAATATTCTTCATGATTTTTTCCTTCCAGGTACATACATTTTCCTTTGGAGGACTTTGTTCATCGCAATATTGTATAACACATATGTAATCACTACTTTTCCTCGATTGGAATAGTAAGAAACGTATATGCAGAATTCCATTCCTTCAACCATGTTTGATGAGTTTCTTGATAGCTTTAAAACAAAAATGAAATAAAATGAATAATATATTTATTTTTTTCAAATTTCTTATACTATGGAAGAATGATGAAAAAAAAATATACAGTGTGATGGAATGATATAATTTTACATGGTCTATTGTGATGAAGTGCCCTAATGGAATAGTAATGGTAGTTTATAAATTAATACTTGGGAAAACATCCAAAAAAATTCTATCATGTTGGAATGCACAAGAATAACATTCAAACACATGCTACACTACATTCATTTTTTATGATGAGAAAAATATTTTTCATCATAAAAAATTAATGTGATTTTCAACCCAAGCTAAGGCCTCTCCCTCTAATAGTTACTCCCATGACTCTCCAAACCCCTAAGACTAAAATCATTATTAGTACTTCGATGCCTAATGAGATTCCTTCACTATTCAATGAAGCATATACTTACCATGAGAATACCAATCCTTGAAATTGGATATATTGTCATTTTTATCAAGCTTAGACTATATCGAAGTTTAACCTATCAATAGATATTTTTTATAATGCCATGTATGATTTTGTTGCAAAAATTTCCACACTTAAAAAGTTTCTACCCACATTCAAATCAATAAAAAACTAATTTGTAAGGGATTTCATATTTTGTATAAGTCTTCAATAATTTTGTATGAGGCAATAAGGTTTGATTTTCGATCATGCCACTAAGTAAAATAACATCCATACACCTTATATCTATCTTCAATATTAAGATAAAAAACAATTAGAATTTTAATATGCATAAGATCATTGCCTTGCTTTCGTGAATCCATGGATTAGATCATCAACCAAGATTTATACATATTGGATGTCATTCATGGATAGGATAAGTGATTAAAGAAACAATGTGAATTGGAGAGTTATGATGGCTTACTGCTTAAATATACAATTGTGTCAATTCATGCTAGTGTCAATTCAAATTGATGATAGATTTGAAATCAATAAGGAACAATTTTTATGATTTATAATAATTTTGAGTAGCATGATGCAACATACATATTTTAGGTATTATAAAATAAATATAATAAAATGATAGAGTCAAAATCATATTGGTTATAGATGGTGGAAAACTAAAAGTCCAATTCTAATTAATACATAAGAATGATCTCCAAATACAAATAGTAATGCAAAGAAAACAATCACAAATGAGTTTGCACAATAATAAAATTCAAACACATGTTACACTACATTGATTTTCGATGATGAAAAAAATATTTTTCATCATAAATAATTATTGTGACTTTCAACTCGAGCTAGGGCCTTCAATCATTTAATAGTTACTCCCACCTAAGCCTAAAACCATTATTAGTACTTCCATGCCTAATGATATTCCTTCACTATTCAATGAAACATATACCTATCATGAGAATACAAATCGTTGAAATTAGATTTATTTTCATGTTTATCAAGTTTAGACTATAGCGAAGGTTAACCTAATAATGGATATTTTCCATCATGCCATGTATTATTTTGTTGGAAAAAGTGCCACATTTAAAAATTTTATACCCACATTCAAATCAATAAACAACTAATTTGTAGGGGATTTCATATTCTATATAAATCATTGAATAATTTTATATGAGGTAATAATTATTGATTGTTGATCATTCCACTAAGTACACTGACATCCATAAATCCTATATTTATCTTCAATATTAAGATAAAAAACATTATAATTTTGATATCTGTAATATCGTTGGTTTACCTGCCTAAATCCATGAATTAGATCATCAACCAAGATTCTTAAATATTGGATGTTATTCGTGGATAATATTGGTGAATAAGTAAATAGTGTGAATTGGAGAGTTATTGATGGGGACACCAGCCCACGTGCCCTGTCAACTGAACAATTTCACAACTTTTTAAAACACAATATATAACAACTATGGTTACGTGGCATTCCAACGCGTGTTGATTGATTTACACGTCGGTTTCGCGCCTTTGAAACTCACCACAAGCCTCGAGCCTTACGTTACTTTCCAGGACTTGGATTAATTGCACAGTTATTGACCTCGAATGGATCACTCGGCCCACTTGACAACGCGTATGGTCATACAACCGTACTCTTTCACTCGGGTCATTTCTTCATTCGTTCACTTGGTGTTTATGCTCCGTGCAGTGTGAGAGGGTTTCGACCCTGCGCCTCTGTGCCAAGGGTTTGTTCTTCCCTGTGGACTCTGGCCACGGCAACTGTGGCTATGTTTGTGAAACGATGTGGCTGCAATGGCGTTCTGGTTTCCAACCTCCTTGTTGGTTCGGTTTCTTCCCACCGAGACTGGTTTGTCCCTCTGTTCCGCGTTCAACACTTACAGGTTCTTCGACATGCAATTTTATTCCAGTTATTTCTGTTTGTGATTTTGTTTCAGGCTAATTGTTTTCTCTTAACAATTGTGCACAGGTTCTTCGGCTCTCGGCTCTGAGCTTCCTCCGGTCAACCCTGCTCCAGTTGGCGACGGTTGTCGGTAAGCCCTCTTTCTCTGTTTCAAAACCCCAATGGTTTTGTTTTCATACTGATCTCGAAGCTCCTTGCGAGCAGATTCAATTGACTCTTTGGTGGTTACTTGATTTCTCGGGAAAGAAATGCTCTCCCTCTCTGCAAGGTAAATTCCCAAATGCTTTCCTTCTACTGTTAGTCTCGTTGTTTCAACGATTTTGTTGCACAGGTTTGTAACTGATGGTTTGTATTACTTGTACAGGTATCACGAACTCCTTTGGCTTCCCAGTCTTCTGTCAGGGTTTCGCTCCGCTTCTGTATTCAAAAGGTAAGTCATCATCTATCTCATGCCATTCTTACTGTAGAAGTTTGTTTGGGAATGTCGTAGATGACTCTGTGCCAGTTTTCACTTTTAGGTTTTGTCGTGACGTTGTCACGCTATGGTTACTCTGTCTCTTTGCAAATACTGTCTTTCGGACAAAATTCAACTTTCAAGTTGGCTCGGGTTTTAAAACCCCACCTGCACCTCTCGGTTGCTATTTGGAATTCTTGCCTGTGACTGTAGGGTTTCTGGCCGTAACCCTAGGTTACGAGTCTTGATTTGTTTTCTCCGGCGGTTTCAATATGTAACTAAATGCATTTTGGCATGGACTTTCTTACTGTTTCGATCTTGTCAGAGGGTTTAATCTATTCTGAGTTTATTTGTAAATGAAATGGCTCAGCTTAATGTAAATACCTGTGAGTTTCGATATTCCTCGTTGTTTGTTGGCTGTTTGGGTTTTTGCCGTCAGTGTACAACTTCTCTGTTTGTGTTGTATTCTCCTGCACTCCTCTTCAGTTTTTGCGTGCGTTGACCACGCCTTCGTGTTGCAATACACCTGTTCACTGATAACAATATTTCTCTAATGGAAAGGAAGTAGATATGTAACTGTGTTTAATTCAGAATTTGCATGCAAACAATTTGATAGTGAATTAGAATAAATATCACACTTCAACGTTTCTAATTACAATTCAGATGGTATGTTTCTGCTGAGTATTAAAAATCTGTTTTCATTATTCCATTCGATGTGTAAATTTGCAGAACCCCCGTACAGTCATGTTTTCGTTTCTTTAGTAGCCTCTCTGCAGGCCAATTCGTTTCAACTGGTAACTGTCTCCAGTTGGTTACACAGTTACATGTTTTTACTTTATGGTTGGTTCATTTTTTACTCATTGAACTGTTTTACTTCACCTAACAAAACTACCACAGTTGTTTAAATCAAAAATAAAATAAAAAAAACTAAACTAAAACAACTCTACTGACAGCTAGTTCTTTGTCCTAAGAAAGAAATAAATTAAAACAGGAACAGGTTTTGAGACCTGTAAAATAACTCAAAACTGAAAACCTGAAACACCTGTCTGACCGGTTGCCACCCTAGTCAGATGCTCCTGCATCAGGCTCCGGGGGTAGCAAAAAGTCATGGCTCCGCTCCATGAGGTCATCCACTGAGTAGCCAATTTTCTGAATCTGTGCCGCGTCAAGCCAGGTACTGTCCTCAATAGGACGGTCCTTCCACTTGACCAGGTACTGTAAGTAGTCCTTCCTGCGTGTGCGTTTGGCTACTTGCGTGTCGAGGATACCCTCGATCTCAAGGGGCTGCGCTGCAGGCATTTGCTTCAACCAAACATCCTCTTCACCTGGGGTAGTCCGCTCTGGCCTTGTTGCCTCTTCTTCTCCGGGATTGGTAGGGTAAGGGAACAAGTCTGCCACGTTAAAAATGGGTGAAATGCCTATTCCGGGTGGTAGCTGTATCTCATAGGCATTGGCTGAAAACTTGCGGAGAATTCTGCAGGGGCCAATTTTTTAAAATTTCAACTTGTTATACTGTCCTCTTGGAAAACGTTCCTTGCGCAAGTGGGCAAGGACTTCGTCCCCGATGTTGAACTGAACTTCCCGCCTCTTCAAATCTACCTATTGTTTATACCTTTGACTGCTGTCTACCAACTTCAATTTTACCTGCTCATGTAGATCATTCATCGCTTGAGCGAAATCTTCACCATCGGCGCTTCTTTTCTCTAGCTTCCCCAAATCCCGCAGTTCATGCACTCCGCGAGGATGCATGCCGTACAGAACCTGAAAAGGACTATGTCCAGTACTGCGATTGGGAGAATCATTATATGCAAATTCCGCTTGGGCAAGTACTCGATCCCACATCCGCGAATTTTCTCCGACTAAGCTTCTTAGCAGGTTTCCCAAACTCCTGTTTACCACCTCCGTTTGCCCATCAGTCTGTGGGTGATAAGCGGAGCTGAAATTTAGTTGGGTGTCCAAATTTTTCCACAGGGTACGCCAGAAGTGTCCTGTGAATCATACATCCCGGTCTGAAACAATAGATCTCGGCAAACCATGCAGTCGAACAATTTTTGTGAAGAACAAGTGAGCTACGTGAGTAGCATCACTGGTTTTTCGATAGGGTATAAAATGCGCCATCTTCGAGAATCTATCCACCACTACCATCACTGAATCGAATCCCCGTTGTGTCTTCGGTAAACCCAGGACAAAGTCCAAACTGACTGAGTCCCATGGTCTACTTGGTGTGGGCAACGGCGTATAGAGTCCTACATTCTGGCTGTGACCTTTTGCCAACTGACACATTTTGCACCTGCTTACATGCCTCTGCACATCTCGCCGCAGCTTTGGCCAATAGTAGAAATGCTCTATCTGAGATAGCGTCTTGTCTATACCGAAATGTCCGGCTAGACCTCCACTGTGTTTCTCACGAATAATGTTTTCCCGCATTGAACAATCGGGAATACACAACTGTCCTCCTTTGAACAGTAATCCTTCTTGAAAATTGTAGTCCAACCATGGACTGTGATTCCGCAGTAAATGGTTCTGACATGCTTCATGTGCCTCCCTGAAGTCTGTGTCTGTTTGATACAGATCCTTCAAGTGTTCGAAACCAAGTACCTGCACTGTACTCTCCTGTAAAAGCAGAGCTCTTCTGCTTAATGCATCTGCTACCTTGTTGGATTGTCCGCTGATATGCTTCAATACGAAAGTAAAGCTCTGCAGATATTCCACCCACTCTGCATGCTTGTGATTCAACTTGTGCTGCTGCATAACATATTGTAAAGCAGAATTGTCAGAAAATAACACGAATTCATTACCTAGTAAATAGTGCCTCCAGTTTTTTAAGGCTTGAACGACCGCATAAGATTCTTTGTCATAAGACGAATACTTCTGCCTGCTTTCGTTCAACTTCTCACTGAAGTAAGCAACCGGTCTATCCTCCTGGCTAAGTACTTCCCCAATGGCTGTACCGCTGGCGTCGCAACGAACATGAAAAAGTTTGTTGAAATCCGGTAATCTCAAGATCGGCCTCTCAGTGATCTTTTTCTTCAAAGTCTGAAAACTGCTTTCTGCTGCTTCAGTCCAACGAAAAGGTTGATTTGCCTTCTTAATCGTGTCCAACATAGGTGCACAAATCCCACTGAAATTCTTGATGAACTTCCTGTAAAAACTCGCTAAACCATGAAAACTTCGAACTTCAAACAGGTTCTTTGGAGATGGCCAGCTTACGATTGCTGCAATCTTTTCCGGATCCATCTTTAGCTCATTCTTTGCAATCACAAAACCCAGATACACTAGTTCTTTCTGGAAAAAAGTACATTTTTTTAGATTTATCAGCAGCTTGTTCTGCTGCAGACTTCTCAATACACTTCGAATATGTCGAAAGTGTTCCTCTTTCATTTTGCTGAAGATTAGTATATCATCTAGATACACAATCACGAATTTCCCAATGAATTCCTTCAGTACTTCATTCATTAAGCGCATGAAAGTACTGGGAGCGTTACTCAATCTGAATGGCATCACCAACCATTCATACAGTCCTTCATTTGTCTTGAAGGCTGTCTTCCATTCATCCCCTTCCCTGATTCGGATCTGGTGGTAGCCGCTTTTCAAGTCAATCTTTGAAAAATATGCTGCCCCACTCAAACAGTCCATCATGTCATCCATCCTTGGTAATGGAAACCTGTACCGAATCGTAATTTTATTGATGGCTCTTGAATCTGTACACATCCGCCATTCGCCACCTTTCTTAGGAGCCAATACTGTCGGAACTGCACAAGGACTCATACTTTCTCTGATCAATCCTTTATCAAGCAATTCCTGCACCTGTTTCCGAATTTCTTCATGATCTTTCGGACTCATACAATAAGCTGCCTTGTTTGGCAAGCTGGCTCCTGGTATAAAGTCAATGCAGTGGGTGATGCCTCTTTTGGGAGGTAATTCGTCTGGAAGATCATCCACTACAATATCCCCAAATTCCTGTAACATCTCTTGTATCTCCTCAGGTAAATCTGAAATTTTAGTGTGCAGTACCACTGTTCTTGGTCTCCTTACAACAGCAAAATTAACTTCACTGTCTTCAATCTGTTTCAGGAATTCCTTTCCACCCAACAGCAGTGTTTTTGCTCCACTAGCCTCTGCTGTACCTTCCTCCTTGATAGGAACGAGTGTGTGCTTGACTCCATCTTTAACAAACTTGTAACAGTTTGTTCTTCTGTCATGTACCACCTTTCTGTCAAACTGCTAGGGCCTTCCCAACAGTATGTGACAGACATCCATTGGCATAACATCACAGACAATGTTGTCTTTATACCTGCCTATCTGGAACTCCACCTCGCATTGTTCATCAACCAACAACTGATGCCCTTTCTGCAGCCACGACACCTTGTATGGAGTGGGGTGTTTCAGCTTTTTCAAACCCATCTTCTCCACCATTTCCGTGGCCACTAAATTATCAGTGCTTCCACTGTCAATGATCAGTTTGCAGCACTTTCCCTGTGACTTGCAAACTGTCCTGAACAAGGTCTTCCTCTGGCCTGGGTCCACAACCTCCTTGGCTGGTTTTAACAGCACCTTGTTCAACACCAGGGCTTCCCCTGTCTCCAGTGTATCTTCCACTTCCTGAGGAGGTGCTTCCTCTTCCTCTGGCTGAGCAACATAAGCTCCTCTTCCACCTGCTGGTTCGCCTTCAGGACATTCATACGATTTGTGCCCCCACTTGTGGCACCTGTAGCACTGGACAGTTCCTCTGCCCCGACCATTTCCTCTCCCCCGCTGGGCTGGTCGTCCTCCTCTAGTGCTGTTGTCCTTTTCTGTTGTTCCTGCAGATTTGGAACTGCTACCTTCCTCATTGGAACCCGTTCCCCTACCTTTACCAAAAGCTTTTCCCTTTCCTCTGCCAGATCCGCCTCCTCTTCTGGCATTTTGTTTCCTGTTTATTTTTTCTTCCGCCTTTAATGCAAACTGATATGCTTCTTCCAAGGTTCTGGGTGAAAGGATACCAATTTCATCTAATATCTCTCCCCTCAGCCCATTCACGAACCTTGCTGTCTTTTCTGGGTTTTCCTCCACGTAACCTGCCCTCAAATTCAGTTTATAGAATTCTTCAGTATATTCCTTAATCGTCATTCCCCTTTGTTTCAGGTTTTGTACCTGCCTATACAACATGATCTGATAATCTTTGGGCAAAAATTTCTCCTTCATTTTTGCCTCCATTCTGGTCCACTTCCGTATAGGCTGTTTATGTAGTCTTTTTCTCTCCGCCTGTACGCTGTCCCACCATAAGGACGCATGTCCTTTCAGCTTGGTGGCAGCAAACTTCACCTGTTTGTCCTCGCTGGTCTCCTCAAATTCGAAGTATTTATTTACTTCACTTAACCAGTCCAGCAACACATCTGCCGACAAACTGCCGTCATAAGTGGAAAGCTCATGCTTCGGCTTATGACTGGACAACAGAACTGATTTCAACAATCTCAGTTCAGGTGTCACTCCTTCAAACTCATCTTCCGGCTCTGCAATATCCTCGTCACTGTCATCTGCTGGGTCTCTCCTTCCCCCAGCTTCTACTGCTGCCAATCTCTGATTTAGAATACGAATTTCATCTCGCAGTCCTTCTTCTGCCACTCTCCGGATTGCTCTACCTCTTCCTCTTCCTCTTCTGCCAACTTCCATCTTCTCGCTACTTCAAACTTTGCTCCGATACCACTTGATGGGGACACCAGCCCACGTGCCCTGTCAACTGAACAATTTCACAACTTTTTAAAACACAATATATAACAACTATGGTTACGTGGCATTCCAACGCGTGTTGATTGATTTACACGTCGGTTTCGCGCCTTTGAAACTCACCACAAGCCTCGAGCCTTACGTTACTTTCCAGGACTTGGATTAATTGCACAGTTATTGACCTCGAATGGATCACTCGGCCCACTTGCCAACGCGTATGGTCATACAACCTTACTCTTTCACTCGGGTCATTTCTTCATTCGTTCACTTGGTGTTTATGCTCCGCGCAGTGTGAGAGGGTTTCGACCCTGCGCCTCTGTGCCAAGGGTTTGTTCTTCCCTGTGGACTCTGGCCACGGCAACTGTGGCTATGTTTGTGAAACGATGTGGCTGCAATGGCGTTCTGGTTTCCAACCTCCTTGTTGGTTCGGTTTCTTCCCACCGAGACTGGTTTGTCCCTCTGTTCCGCGTTCAACACTTACAGGTTCTTCGACATGCAATTTTATTCCAGTTATTTCTGTTTGTGATTTTGTTTCAGGCTAATTGTTTTCTCTTAAAAATTGTGCACAGGTTCTTCGGCTCTCGGCTCTGAGCTTCCTCCGGTCAACCCTGCTCCAGTTGGCGATGGTTGTCGGTAAGCCCTCTTTCTCTGTTTCAAAACCCCAATGGTTTTGTTTTCATACTAATCTCGAAGCTCCTTGCGAGCAGATTCAATTGACTCTTTGGTGGTTACTCGATTTCTCGGGAAAGAAATGCTCTACCTCTCCGCAAGGTAAATGCCCAAATGCTTTCCTTCTACTGTTAGTCTCGTTGTTTCAACGATTTTGTTGCACAGGTTTGTAACTGATGGTTTGTATTACTTGTACAGGTATCACGAACTCCTTTGGCTTCCCAGTCTTCTGTCAGGGTTTCGCTCCGCTTTTGTATTCAAAATGTAAGTCATCATCTATCTCACGCCATTCTTACTGTAGAAGTTTGTTTGGGAATGTCGTAGATGACTCTGTGCCAGTTTTCACTTTCAGGTTTTGTCGTGACGTTGTCACGCTATGGTTACTCTGTCTCTTTGCAAATACTGTCTTTCGGACAGAATTCAAATTTCAAGTTGGCTCGAGTTTTAAAACCCCACCTGCACCTCTCGGTTGCTATTTGGAATTCTTGCCTGTGACTGTAGGGTTTCTGGCCGTAACCCTAGGTTACGAGTCTTGATTTGTTTTCTCCGGCGGTTTCAATATGTAACTAAATGCATTTTGGCATGGACTTTCTTACTGTTTCGATCTTGTCAGAGGGTTTAATCTATTCTCAGTTTATTTGTAAATGAAATGGCTCAGCTTAATGTAAATACCTGTGAGTTTCGATATTCCTCGCTGTTTGTTGGCTGTTTGGGTTTTTGCCGTCAGTGTACAACTTCTCTGTTTGTGTTGTATTCTCCTGCACTCCTCTTCAATTTTTGCGTGCGTTGACCACGCCTTCGTGTTGCAATACACCTGTTCACTGATAACAATATTTCTCTAATGGAAAGGAAGTAGATATGTAACTGTGTTTAATTCAGAATTTGCATGCAAACAATTTGACAGTGAATTAGAATAAATATCACACTTCAACGTTTCTAATTACAATTCAGATGGTATGTTTCTGCTGAGTATTAAAACTTTGTTTTCATTATTCCATTCGATGTGTAAATTTGCAGAACCCCCGTACAATCATGTTTTCGTTTCTTTAGTAGCCTCTCTACAGGCCAATTCGTTCCAACTGGTAACTGTCTCCAGTTGGTTACACAGTTACATGTTTTTACTTTATGGTTGGTTCACTTTTTACTCATTAACCTGTTTTACTTCACCTAACAAAACTACCACAGTTGTTTAAATCAAAAATAAAATAAAAACAACTAAACTAAAACAACTCTACTGACAGCTAGTTCTTTGTCCTAAGAAAGAAATAAATTAAAACAGGAACATGTTTTGAGACCTGTAAAATAACTCAAAACTGAAAACCTGAAACACCTGTCTGACCGGTTGCCACCCTAGTCAGATGCTCCTGCATCAGTTATTATGGCTTATCACTTAAATATCCAATTGTGTCAATTCATCCTAGTGATCCTACCACTTAAATATCTCTTATAAATCGCTTATAACTTACTAATTATGGCTTATCACTTAAATATCTTCAAGGACTTTGGGTGTTTGGTTCATAGTTCCACGTTTTTGTATATTCATATCTTTTATTTTTGGTTAATCTCACTAAACTTCCATCTAAGAGGGCAGGGTGGTATAAAATGAAATTATAGGAAAATAAACAAATATAATGTTAAACAATCAACAAAAACTGAAAAATTAGAATTTTATAGTATTTTTCATGTGGTAAATACTTTAACAACTCCAATCTTGAATCCAAATAAAAAAATTTAATATTAAGTGATAAAAGAAACCCAAAAATAATCATTTGATGTGTGAGGAGATTAATGAGAATTGTACAAGTATTTTGATGACAAGAGTCACATTGCATAATTATTATGCGTCCAAATTATATACTTGTGCTTGACTTGAAATTATATAATTATGATCAAGGATGATGGCTTAACTAGGTTATCTCAATCAACTCGACGTCAAATGTAGGTGATAATGGAGAGAATCAACACTTGGAGGGCCCGAAATTTTTTTGAAATACTTCGTTCTAAGATGTAACAAGGTATTAATTTTGCATTACTTTGATTTTCAACATTTATTTATAAAATTATTGAAATTATTCATTAAAAAAACGAGAGTGAAATTTTAACTGGTGGTAAGAGCCGAATTTGTTAAAAACTTCAAGCACAAGAAAAAATTACATATAGCTGTAAAGTATCATATACTCATTTATCACCAGAGTTTGCATTTAAAATCAGTCATATTCCTCAGTAATAAGTGTTTTCTATTGTAGCACCTTCTGATCAAAATCAACCACACCAATATTTAAATTATTATTTGCTTGACATAAAAATTAATTAAACCTAATATCGACTTAACACGAAATAAATAGGAGCGATGGCTATAATATTTTAACATGAAATAGAGAGGAAGGGCGTTAATAGAGATGGGCTGAGTGAAATTATTTTCCCCATCACTAAACCAGAATTTACCTATTATTCTTTCATGAACATCACAATTAATTTACACCTAATTGTGAACTCACCATGAAAATAGAGAGAATTAGCACTACTAGGCACGTGATTATTTTCCCTATCACTAAACGACAATTTACCTATTACTTTTTCATGAACATCACAATTAATTTACACCTAATTTTGCACTCACCATGAAAATAGAGAGAATTAGCACTACTAGGTACGTGAAAAATTTGCAGGACCTTGTTCGAAGCTCCAACAAAGTATTAAGTTTACATTACTATGTTCTTTAACATTTATTTATATGACATTTAGCAATGTGGTTGATATACACTAATAAACCTATATCCACTACCAATCACATGTATTTTACCAAAATAATCATTATGTATTTATGAATATAATTACCAATATATTTTATATATCTACTTATAATATATATATATATATATATATATATATATATATATATATATATATATATATTAAAATATATAATATTATATTATTTGATCTTAAAATATATATTAATAAAATATTAATAAATTTTTTCAATACATAAATTGTTATAACTGAAACTTACTAAAATTCAAATATAACACAATAATAGTATTTTATTACTAATTATAATAAGTATATATCTCTTACCAATATCCCAAGGGATTGTTAATAATATAAGCAAAAATAAATAATAAACCCAAGGTTCTAATACTATAAACCCAAGGAATTGGCGAACCCAAGGGAAAAATATTAAAATCCTAAGAGATCCATATTAAAAATAGAAGAGATTAATAAATCCTAGGAATTAATATTTTGAATACAAATGATTGATAAGTTCACATGATCATTAATATTTAAACCGAAGAGAACAATCAACTTTAGGGATTGTTAATATTATAAACCAAATGAATTAATAAACTAAAGGATAAATAAACCCAATGTATTGATATTAAAAACCCAAGGGATTAATACTAAAAAACCAAGGGTTTAGAAACCTAAGGGAACAATATTAAGCCTAAGAGATGATATTAAAACCTATGGAAATAATAAACCCAAGGGATTAATACTAAAAACTAAGTGTTTATAAACCTAAGGGAACAATATTAAACTAAATATATTAATATTATAAACCCTTAAGTATAAAACCCTTCATAAATACTATAAACCATGAAACAAACATTAATACTTGAAACTAAAAGGACTAAAAAACCGATGGCATTAAATGATAAATGAAAGGAATTATTAATATTAGAAAATTAAGGAACAATTAAACATAAGCTTTTAATATTATAAACCCAAGAAATTAGTGAGCCTAAGGGAAATATATTATAAACCCAATTGATGAATATTAATATTATAAAATAAGAAATTAATAAACCCTAAGAATTAAAATAAAAAGTGAAGAGATTAATAAACCCTAACAATTAATATTTTAAAATAAAAACCATAAGAAATTAAAAACCCTAAGAATTAATATTTTAAACTAAAGAGATTTACAAACCTAAGGGATTATTAATATAATAAACCAAGAGAAATAATAAACCCAAAGGTTTAATATTATAAACACATGGAATTGGTGAACCCAAGGGATCAATAAGGCGAACGGATCAATATTAGAAACATAAGAGTTAATAAATCCTAAAAATTAATATCTTAAACACAAAAGATTGATAAACTCACATTATTATTAATATTATAAACCCAAAGGAATAATATTAAACTTAAGATATTAATATTATAAAATCTAAGTATATAAAAACCCTTAGATAAATACTATTTACCGTAAAATAAAGGTGGTTGAACATGGTTGACTTAAACATTGAGAAAATTGGTGTCACAATTAGAAAGCTCAAGGGATCAATAAACTCTACGATTTAATATTATTAATATTTGAATATCAAAAACATAACAAATTAATAAACCGTAAGAATTAATATTTTAAATGCAACATATTAATAAACCAAAGGGATTATTAATATTATAAACCAAAAGATCTAATAAACCCAAGGGTTTAGTATTTTAAACCAATGGAACCTATGAACTCAACAGATAAATATTAAAAACCTAAGGGATCAATAAGGCCAAAATATTAATATTAAAAAGAAAACATAAGGGATCAATAAGTCTAAGGGATTAATATTAACAAGACATGAAATAAGTACACCCTAAGAATCAATATTTTAAACTCAAAAACCTAGGAAATTAATAAAACATAAAAATCAACATTTTAAACTCAAGAGATTAATAAACCCAAGGAATTGTTAATATTATAAACCAAAAGAACTAATAAATCCAAGGGTTTAATATTATAAACCAAAGGAATCAATGAACTGAAGGGATAAATATTAAAAACCTAAGGGATCAATAAGAAAAAATGATCAATATTAAAAACATAAGAGATTAATAAACCCTACGAATAAATATTTTAAACTCAAAAACCTAAGAAATTGGTAAACCCTAATAATTAATATTTTAAATTAAATATATTAAAAAACCAAAAATATTATTAATATTATAAACCAAGAAATTAATAAACCACAATAATTAATATTTTAAACTCGAGATTAATAAACCATAAGAAATAATATTTTAAACTAAGATATTAATAAACCAAGGGGTTATTAATATTATAAACAAAAATAACTAATAAACCAAAGTGTTTAATATTACAAACAAAAGGAATTGGTGAACCCAAGGAATAAATATTAAAGACCTAGGGGATAAATAAGGCCAAGGGATCAATGTTAAAAACACAAGAGATTATTAAATCCTAATAATTAATATTCTAAGCTCAAAAACCTAAGAAATTAATAAACCCCAAGAATTAATATTTTTAACTCAAGAGATTTTAAAACCCAAGGGATTATTAATATTATAAACCTAAATAACTAATAAACCCAAGGGTTTTATATTATAAACCCAAGGAATTGGTGAACACAAGGGATACATATTAAAAACCTAAGGGATCAATAAGGTGAAGGGCTCAATATTAAAAACATAAGAGATTAATAAAGCCTACAAATTAATATCTTAAACACAAAGAATTGATAAACTCACATGATTATTAATATTATAAACTAAAGGGAATAATATTAAACCTAAGAGATTAATATTATAAACCTCAAGTATATAAAAACCTTTACATAAATACTATATACCGTAAAATAAACATGGTTGAGCATGCTTGATTTAAACATTGAGATAATTGTTTTCACAATGTGATGTTGGATGAAGAATGACCATGGTTGGCCATGGTTGATTTTCATATTATGACAATATTTTTCACAATGTGACATTCGATCATGGAATAGCTTGATCGATTACGAATAACAATTATTAGAAATGGTCACCCATGGTTGACTTTCATATTGAGAAAATGGTTTTCATAATCTGACATTAGACCATGAATTAATATTAAAGTGTAAGAATAATATTTAATGTGTTATAATACCACTAGAAAATTTGGCCCAATTTCCGATAGCCACTTCATCGCTATTCCAACACATAGTCATCACAAGAGCAACAGTTCGAGGTCGGACAAAATGTGGTTAGCCATTACGTCGCAATTCCGACGCTTTGCCAAAGTGTCATAATACCGAAACTTTTTCCGACGTTTCCAAACAACCGTCGCTCTTCCGATGTTTTCCAAACCATTTCTCTTCTGACGTTTGTAAACTGTCGCAATTGCGACGATATGCGGTCCGACGTTTTGAACGTCAATCTTCCAACGTTTGTAAATTGTTGCTCTTTCGACGTTTGTAAACTATCGCAATTTCGATGATATGTGGTCCAACATTTTCAACTTCGCTCTTCCAACACTTGTTAATGTGTCCCAATACTCACACTTTCCCAAAGTGTCGTAATATCGACACTTTGTAGAAGCATCACAATACCGACGCCAGGAAGAATTGCCGCAATACTGATGGGCATTTAAAAATTAAAAAAAAAAATCAATGTCGCAAGGCCGACAAAAAGGGCAAACGTTTAAGGTGTCGGAAGACCGATGCTTATAAGGCGTCGGAAGAGCGACGCTTACAAAGCGTCGGTATACCGACGATGGGTTCAATTTAAAAAAATAAAAATAAAACTTTAAAAGAGGACAAAAAATGGTTATAAAACCCATTTAAAATTATTATCCTTCATGCAGAACTTTACCTTGGAGTATAATTTGTAACCCTTGTTACATTGAGAGGGGGAATTTTGGCAGCGAAAGGTTGAATTGAGAAACTGTATTCTCTATTGAATAAGATTTGGGCCTTATTGCCTAACTGTGTATGTGCTCTTAACATTTTCTGAAGAATTACTCTTTTGAATTGTGAAATCTGTGTATAATTGGAAGAACAATTGTTGTGTTAAATCTCCTGTAGCCCTCTCTGTCTGTGGTTGAACGAAAGTCTCTCTGATTCATGTGAATGTGTGAACTTGGTATATAACCCCTATAGAAGGCCGAGTGTGAGTTGTAGTAATCCTCAGTCCAATTTAGGATATTAAAACCTTGAATAAGGCGTTGGGTTCTGTGTTCAAACAAATATTCATAGCAGTGAAACCCTGTCATGCTTCGGTTGCCAAAGAACTTTGAAACTTTGCTGAAGGCGGAAAACTCTGCCCGCTATAGAAATTAACGCGGTTTATTTTTAGCTAAGCGATGTTGTGGAGGCTTGACCCCAAAGTTAATAAGGTGAAGGTTATACAAAGAAACGGGTTAACCATGGTAAGACTCTGGTCGAGCGTTGTTCCAATCCTGGAGTGGATTTTGGAAACCATTACTCCTCACGTCGTGCTACATTTGGGCCAGAGCGAAACCATTCAAAATAAACGTGATCCTATTATATGTTGCCATGTCTCTGGGGTAATACCGCCTCCATCGTGTTTTTTTGACGTGCTAAGGTCTGACGGGAAAAATAATGCGATATTGTTGTGCATCGTCTGAAATGGAGGCCAAGAGATTCGACGAATATCGCGCGTTCAATAGCACGGAAGTTAAGTCCAAGTAAAGACTGGCAGTTTTGTGTTAATTCAACATTTATTTAATTACGTTGTATGTGTGGGGCCCGTGAACCACCATATAACGTAATGTTGTGATAATGTATAATCATGGTTGAATGTCATGAGCGCGGGTGTATATAATTAAAATGTTGGACCCTTTTTGTAGTATTGAGGGCTAAGGTTTGAAATATGAATGTGACTTATTATATTTTGCCTTAGAGGGTTGGTTAAAGAGCTTTTACTATCGGGCTAATACATTCAATATTTATATAAAGGAAAGGCTCCAATTATGATATGAGCACTGAATTAAAAAGGGCCCAGATTTAATACAAAGTATATGTATATATATGGATTATGCACACTGAATTTAAACTACCAAAGGGATTATGTATTTGGGGTGAGTATAAGAATTAATTAAAGTATTAATTTATCAATTTCTATGAAATTGATAGATAAATTTTACAAATGAATAAGGGAGACTTCCTTAGTTGAATAAAAGCATATATTAAGTGAAATTTTTGACAGAGAGAGACACCAGCTCTCCTTAGTGCCCAGATTCATAATTTTGCTATCACTCACTAAGTAAGCATATCACATAGTGGGATTTGAACCCAACTTAAGAAAGGGAGGAAACAACATTGCCTCTCAGCCACTCAAACTACACCTAATTGGCAACGAAAATTGTCACTTAATTTCGATTAAGCCATGAATGAGCACAAATGATAACCAACTCGGGTGAATATAGAATACCAAAAAAATTTGTTTTATTTTCATATTTTAAGAAACCAAAATTGTTGGATCCAATTATGAATCATGATGCTTGGGGTTTGTTTCATGGATGAGGGATCTATCTCGATCTACACATTAGACAAGTACGAAACATATCTCGGGAAAATCCTAGTGGATCAAGATCTAATCGGGGGATCCATCCCTCAGGACCAACAGATCCAGTAACACAGCTTTAAGTGTTATTCTGTTGTTGAGGAAAATATAAAATGACTATAAATGCCACCATAACTGTAATATGTTCATGCACTTCAACCATGTAGGAGGCAATGGGAAGGAACTAGGGATGATTATATAATTGAATTGGACAAGGTTGATCCAAGTAATAATTAGATACTCAACATTAGGAATCCAGCATTCTCAAATGAGGCCAGAGAGAATTGGAATCAAAATTAATAGCACCATTGGAGAAATATGTGTTGAGATTCTTGTTTATGAGCTCTCAGCCAAATAGTAATTTTCCTGTGCTTCATGACTCAAACACTAATGCCATAGCCCATGGTCCATCATTCATAGTTCTTGACATTTGATGAGATTTACCAATTTGCTGAGTTGACTATCCATTTTCACTTTGCCTCAACCCATTTCACATTTTTGGCCTCCCTTACTCATATAATCCATGGGATTTGAACATGGATCTCATCCATGAAAACCGAAGATCTATACCGTTAATCCTAACCCATGTTCAGGGCACTGAAATTTCAGCTCACCTACTGGAAAGGATTCAAATTCCACACAAGCTAATTATTCTTTGTCAAACTTAATCTTTGGTAAATTTTAATTTCAATAAATGCAAAACAACTTATCTTAATTTAAGTCTGCAATTTCTCGAGTTGTAGTTGGGCTTAATGTAAGTTTTTCAATATAAGTTTAAACATCAATGTAAACTAATGAAAAATGTATACCTTTTTTTAGAAAAAGAGATTCATTCAGAAAATACATCTTAAGCATAGCATTTTGATATTTACTGTACCAGATTCCTTCAATGGCTCTACCAAGTAATGAGGAAGTCAATTGTCGCACAAGTCCCTGGATTATATCATAGACGTTAAAAAAAACCTTGTATCCTTCCTGAGACTCACTGAAATCAGATTTTTTCATCAAGCTCTCTGCCTGAATTAGGGGCATGGAGAAAAAAATGAGTTGAAGGAAGAAAAAGGTATGAAAATCAGTCCTTAGGGGTAGAGAAAGAAATCTTTATCTGTGAACTTGAGAGAGGACCAATGTTTGATGAAGAAGAGGTGGATGAGAGAAAATATAAGAGTCTCATGGAAAACTTAAGAAGTTCAATCTAGCATAGAGGAGAAATGTCAATCCTAGAGGCATAAATAGGGGAAAATGAGCGTCAATTTTTCAGTCTAACTATTTATATGAGTGTTTTTTTGCAGGACTTGAAGAATATGAAGATGAATGAGTACAAGAAGTTGTCATAAAGGAGAAAGACAAACATTTTTCTCTTGAAAACGAATGCAATGCAAATAAAAAGTCATGGACCTCAAATAAACAGGGTAGAGGACCAACTGAAGGAAAGCTCCAAGATTTCACAAGATGGAATAGATGGCAATCAAAATTCTAAAAATATTATGTTATGTCAATGTAAAATGTATAGAGATCTAGCCTAGTAGAAGTATTTTATGAACTACGGATGCATGTACAAAGAGCAATTGAAGAAGCATCTATGATTTGTAATAATGATCTCACGTTTCAATATGAAGACGAGATAAAGCAAATGAATGAAAAGTTTGATATGAAAAGGTGTATAACATACTTGGAAAATAAACATACAATAAAACATCAATATGGACAAAAACTCTACTTAAGAACAATAATATACAAGGATGTCAAAGAAATGAAGGCCAAAACAGGGAACATGGAGCTGAATTCCGAAGAGTTTTTTGAATTTTCAGAAGTTGTAGGTCAAGAACAGGGTAAAAGACTCTTTGATAAGCTTCAAGAAGGATCCAGGAACTATAAGACAAAGCAAGGGAAAAGTAAGTTTCTTGAGGATGTTCTTAGAGATAAGATCATGGGTTCAAATCAAATTAACTGACTCAGAATAGCTGCCCTCTATCCAGATGTGTTAAGGAAGGAGAGGGGATTACACAAGGATTTCCTTTAAAAAAAAAAAGCCATTTCTACTGTAACTGTACAATAGCACAATCAACACTTTGCAACAATTAACCATGTGGGAATCTATAATTCTAAACTCGAACACATATGCATGAAAGACTTAGAAAAGTGCAATAATTTTGTCCATCCTTATAGTAAGGCTTTACGTCAACCAAATGGTAAGCCAGCCAACAAGTCCATTGGCATGAGAGAAAGAAACTTTTCTTCCTAGTGGAGGGAACTATCATGGTGGTGCCAATAAATTAATGTTTGTAGCTTTGGCAGGTTTTTCAATGGCCTAAGTTTCTAGGAATGCATAAGTTTCCCACAATTAAAGAATTTTTTAGCATAATTTCAATTACCTCACTCAAGCCCTGTGCAGCTCCTGATCGCTCAACATTGATGTTATCTGATTTCAGAGTCTCTAGTAACCAAGGCACCAAATCCGAGAAGTTCTCTTCACCCATGCCCCTTATGAGCGACCCAAGAGCTCTAGCTGCAACAACACGTACTTCTAGTATATGGTCTGCAAGAACCTGTGCAGAATTTAAACTAATTAGAAATGTCTGAACAAAATATCTCAATAAGACACATACAACAAAAAAGATTCTGCCAATAACTTCTTCACTTCAGGAAGCATCAAGCTTATATATGGTAGCATATCCTTTGTCTCTGTTACCAAAGAACACATTTTTTCAAAAATCTGGGCTACTTTCTTTGCACGTATCTGCACTTCTTTCCCTAAGACTGTGGTGGACTATAGGCACCAACAATGCTAGTGATGGAGCATCAATAGTATTGACAAAAAAATTTCTACAATGATGGTAAGAGATAAAGGAATACAAGATGTTGGTAATAAATAAACAACATCAAATCTCGCAAAAAATGGTATAGAAGGGCTGACACAAAACTTTAAAAAATACCTGTAGAATAATGTCAAGGAAATGCTTTGTGTATTCATTGGGATCTAAGATACTCAAGAGTAATGATGAAATTAGTGTAGATATTTCAGGGTTATTGACTACACTGCGCACACACACAAATAATATTATTCGTCTAGATAATCAAATGTGCCATATAGTAGGGTTCCAACAAGGGGGAAAAGGCGATGAAGCCAAGTGAAGCTTAGCCAATTTAACGTCTACAATGAGTGATAGCAGTGCAGCTTCTGTGGTAAGGTCTGATCAGGCTTATAAGCTCCCACAGAGGCCACTGTACATTTGTTTCATCAAATTGGGTTGGTAATGGGTTTCAGTCCCAATAGAACAAATTACAACTAGACCCATGAGACAAGATCCTGAAAAAAAACTAAAATGCCAACCAAAATTCTTGTTGTATTGAAGAATAAGATACCTGCTTTTGGAGTTGTGGAGTTGAGAGCAATGCAGAGATCCTCACACTATCTAAGATTTTAATAGATGTTCACCGCATAAAATAGTCAAAATCCTGTAGCTATATCCCTAGCCTGAGACTGCAATGAAGAGGTCCAAAGTATGGCGGCTTCAATAGAACCAAGCCTCAATATAGGGTCGTAGTAGGTCTGAGGGTTTAACTTATTCAAGTATTAATAAAAAGCTACAACACATAACCGAGCTCTCATGGTATATCTCTATCCTCCAATAATGACAAACATTAAATTCTCTTGAGCATGGTAATATAACTAAATTTGTTTACAACAGTCCACAAGATATCCATTCATTTCTAGAAATTCTGCAAGAAGAAAATGAAAATCATGTGTAAAAGAGTATTATGAAAAGACTTCAAGAAACTAGAACTTAGCTTGAATATCCTAAAACTGAAGTTGGAAACATCGTCTCTCCAAGGTTGTTAATGTTGCAATCCTTTGTTCAACATTGATACAAATGTCAAAAACAAGTTAAAAGACGAACCAAATAATAGCCTTCAAAGGAAAGACTAGGATGTCACCATTTCTACCTGCTATCCTTGAAAAGAAAGAGAGCTAACTTACATGCTTTTGTGTTTGCAAGGTGGACTTGAAGACCATGCTCATCCCAGAATGAGCTCAAAATGTACTTTTTTTTTGGATTCGTGAAATAGAAGGACAGTGTTGTCAAAAAATAGTGAAATGGAGATCCCATAAAGGGCCTCCACCTTTACCACCCATGGATTTTGAAATGAGAAACTCTCATCAATAAATATGAAGTCCAACTAATGTGAGGTAGTCGACACCCTTACTTGACTACTATGTTAATGTATATAATAGACCCTAGAGATGATCATTTGAATCACATATAGGGTCATAATTATAGATATCGCTAAGCATAGGAGAGTTATACCTTCAGCCTCTAAAATAGTAGGCTTCTTC
This sequence comes from Pinus albicaulis, assembly GCA_034641835.2. Classification (NCBI taxonomy): domain Eukaryota; kingdom Viridiplantae; phylum Streptophyta; class Pinopsida; order Pinales; family Pinaceae; genus Pinus; species Pinus albicaulis. The sequence goes on along the minus strand of CM076584.1, from coordinate 1,307,438,179 downwards.
CAACTATCTAAAAGGCTTAATAGGTGTCCATGGATCAACAATATACTTACTTTTTCTTCCTCAATAGCATTTGGGAGGATTGAAAAATAGTCAAAAGTGTGGTGATTCCATTTGCAATGAATAAACCTTAAACCTGCAATTTCTTCCTCTCTGCCCATATGGAGATGAATTTGTCTGCTCTTCTGGAAAAGAGTTTGAACATGGTGTATCTCGGCATGATAGTCTCACAATTAATTTATTTACAGGTCAGGATGTATGTAGGAGGCAGAGGACTTGAGTGAACTACCATACTAATGAGGAGAGCATGAGTATTGAAACTGGGTATTGCTTCTCCAATGAACACTTGATTACTTACTGTAATGGGTTTTACATATTAAAATTGTATTCCTACTAAGAGAAGCCAAAATAATAGAGATTAAATTTTCTAGATCCAAACACCCAATTTCCATAAAATCAAGAGAAAATTGGGTTCAAACAATTTAGCAAATTGATATTTCAAAAACTAATGTCAGGAACAAGAACTGTAAGCTATTTAAACCCTAACAAGCACTTTTGAATTGGATGTTCATGGCATGTTTTCCACCCCATATTAGTTAGATTGGAATTACATCTTGCAATTTCATAAGAGTTTGTATTTCGTGCTGAACAAAATGCAACTTTAATTGCAACAAAAAAAAGGAAATCCTCTTGCAGAGTCCATAAAGGTGGTAGTTCTATATGGCCAGGCTTCACTTGAACAAACATGTCTGCCATTACATTTTTAGTTTGCTCTGCCAGACAGAGCTGAGGCAAGGATGAAATGCATGCTCAAGAGTTCAACTTTCAGGGAAAAAACTTGAGAAATTTAAAGAAATTGCACCTAAAATTCTCAGTAACACCTACCTTCATTGGAAATGGCACTTTTGGTACATATAAACAGTAGTAAAAAATAATAGATGAGAGATAAAGGAATAAAAGCTAGACTCAATGCCTGGCTTGGACCTACAAGATTAGAAATAAAGGCATGTTGACAATCCATATCACATAGACCTGTCAGGACAATGCAATTTCGTCATAAATAGCAGTGCATTGATCATGGGTTCAAATCAAATTAACTGACTCAGAATAGCTGCCCTATATCCAGATGTGTCGAGGAAGGAGAGGGGATTACACAAGGATTTCCTTTCAAGAAAAAAAGCCATTGCTATTGTAACTATACAGTACCACAATCAACACTTTGCAGCAATTAACCATGTGCTAATCCATAATTCTAAACTCAAACACAAGGGAGAAAACGATTCACCTAAGGAAACAGTGGCAAATAAGGAGTAAAACCATGTTCTGCCTAGGGCTTAGGGGTGCTACTACTCTTACTTATTGCGCTTACCTACTCTTGGTAAAAAAATTAACACATAACAATTACGGGCGACTTGTGCACGTCCCTTGTCTCTTCTTGCTTAACGATTCACCTAAGGCAACTGTGTCAAATAAGGAGTAAACCCATGTTTTTCCCAGCGCTTAGGGGTGCTACTGCTCTTACTTATTGTGCTTACCTACTCTTGGTAAAAAAATTAACACATAATAGTTACTCAAAACATTTTGCAGGACTATATTTTCAAGCTCAAGCACACTAATTTTTTGTATCCTCGGTTTGAGGCAATGCCTATGAATTACTCAAATTATTGCACTCGAATTTAGACCATCATACCTACAAAAATATAGAGTCTAGAATTTCTGTCAGGTACTGTAAAAATTCATTCGGTATGAGTGGCTTTACCCTACTACATACTAACAGGGCACCATCCTTGAGGAGGTCCTCATGAATGAAACAAAGACAACAATATTATAATTTTTGCCAGGTGACCTATTCCATGCATAGGCCTTAGTAGATACTAGTAACAACAGAGTACCTTATCAGCTGCTTGGGTCTTGATGAGGCATGGAATACCTATTAGGAATAGCTCTGCACTAAACCACAGGTCCAAAATATGTTAACTCATGGCTGAGATATTCCCATAGGTCCGAGGTATAGTCACTGGTCACAGGTTTGGACTTCTCTGCAACAGATCCAAGGTGTGCCACAGGTCCGAATGTGCAACAGATATGAATTATTAAGTGCCACAAGTCATAAGTCGGTTACAAGTCCAAGTTGCTAGGGGTCTAAAAAAGAGCCTAAGTTATAATTCAAGAAAAGATATTTTCCCAAAGTTCTGTCAACAGGAAATATAACAAAAATACAGACGTTTCTCCAAAAGCTGCCAAATGTCTTTGTCCTCTTGCCTCAGATTCAAATCTCCCCCTTTTCTTCAGTTGTTTTTCTTCTTCATATGGAAATTATTTCTTATTCCTTGACTGATATTCCATACCCGAATAAAAAGTTTGGCTTTATATTTATACTTATTTGAATATGTAAAAGGATGTATTTTGGTAAGGAGGGATCCGACCTGTGCAATTTTCAATATTTATTTAAACTAATTTTAAGACTACTCATCCTTTATTTGATAAGAAAACCATAAATAATAGGATACATACTTCAACACATTTTATATTAGCGATGAATCCTCCAATCAATTGAAAAAACATCTCTTAAAATTTCATTTCATTTGACCTGCTCTTCTGCACAGCTTTCATGCTTATAAAAATAGGAAAGATGAACTATTGCATCTACTACATCTGTTGACTTTTTTTCAGAAGAAAAAAACACAGTGACCTTAATTAAAAAAAAAGGCGTTTACATTTGCATCGATCATTTCCCAATGTCCAGACGGATGATCCACAAAAAAAAACTTAAAAATCCCAGCAACAGAGCCATAAAAAAGGAAAATGGTCTAAGAAAAGATCAAGAAGCGCCCCAGAGGCAGCCTATCAGGAAATTCAAACATAAAATCTAAAGAGTCACTTTGTAGAACAAAAATTCCAGGAAGCCGACAAGTTGAGGGGAATACAAACAAAAAAAATACCTCAAACATAAGCAGTCATGAAGATTTAGATCTCGAAATAACCATCTCCTCGAACATAATTATCTCAGGAAAGAAGCGACATACTACATCTATTGACTTATCCAAGACAATAACAAAAGTTGTTCCAAGACCTGTAGAAGTGGACAATAAGTGAATATGGTCAGAGCACAACCAGAATTTGCCATATTCACATTTTGTGCACCATATAACAAGGATTGAGAATACTTGCAGTTGCATACCTGATATAATTCAAATGTCGAACACTCATTGAAGAAAATATATTTTCATTTATCTATAACAAGGATTGAGAATACTTGCAGTTGCATACCAGATATAATTCGAATGTCTAATACTCATTGAAGAAAATAGATGCACCTAGGGTTTCATATATATTCTTCATCTATACACTTAGGGTAGATTAGGGCCTAGAGCTTTCTTCAACAATGCTATTACACTGTCTGGGAAACTAGATCGAGAATCGCTGTTGGGTATTGTTTCGCTGGAGAGGCAGATCCAAGCCTGGATTAGGCTTATAAGCTCCCACAGAGGCCACTGTGCATTTGTTTCATTAGATCGGGTTGCTAATGGGTTGCATAATCAGAGTACGTATTTTTCGAGTTGTGGATTTGAGAGCAATGCAGAGATCCTCAGACTGTCCATGGTGCCAGGCTCCATATCCATGAGCACGGCTTGGGGCACAAATCTACCACATCCTTCCTCCAAACCTGCAATAGTATGGCTACATCCTTCCTCAAAACTGGCAACAGCATGGCCGTATACTCCCTCCTTCCTTGGACAAACCATGCAACTAGAGGGAAATGAACGAGGGAAATTAAAACTTTTGATATTTGAAAATTTTTGACATTTTGAAATGAAAAACATGTGTTTTTATTTAAGGCCACTCAAATTAATACAAAAATATATATATTTTAATAATTATAATAATTTTTAAATAATTAAAATAATTTATAAATAATTAAATGTTTGTTTATTTTGATTGTTTAAAATATTTACAATAAAAAAAATAAAACATATTTTTTTGAGAAGCAATTAAAATTATATGAGTAAATAATGGACTAATTTTTGCATATAGTAATTCTTCTACTCTACAAAGTCATCATGCTTTATTAAAAGGAGTTTTAAACTTTACAAAATTAAATTTTGTTGTATTTTAAATATTTGGAGATTTAATCTCCTTTTTATATATATTTTTTCTTTATAATTTATGTATTATTTTTTCCTTATTTTTAAGTATTACTTTAAAAGTGAAATTCACATTTTTTTTATTTAATGATAGTAATCTATGTATTAATTCATTCAAATTAGATACATTTTCTATAATAAATAATAGTGTAGTCTAATTAATAGATGAAATGGTTTTTTTGATTAAAACCTGACAATATCAAGATTGTGATTCCTTATTGTTTATAATCAATTTTTGAATACATAAATGAATTAAACACCTTAAAAATATCTTTATTGATCTAAGTATATAGTGAATCCTACAGAAGTAAGAACCTGATAAGTAGCAAGGAAATGAACGATTTGGGGTCTGTTCAGCAAACCCTTGAAGCAGCAATAACACAATAATGCGCCCTAAACCCTGTATTGCGATTTTCTCCATCAGGAAACCCTTGAAGCAGCAAATAGTCGTATAGATACTGAGCTTCAAGATAAGAATCCCATAGACATGAAGAGTGTCATACGCCTTGTTCAAAAATTAGCAAATGAAATTGTGGACCTAAAAAAGAACTCTAGAGAAGATACCTCTATTTAAATAACTTAAAAACCATATTGCAGAAAACAATTACTTCTTCAAAGCTAATTCATTGAATTTGGAGGGATTAGGGGATTGGGGGTTAGGGGTTAGGGGATTTAGGCACATTTAGGGGTTAGGAGTCAAATAATGAGTTAGTATTTAAGGGATTATGGATTGGGGGCTTAGGGGGTACGACCCGAAAGGGTTTGGGCGGGCGCACTCAACCGAAATGACTTGACTCAAACGGGTTTGGGTGGGTGCCCTCAAAGGAAATGACACAACGCGCTCGACCGAAAGAAGGCACAAGGGAGAAAATGACAAACGGGCCGCACGAACGTGCACAAGGCACCCTGGTGGTTAGAACTTAGAAAAACTTATACAGGCACCCTCGAATGAAATGAACCGACCTGAATGCGCCCGGTCGGGCGACCTTACATAGGCTAAGTGGTTCTGCCTTGGATCTTTACCTGTAATTTAATGCAAATAGTAATTCAGATTTGGTAACTTCCATTGTAATTATGAATACTATTTTAATTTTTTATCATGTTTCAAGACTCTATATTAGGTTAGGAAATTGTGATGACATACAGGGATTACTTAATAGGGCCATTATATGGATTCTACGCACAGTCCTTAGTAATGCCAATTCCTTTGATTTCGTTCTATGAGGAGCCTAGTTACACTCCTTAAAATTATATGACAAAATTCAAATTCATTTTTCTCCATACACTCCAAAAGAGGGGCATCCCTATTGGTAATAGAGATACAAGCCTGTTTGGTAGTTACACTAAAATTCTTGGGATTTAAAGACTGATATGATTCCAAAATTGGTTCGTTTTACAGTTAACACAGTGGAAATTATGGCATCTTTTATGTCACAGGCTATGTACCCCATGAACAATGGCATTAACCCTTGCTACAGTTCAGGCTTATACCTGAGCTTTGGAATCGAGATATCAAAATGTGGTTTAAAATTTAAATTATCCTCCTATAGGTGAATGACCAAAATACATGTCTAATAGGGAAGCTTTTGTAATCATTCAATCTTTAAAGGACTTGACATGAGTCAAGTTGGGGAATTGAAGCTAGTATGAACCCCCCTCTTCTCAAACCGAAGAAAAAATCATGGAGGTCAAGGGCGATGGTAAGAAGAGAAAGCTAGACGAGGAAGCGAATGACGCCACTCTGTAACTCTCGAAGGATGATCTGCACTCACTGTTGGAGCCACTGAGCAAAGAGAAGTTGATCTCGTTTATGGTCAATGCAGGTTCTTCATACCCTGCAATTGCAGAAGAAATTAAAGATGTTGCAAGCAAGGACCCTGCTCATCAGAAGTTGTTTGTGTGTGGATTGGCTTGGGAGACTTCTTCACAGACCCTATGTGATGCATTTGGACAGTATGGGGAGATTAAAGAAGGTGTTGTTATTATGGATAAGACATCAGGAAAGTCACGAGGAATTGGCTTTATCACATTTAAGCATATGGATTCTTCTCAAAGGGCATTGAAAGAGCCTAGCAAGACTATTGATGGGAGGATTACTATAAGCAATCTGGAAGTGGCAATTAGAACAATTCTTGGTCAAAGTACAGATCAGGCTCAAAGGAAACTTTACATTGGTGGTATTTCATATGGCGTGGCCAATGATAAGCTTTTATAAGTTTTTTCCAAATATGGAGAGATAGAAGAAGGTTCAGTTGCATATGATAAGAATACCAACAAATCCAGGGGATTTTCATTTGTGACTTTAAAGACTGTGGAGGCTACAAAGCGGGCTCTTAAAGAGCTTAGGGGTTTAGAGGTTTATGGTTTAGGGTTTAAATGGGTTAGGGGTTGGTAATTAGGGTTTAATGGGTTAGGGGCTAAGGGGATATAGGTTTAGGGTTTATGGGGTTAAATGGGTTAGGGGTTAAGAGTTTAGGGGTTAGGGGTTAAGGGTTTAGAGGTTTATGGTTTAGGAGTTAAATTGGTTAGGGCCTTAGAGGTTTAGGGGGTTAAATGAGTTAGGGGTTAAGGGGTTATAGGTTTAGGCTGGTTTAGGGGGTTAAACGGGTTAGGGGTTTAGGGGGTTAGGGGATTTAGTAGTTAAGGATTTTAGGGGTTAGAAGTTAGGGGCTAATGGGGTTAGGTTTTAGGGGGTTAGATGGGTTACGGGTCAGGAATTAGGGTTTAAGGGTTTAGGGTTAAGGGTTTAATGGTTTAGGGTTTAAGGGGTTAGGGGTTAGTGGTTAAGGGTTTAGAGGTTTATGGTTTAGGGGTTAAATGGGTTAGGGGTTTAGAGGTTTAGGGGGTTAAATGGGTTAGTGGTTGGGAATTAGTGTTTAAGGCATTAGGGGTTAAGATGATAGTTTCATTGGTCTCTTTATTACTCTATATTATGGAGGTGGGAGATAGGGGCACCCTACCTACCTACTAAATGTCTAAATCAAATTTGGTGTAAACATCTGTAATGGTGGTCGATTATACGAGGAGAGGATTTTATGAGGAGGCACTAGATTTTAAGGTGGTCACAATTTAGCATTTGTGATACGACCACCCTCACACGACCCAACCCAACCTAACCCGATCCACTCAAACGTGTTTCCTTGGGTGGCCTCATGACATGACACGACTTGACCAGACCCGACTCGACCCGAAATGCCCGAACGTGTTTCCTTAAGTGCCCTCACAAATATGGCACGACCCGACCTGACCCGACTCGAACGTGTTTCCCTAGGCGGCATCACATGACTCGACCCGACCCACTTGAACGCATAATTTCCCTGGGCGCCCTCATGACCTGGCCTGACATGACCCGACCCAGTCGGACATGTTCCTTGGGCGCCCCGATACGGGCGGCCTGAACGCATTTCCTTTAGCACCCAGGGAAATTACGGGCTGCCCGAACATGCACAAGTCACCTGAGTGGTCAGTACAACTTAGCAAACCTGATACGGGCACCCTCAAACAAAACGACCTGACCTGAACGCGCCCATTCGGGCGACCTCACATAATTCAAAACGGTGCTCTCGACTGAATGATGCCACAAGGGAGCAAACGGCAAACAGGCCGCCTGAATGTGCACAAGGCACTTGGACGGTCACAACTTAGAAAAACTGATACCGGCGCCCTCAAACGAAATGACCCGATCTGAACGCGCCCGGTCGGGCGACCTCACATGGTGTGACATGGCATGCCTGATCGAACGATGCCACAAGGGAAAAAATGGTAAACGGGCTACCCGAATGTGCATAAGACACCTGAAAAGTCACAACTTAGCAAAAATGATACAGGCGCCCTCGAACGAAACGAACTGACCCGAACGAGCCCGGTCGGGCTACCTCACAAAGGGCGACACAACTTTCCTGACCGAACGATACCACATCATCGGAGAAAATGGAAAACGGGCCACTTGAACGTGCACAAGGCACCCGGGTGGTCACAACTTAGAAAAACTGATACGGGCGCCCTCGAATGAAATGGCCCGACTCGAACACGCCTGGACGGACGACCTCACACGGTGCGAAACAAAACGCCCGATCGAACGATGCCACATCATGGGAGAAAATGGAAAATGGGCCGCCCAAATGTGCAGAAGGCACCCAAGCAGTCACAACTTAGCAAACTTGATACGGGCACCCTTGAACGAAACGGCCCGACCCTAACGAGCTCGGTCGGGCGACCTCATCGGCGCGACAGGGCGCGCCCGACCGAACAATGCTGCATCATGGGAGGAAATGGAAAATGGGCCACTCGAACGTGTGTAAGGTACTCGAGCGGTCACAACTTAGCAAAAATGATATGGGCGCCCTAAAACGAAATGGCCCGACCTGAACGTGCCCAGTTGGGTGACCTCACACGGCGTGACATGGCACACCTAACCGAACGATGCCACATCATTGGAGCAAATGACAATCAGGCTGCTCAAACTTGCACAAGGCACTCGGGCAGTTGAAACTTAGCAAAAATGATACGGGTGACCTCGAACGAAATGACCCGACCCAAACGCGCCCGGTCGGGCGACCTCACACGACGTGACATGGTGCGCCCAACGGAATGATGCCACAAGGTAGAAAATGGAAAACGGGCCACCGAAACGTGCACAAGGCACCCGGGGGATCACAACTTAGCAAAAATGATATAGGCGCCCTCAAATTAAATGGCCCAACTCGAACATGCCCGGTCAGGTGACCCCACACGGCACACCCGACCGAATGATGCCATAAGGGAGAAAATGGAAAACGGGCTGCCCAAACGTGCACAAGGCACCCAGGTGGTCACAAATTAGAAAAAATGATACGTGCATCCTCAAACGAAATGGCCCTACCGGAACGCGCCCGGTCGGGTGACCTCACATGGCGCGACACGGTGCGCCTGACTGAACGATGCCACATCATGGGATCAAACAGCAAACGGGCCGCCCGAACGTACACAAGGCACCTAGGTGGTCAAAACTTAGCAAAACTGATACGGGTGCCCTCGAATGAAACAAACCGACCCGAACACGTCCGGTCGGGCAACCTCACACGGCACGACATGGCACGCCCGACCGAGCATTGGCACAAGGTAGCAAACGGAAAACTTGCTGCCCGAACGTGCATAAGGATCCTTGGCAGTCACAACTTAGCAAAACTGATACGGGTGCCCTCAAAAGAAACAGCCTAACCCAAACGCGCCCAGTCAGGTGACCTCACACAGCGCACCCGACCGAACGATGCCACAATGGAGAAAACGACAAACGGGCCGCCCGAACGTGCATAAGGCACCCAGGCGGTCACAACTTAGAAAAATTGATACGGGCGCCATTGAACGAAATGGCCCGACCTGAACGCACAAATTAAGACACTCGGGCAGTCACAAGTTAGCAAATATGACACGGGCGCCGTGGCATGAAACGGCCTGAACCAGGCGCCCTTAGTCGTGCGACGTCACACGGCGCGCCTATCTTCCTAAAGACAGAAGGTAGCAAACAGAAAACATGCCCCCCGAATGTTAACATTAAGGCACCCGGGCGGTCACAAGTTATCAAATCTGACACAGGCACCCTCGCGCGAAATGGCCTGACCCAAGCACCCTTGGTCATGTAACGTCACACGGCGCGACACGACATGCCTGGCCGCCTGGAGACACAAGGTAGAAAATGGAAAATGGGCCATCCGAATGTGCACATTAAGGCACCCGGGTGGTCACAAGTTAGAAAATCTGACACAGGCGCCCTCCCACAAAACGGCCTGACCCAGGCACCCTTGGTCATGTGGCGTCACACAACGTTACACGGTGCGCCTGGCTACCCGGAGACACAAGGTAGAAAATGGAAAACGGGCCATGTATGAAGATTTCATAGCTTAAAAATTTCCAGATGAGAATATAGCCAAAATATGAAACTGACCATGATTTGAGAAAGAATTATCAAGCATACATAAACCCTAAATTCCTTAGAGCATATCTTTGAAAATATAACGAACAAAGATCTAACGCTTGGACTAGATGTTAAAAAAAAATTATCCTTAACAGGGATGAAGTTTCATGGCCTGCAACCTCACATAAAAATGTTATAGCAATAATATTGAACTGACCCTAATTAATTCAAATAATATCAAATCATTTTTTACATATGTCGAAAGTGAGTTAGAGAGTGAATTAGAATTGACACATAGCCCAAACTGTCGCAAGAGCGACACGTAGCCAAAACCATCAAAAGAGCTACACTTATCCCAAACCATTGCAATAGCGACATTTCTACTGAAACTGTCACAATAGCGACACCTTTGCCTAAACTGCCGCAATAGCGATGATATCCTCAAATGTCGCAATAGCGATACTTTCCTCAATGTTGTCGCAATTCCGACGCTATTGCCGAAACTGTCGCAATTTTGACAGATTCCTCCAAACGTCGCAATTGCAACACATTGTATATGTGTCAGTATTGCGACACTTTTCTCTAAATTTCGGTATAGCGACGGTTTCGGGCGGGATTTGAAAAAGTTGAAAAAATTTGGGGAAATTTCTGACATTTGGTCAAAAGTGTCAGAACCAAGTTTCAGAATTTCCACCAAATGTACTAGTGTACCAACAAAAATAATTAGAAAACTCAAGAGATTAATAAAGCCTAAGAAATAATATTTTAAATTCAAAAACCTAAGAAATTAATAAACCCTAAGAAATAATAATTTAAACTCAAGATATTAATAAACCAAAGAGATTTCCCGGATGCGGGTGCAGAAACCAGTGATTAAGGCGATGGGACGGGGGGGCTGCAGGACGGTGAGACACCTGCCCACCCAAGAGGTTGCTGACATAGGGCTATTAAACTGGACTACTCGGGGTTTAATGGAATTAATGCATGGCACTCGTTACAATCTCCTTTTCAATCTTCGTTGTGGTTCTGCGTATTGCGACATGGCTTGACCTCCTGACCAATTTATTGTTGGTTCATGGCAAAGGTCTTATCATCACATGGTCATTTGGCTTCATACCATGGAGCGCTGCCCTGGTTTGGAGAATTTTCCTTCGCCTGTTGCTCAGCGGTGCACCCCGGATGCTGGCCTCTCTAGCATGCGCACGTCCACTGGTAAGAGAAGCAGGTTAAATTGTTGTCTTGACCTTGGAGATAATTATCACCTCTCTCTCGCTGGGGTTTGTATGTTTTCCTCTTTCTCCCTGCATTCTCCTACTCCTCTGTCCCTTCTTAGCTCGGCCCCTCCTTTGCATTCTAGTCCCTCTCTTTCGCCAGAGATTATGCCGTGAACCCAAGTGATAGATATTAGTATTATAAACCAAGAAATTAATAAAACCTAAGAATTAATATTTTAAACTCAAGAGATTAATAAACCTTAAGAATTAATATTTTAAACTCAAGAGATTAATAAACCCAAGGGGTTATTAATATTATAAACCAAAAGAACTAATAAACCCAACGGTTTAATATTACTAACGGAAGGAATTGGCCAACCCAAGAGATAAATATTGAATATCGAAGTGATCAATAAGGCCAATGGATAAATATTAAAAACACATGAGATTAATAAGCTTAAGAACCAATATTTTAAACTCAAAAACCTAATAAATTAATAAACCCTAAGAATTAATATTTTTAACTCAAGAGATTTTAAAACCCAAGGGAATATTAATATTATTAACCAAAAGTACTAGAATAGACCGAAGGGTTTAATATTATAAACCCAAGGAATTGGTGAACCCAAGGGATAAATATTAAAAACCTAAGGGATCAATGTTAAAAACATAAGATATTAAGAAAACTTAAAAATTAATATCTTAAACACAAAGGATTGATAAACTCACATGATTATAAAGTCAAGGGAATAATATTAAACCTAATATATTAATATTATAAACTTGAAGTATATTAAAACCTTTACATAAATACTATAAACCGTAAAATAAATATGGTTGATCATGTTTAATTTAAAAATTGAGACAAATGTTGTCACAATGCGATGTTGGACAAAGAATGATCATTGTTGTCCGCGTTTGATTTTCATATTGAGATAATATTTGTCACAATGTGACATTCTACCATGGAAGACCTTGATCGACTATGACTAACGATGATTAGTAATGGTCTCCCATGGTTTATTTTCATATTGATACAATTTTTTTCATAATATGACATTGGACCATGCATTAATATTAAAGTGTATGACTAATATTTAATGCCTATTATTACCAACCCAAAGAATTAGAAAACTCAAGGGATTAATAAACCCTAAGAATTAATATTTTAAACTGAAAAAACTAAGAAATTAATAAACTCTAACAATTAATAATTTAAACTAAAGTGATTAATAAACCCAAGGGAATATTAATATTATAAACCTAAATAACTAATAACCCAAGTGTTTAATATTATAAGCCAAAGGAATTGGTCTACCCAAGGGATAAATATTAAAGACCTACGGGATCAATAAGGTGAAGGGATTAATATTAAAAACACAAGAGATTAATAAAACCTAAGAATTCATATTTTAAAGTAAAAAACGTAAGAAATTAATAAACCATAAGAATCCATATTATAAAATCAAGAGATTAATAAACCCAAGGGATTATTAATATTATAAACCAAAAGAACTAATAAACCCAAGGGTTTAATATTATAAACTAAAGGAATCGGTGAGGCTAAGGGACAAATATAAAAAACCTAAGGGATCAATAAGGCCAAGGGATCAATATTAAAAATCCAGGAGATTAATAAAACCTAAGAATAAATATTTTAAACTCAAACTCCTAGGAAATTAGTAAACCCTAATAATTAATATTTTAAATTGAAGAGATTAATAAAACCATGGGATTATTAATATTATAAACCAAACAAAGTAATAAGCCGAAATGTTTAATATTGTAAACGAAAGGAATTGGTGAACCCAAGGTATAAGTATTAATATTAAAATCAAAGGGATATTCAATTTCACCATCATTGCAACCAAAGAAAGAACATTGAAATTAACATATATTTTTTTTGTGTTTACATCAAAAATTTCCACTACAAAAATGGACTTGAAACACTCCATCAAAATTCATTTATCAAATAGCCTCTTCCAAAACACAAACAAACCGATGACAAAAGGAACACCGATTCAATTCAACATGATAATGATCATGATACTTAACGCTTTCCAACCAATCCCTTCTTGTTTTCCTCCAGCCTCCCTCATGTGCACATGCAACGAGTGTTTTACATTCATTTTCATTTCATCTAGCACATGAATATTCTCATCAATAAATGCAGGATGGGAGCCATGTTTTCTATCGAACTTGTTCTTAACATATGAAAGAGAACTTATCACTCTAATAATATTTACCACCACTTGATTATAATAGATGCCATCATTATTATCCATATCCGCATTTGAAAGCAAAAACGATAAAATAAAAATCAACAAACACAAACACAAAAATCCATTCACACACACATAAAAAATAACACCCCATTTTATTATTGTTAAACAAATTTATCTTAAAAATGTCGTGCTATCAAATAAACTAATGCTAGATGAACCAAATTATATAAAAATTTCTAGAAACATAAACCTCATTACAAAAATGTAGAAATTTTAATACAATTTATGTATTGCATGGATTCTCCTGATCTAACAATTATATGCCACTATTAAATACAGGATCACTTCTACAAAAATTATTGCGAAATTTAAAACATGATTTCCAATTGCAGTATCAAGAAGAAAGATCAATCACACATAACAAATGTTTTTACCGAGAAATCATAAAACTAAAAACCCCACTATCATATATTATGTATATATCATGGATCATGAAAAAATCTCGTACAAAAATCTAATGAAGGAGCTCTTAGTACAATATATAATCGTCTCACACTGTCATACAAAAATTGGCAAATACATGCGCCAATTACTACCTCCAGATAGCCTGCCTCCACTGCGCAATACCTGATGGTCAAGAAACTATGAATGAGTTATTCTATCCTGCCTTGAATTCGAAATACTCGTAGTAACATCCAATGTGTGTGTGGTTGCATGTGTGCACCCACTAATGTCACAACTAATAGTCAATCTGTCCCTTTCACCTACATCTCAACTTTGTCTCCACTAGATCTCACATGTATGTAGTTATAAATAGTAAATATTCAGTTGCATGTGAGACCACTGATTGTGAATTAATTAATAATTAATTCATTGATCTCTCACTAGTGTAGCTTCAGTTACAGCTAGAAAAATTTAGTTCAACTCACTTAACTGAGTTAACCTACTTTACAACTCACATAACTACACATCCAACTATGTTACAACTTTGAATCACTCAGTTACAACTCAAGTCAACCTAGATGTCCCACCAACCAACATATTAACTCAAAATTCTCTTAGCTAACTGATTTTCCACTTTAGTTAACTATTTTCAAGTCCACATTGAGAATAGATTATTTTTTATTTTCCAACTATTATTAAGGGATAATAATAGTCGACATGCATCTATAAATAGACATACAATCTATAATAGAAATCTCACATACATCTATAAATAGACCATCATCTATAAATAGAATTTGAAATATAATTTTCTCAACCATATATAAATAGACATCATCTATAAATAGAACATGCTCGTGCTTCTATAAATAGAACTCCTCCTAAAAATAGCCTGTGTGGGCCCCACTTAGTGTAGGTGCTTAATTTTCACTAGGATCGAGGATGTTGTTTCTGGATGAAAATTTCATTATTTCTTGTTGCAAACTTCAGCACTCCTTCTCAACAAGAAAGGAATGTATTTGCATGCATGCGCCCTGCAACCTTTGCATGCGCCATGCAACTCCATGCATTTTTCCTGCAACTCTTGTATGCAACAATTCTCTAGTGTTTCTCGCACATGCAACCCTTGCATGCAACACTTTAGAAACTGAATAAACTCCAAAAAACTAAATCAATATAATGCATTTGTCATAAAATTCTTCTAACGTCTTGTGGTACCAACTCCACATGTCTTCTAGATCCACTGCGTTGTTGACCTCTACATCCATGCAGTCTGCACTGTTGTCAACTCTAATCTGCTCTCCAGTATCCAAAAATGTCACTTTGAGTTCATTTCCTCATGATATCTGACTGCATCAATCCAACTGATCCTACTACTACTACTCTGTTGGCTCCTCGTAGCCAGATTCAATTCATGAGATCCACACCATCTCAAAGAATCCTGCCCACAAATTTCTTCTTAGGATTATCCATGCATGTCGCCACACCTCTCACCTGGTGGTGTAGCTGCATGAACTCCCTCTACTCATCTGGCACAAAATTTCTCTGCATGAGTGGTTTCTCCCACTCCATGATCCTTATCTTGTGGCTGCTCCACATCCTGAGGTTCACTCTTACCTCCATGCAAATCCAGCTCCCTCTCAAGGGTAAATTGCATGGCTTCTTCACACTTCCCAATAGTAGGAAATCTGTAGAAATCCCATCTACATAAATTACATAGAGATTCCTAACTCGAATCCCAACCTTCTTCTCTTTCCTTGTTGCTTCTAAATACAACATCATAGCCTCTATCCTCTAACATTGCAAATGAGACTAAATTTTCTTAAAACTTGGTACATGCATTACATATTTTAAATGAAAGAGTTTAATTGAATCCCTTTGAAAGGTAATGATGCCAATGTCAGTCGCATCTATAGATCTTTCTCCTCCAAGTCACTAAAAAGTTTCTTATCTCCCTTCATGTGAAAGGAAGCACCATTATCCAAGTACCACCCCAATCCTAATGAAATTGAATCCATGCATGAGATCAATGAGAAGTCAAGCTCAAATTGTGAGGCAAGAGCCTCACCAGCTGCAGCTCCAGTAGCCATCTTGTTCTTCTTCTTTTGTGGACAATTTGTGGCAATATTTCCATGCTCATGACAGTGAAAACACTTCACTTTGGACATGTTGAGCTCCTTTCCATATTTACTAGCCTCATATTTAGAATGGAATTTATTCCCCTTCCCCTTATTTTCCATATCAGCCAAAGCACAATCCTCTTCATCATCAATATTTGATGAATATCCATCTCTATTGTTTCGCCTGAACTCCTCCTACAGTAGATCTGACCATAGTCATTCCCAATATGGCAATTTTTCCCGTCCGTTGAAAGAGTCTTCATAACTGTGCCAACTCTTAGGAAGTATGAAGAGAGCCAAAATCACCAAATCATCATCAGAAACACTTATTCCTACACTCCCAAGCTCATCCCTGCATATGACAAACTTTGTTATGTATAACGGAATAGTGTCATTCTTTTCCATCTTGATCTTCCTGAGTTTATCTTTGAGCGCCAATTTCCTATGGTTGCTGCTACTTTGGAATAGATCTGTCAAAGCCTTCCATGTAGCATATGGTGTGGCTTTACCGTGAAGGCTTGAGACAATGTCGTCTCATACTCTTTCCAACAGAATCCTCCTCGCCCTTTCCACTTTCTTTTTCCATGCATCAATTAATGCAACATATGTCGAAGTAAACTTAGTAGCATATTTGTCAATGAATTCCTTCAAGCCATTATCTTCAAGAACCACCTCCATCCTACACTTCCAAGTAATGTAGTTCGAGATGCCCTCGAGTGCATAATCTAGCTGCAAGCCACTGAAATCCATTTCTATGTTTACTTAACTGTAGCACCAAGAAAATCTTGCAGCAAATTCGAATTGTTTCCACCAACAAACTCAACTCCTGCTTCAAAACTGCAATCTCCTGCGTTCTAATACCATGTAGAAATTTTAATACAAATTATGTATTGCCTGGATTCTCCTGATCTAACAATTATATGCCACTATTAAATACCTAATATCTTCTACAAAACTTCTCGTGGAATTTAAAACACAATTTCCAATTGCAATATCAAGAAGAAAGATCAATCACACATAACACAAATGTTTTTACCGAGAAAGAAAAAGCTAAAAACCCCACTATCATATATTATGTATATATCATGGATCATGAAACAATCTCATACAAAACTGTAATCCAAGATCTCTCAATACAATATATAATAATCTCACACTGTCATACAAAAATTGGCAAATACATGCGCCAATTTACTGCCTCTAGATAGCCTGCCTCCACTTCGCAATCCCTGATGGTCAAGAACCTATGAATGAATTATTCTAGCCTACCTTGACTATGCAGTACTCATAGGCACATCCAATGTGTGTGTGGTTGCATGTGTGCACCCACTAATGTCACAACTAGTAATCAATCTGTCCCTTTCACCGACATCTCGACTGGGCCTCCACTGGATCTAACATGCATGTAGTTAGTAGTAGTAAATCTTTAGTTTCATGTGAGACCACTGATTGTGAATTAATTAATAACTAATTCACCGATCTCTCACTACTATATCTTTAGTTACAAACAACACAACTGAGTTTAAATAACTTAACTAAGTTAAACTACTTTACAACTCACATAACTACACATCCAACTCCATTACAACTTGAAATCACTCACTTACAACTCAAGTAAACCTGCATGTCCCACCAACCAACCTCTTACCTCGAAATTCACTAAGCTAAATGATTTTCCACTTCAGTTAACTATTTTCAAGTCCACATTGAGAATAGATTAATTTTTTATTTTCCATCTATTATTAAGTGATAATAATAGTTGACATGCATCTATAAATAGACATGCGATCTATAAACAGAACTCGTACATACATCTATAAATAGACCATCATCTATAAATAGAATTTTCTCAACCTTCTATAAATAGAAACCATCAATAAATAGAATATGCCCATGCATCTATAAATAGAACTCCACCTAAAAATAGCTTGTGTGGGCCCCACCTAGTGTAGCTACTTAATTTTCACTAGGATCAAAGATGTTGTTTTCGGATGCCAATTTCATTTTTTCTTGTTGCAAACTTCAAAAAAAAAATATTGGTCACATGAAATGAGCGATAAAATTAAATTTCTGATATGACCCTTATTTCAATAGTCAACAAGAATTCACAATTTTGTAAACTTTATGCATAAAATCAAATATTAATAATGCAAATAATTCGATATTTTTATTTAAATTAGTGATCATGAATATATTAATTTTAGTTTAATATTAATATCAAATATAATTATGTTGTCATTGAACCAAAATAAACCTAAATTTATTAAACCTAACCTTCAATCAACATATTTACATCGATTTATAGTGTTGATGTTCATATTAACCTATAAACACAATATTTGTTTAATATTAATATTAAACATCATAAACATTAATTAATGGACATATTAATAGACATACTAGTTTCCAATATTAATATTGGTAATTTTTGGTATGGTAGAAAAAATTTTCATTACTGTTGGATATCATTGGAAATAATAATATTAATGGAATTTAGCCCATAATTTTGTAAATCATGATATAATATGGATTCACAATATGAATATCAATATGAACAAATTATTAAATTTATTTTTAATGGTTGGCGCATATAACGCGTTGTTTATGTGTGAATGGTTCATTGTAAAAAGAAAAGAACAATAGCCACTTAAAAATAAGAAGTAAATAAATCTTGAATTTTAATGATTGGATCATATAATTGGTTGTTTATCACTCGATGGTTCATTGTAAACAAAAGAAAAATAACCACTTAAAAAATAAGAAGTAAATTGAACAACATGAAAAACGATGTAAACAAATTTTTGACATATTAATCATCTCATTAATATATGAAAACTATTATTATATTAAAATTAAATAAAGAGAACAATAAAATAAATTCAAAAAACATTCTATAAATAGCTAAAAGTCTTAATAGTTGCATGTCATAGCGATATGGAATTCCATCGCTCCTATTTTTTCTTAATAATTGTAACATATACACAATATTTCATCTTTGCATTACATTGAAAAGAGAAAGGTGGTGCAAAGTGTAAACCATCTTGTAATGTCCCTTTTTCAGAAGCATTGTCAATCGACAAGCAAATCTATTCCAGAGATAGACTGAAGGGGCATTTACTAGATATATCATCTTCACAAGGAAGAATGAGCTCCGGAGGCTTCCTAGCCCACTATCAGACTCTATCTATAGAGTGTTGTCAAGGGACAATATTCCTAAGAGGTAATACAACAAGATTGGGAAACTCCCAATATTGCAGCTACAACAATAAGAAAATTCACCAAATGGAAATAGCAATGAATCCATGAATACATAAAATTACGAAGAATATAATGGCCATCATATTAGAACATAGCAGCATGAAATATACATCTTCTTGAGGAAAGGGTCACTCAAGCAAGGCACTAGAGGCCTCAAGAAACCTGTACATGAAAATATGAAATACATAGCTGCATAAATAAAGCCCTAGGCCATGACTGCGTAGTTTTAGAGAGGAACTGTTGCATAAACAATGAAATACAATGATATAGAAATATGGGCTCAAATAAAGAATGGGGAGGATGATCTCAACCCCTAAAAATACAATAAATCAATCCTCTAAAAGGATTGGCTGAAATCTATACAAAAATGGAATTTTGCAAAAATGTCGGAGTAGCTGGGTAGCTACAGCTACTCAAGAACTATAAATACACGGAGAAGGCTGAAATGGCTGCAAAAAATTAATAATCCTCCTCCAATAGAAATATGAAGTGAAAGGCTGATCCCTTCACCCAAGACTTCCCCTGCAAAATCTGCTAATCCCTCACAGCAAATATCCACCCATGAAAACGCTGTCTAAGAGAGGGACTGCGCTGCCTCTGATGGAAAGTGGTTGGCATGATGCCAAAGATGATTGGATATGATCTAGAACCACCATTTATGATCTCCCAATGAATAGAACATCTCTCTAATGAAAAACAAGCTCCGGATGGTGTATGGAAACCTCCCCAGCAAGACCCAACAACACTGCACAATATCTGTTGCAAAAAATGCACTGATGTAGATGGCTGAAGCTAATGGCCTGAATGCCAGAATATGGAGGATGAGTTAAATCCTTCATGAGCTACTCAAGAAGGAGAGGAAATCCTCAACAGGACTCCCTCATGCTCGAAGGCACTGCAGCTCTGCTGAACAACAAGAGGTAGCAACAAGTCTCTAAGACTCAAATGTAAAATGATCAAAGATGTTCACAATGGCTGCCTTGCTCCTCTTTTATATAATTATATTTCCCTCTATGGACCCTATTTCGAATTATGGTTTCCTCTTCTCTAGAATCTTCCCTTCTATGTTGTCCCACATAGTTCTTTCCAATGCATGCCAACGTAGTTTGACTTGGTCAACCTTGGCCAAGCATGTTTGCAAAAACCTTCTTTCACACATGGAGGTGTGAAATCCATCTCTAATATGATCCTATTTCATATTTTGAGGATTTTTATTCTCTAATGATGCAAAGAATGGGTCCCCTACCCATTTTATTAATCTCTTTAACAAAAATTAATGTCCCATAAAATTTGGGACATTACAGTCCTCCCCTCTCAAAATATTGCTTTCCCTCAAGAGATTGCAAGGATGAATTGAGTTTATTTCTGCCCTTCCTCCTGTAACATCCATATGTGATGATATCCTCAAGAAAAGGATGCCATATTAGCAATCAAGTCTTCAAAACTGTCCCTCCAACATATGCAATCTAGCCTTGGGGTGAACATTCCCAAAATGGCTAACATGTAGAAAAAACATCCATGAAGGAGAAAGAGCTATCCAAGGGCCTCCTTGAGGCATGAGATCTGATATATAATGGGAATTATCATCCCCAATATGAATCTCTCATCCCAAGCCATCAATCATAAAAAAAATAACTTGCCTCCCAACAAGATAACTCATGAAAAATCTCCCTCCACCTTGAGCTCCGGAAATGAAGGTGGGCTGAAATATGATCATGGAAAGCACTATATCTTGCCCCATGCTGTTCTAACCACCACTTATGATAAGTGTGGATTGTATTCTGATCTTGGGGTGCAAATGTATTGCCCTCAAATGGAAAAATGAAGAGTAGTTCCCCCAAGAATCTCCCCTCCATCAATGAAAAATCAGCTGGCCCAAGACATGTCATCTATGATGAATAGGACAAGATCACCATAGAATGTCCCCATTACATGTTTTCTGTAGGTTATACGATGTGTAGAAAGTGAAAACAATTCCTCATAGGGTTATAATGTA
Source organism: Pinus albicaulis (assembly GCA_034641835.2). Classification (NCBI taxonomy): domain Eukaryota; kingdom Viridiplantae; phylum Streptophyta; class Pinopsida; order Pinales; family Pinaceae; genus Pinus; species Pinus albicaulis. Next base: position 1,307,416,887 of record CM076584.1, on the reverse strand, counting down.
ACCTCATCCACTGCAGCTGCAGAAAATAGCATGGAAAGCATTGCACAACAACAAATATCACATCTACTACTAAATAGTAAATGGATGAATGAATCAGCAACATAATGTCAAACACCTACCCATATACATACAATGGATGGATAACATTACCAAGCCCATGGTTCTCCCCACAAGTGAGAAAATATGTGGTTGTAGCCATGCCTCCTTTCATGTTCCCTTCAGAACATGCACTGCAGAAAATGTGAGAGTTTTTCTCACTCAAAGACACATCCAAATCATGTGCCTTCCTCATAGTCATGCTTCTTTCCAAAATATGATCCATACTAGCAAGGAATTCATGATCAGCAATACAATAAGGAAAATGTTGAAGGTTTCATGTTACTCAAGAATGTACCAACAGTTTTCCCAAAGGTGACAACGTAGTTTTCCAAACTGCTGCTTTAGAAAATGATATGGAAAGTTGTTTTGTGTTACATGAATAGCTATGTGTGTCATGATAACTACTGATAAATATCAAATGGCTGAGCATATCAACTGATAATACATGAAATAAAACACTTTCCCAAGGCCATGTAAAGGATGGTTGTCTCCATCATACAAGTTGGCCCAATTTTTCCCATGGAGAAATCTGATAAGCTTGCCCTCTTGTAGAGCCATGCACTGCAAAAATAATGATAAGAGTACACAAATCAGCTAATGTCAAATCAGATCACTTACCATATACCAAGAGTAATATGATGTATGGATCCATTAATGAACCCTCCAGAGTTGTTTGGCATGCTCCCATGAAGATGAATGAACTAGGTGTTGCAAGAAGATCCTTCTTCTCATGCTTGGGCATCCAAGTCAAGAAGAATGTAGCATAGTAATATATGGCTGCCTTATCCATCTAACCTCCTCTTTATCCATGAAGCACAATAATTGTGAAATTTTTCTAGGACTTGTGGGTTATGGGTCCACCACACTTCCGCTGGGCACACTTCATCCATAGGTCACTGCTTTAAAGAGACAACGTTGTTGGCCTATACCCATAGGTTCCCATCAATACCAAGCTCCATTATTTGACATGCTCCTTGTCAAATATGTCTTTCATAATGCTGCAATACATAAGAGGTTCCTCCCAAGATGGAAGTACCCCCCTATCATCCAAGGTGAAGGAGAGAATTCCATCTCCTCCTCTTACAACATCATGAATCATGTGAGAGAAAATCTGCTTGTGCTCTCTCCCATCAATGTCAAGCAACTCAACTGCTTGCTACCAAATTATGCTCACATCATATGAATCATGTCATGAAGGTGTCATATCAGCAATATGTATCCCTTCTCCTTGCTTCCCAATGATGTAAACATCCTGCCACTTCTCCCCTTCTTTGGTACTCCTCCCATGAGGGCTACCATTCTCCTAAACCAATTCCTGCTCTTTGCATTTCATGAGAGTTTGAAATGCAACTCTTTGGAGACCTCTTAGGAAAGGCCTCTCTCCCATGACTATGTTTGATATATGAGGATCCAAATGTGATGGAGGTTATGTCTCCTCTCCACCCATGTTCAACAATGTTGTTGGTTCCTCCAATGATGTAGCAGCTGTCTCCTCCTCCGGTTTTACAATTTGCTTCATGATTCTCCTTGGAGGTGTCATGGTTTACTTCATCCTCCAAATGTTTACACTCCAACCTCAAAGGTTGAATGCAACTCATAAAATATGTATGAGGATGTGGGCTCATCTTCTCCTTGAACCCCTTGTACAGCACAGTGCAATCATGTGGCCCTAAAGTGGCCATGTGATTCAATCCTTGGACCTCTTTATATAAAACTCCACCATCCTTAAAATTATTTGCTAAAATAAAAAGTGGAACTTTACTCATACCTCGGTGGATCTTGGGACCTTCTTGTGTGGTTTCAATGGCTTCTTCTTCTAATGCAATGGCTGCCTCATCCATAGATGTAGAAGGCTGCTCCTCCAAATCTATAGCAGTGTTGGTGCAATCCTCCTCCCATGGTGGTGTGAGCTTCTCTTCAAAGGTTTGGATCAACCCTTGATCAAAGACTACAAAATAACTCACCCTTGAATGGACCAAGGGTTTGAACCACCAAACAGAGGTTTCCTCCTCTATGTGCAGTGCTGCCATCTCCACTGCTTCTTTCTCTGCCACTGGATGCAGTAATAAAAATGCCTCCACCTTCTTCTCCCAAGCCCTAGCTGAAGTAACCCCATCAAATGTAGACAACATAAATCCATTGCCTCTGATTTCTTCTTTTCCATAGGGCCTTCTCTTCTCCATCTGTTGAATAGACCGTGGGAATGTTGTAGCTCCCCTGAATGCTATAGAATGGGGTTTATAATCACCCAGGTACTTTCTTAAGATCTGGAAATCCAAGCATATGACATGCTGGTCTTCAAGAGAATAGGAAGTGCATGGACCTACCTCTTCTTATCTTTTCTTCTCCTCCTCCTCAGGGAGGCTCTTCTTTATTCCAAAATTAGATGAGATCAGTCTCATATTCTTCATCATTCTCCTTTGAAATCGAACTCACAGGCTGTGCTAGTTCGATGCTCTGATACCACTGTAATGTCCCTTTTTCAGAAGCATTGTCAATCGATAAGAAAATATATTCTAGAGATAGACTGATGGGGAATTTAGTGGATATACCATCTTCACAAGGAATAATGAGCTTTAGAGGCTTCCTAGCTCACTATCAAACTCTGTCTATAGAGTGTTGTCAAGGGACAATATTCCCAAGAGGGAATACAACAAGATTGGGAAACTCCCAATATTGCAGCTAGAACAATAAGCAAATACACCAAATGGAAATAGAAATGAAACCATGAATACATAAAATTCCAGAGAATATAATGGCCATCATATTAGAACATATCAACATGAAATATACATCTTCTTGAGGAAAGGGTCACTAAAGCAAGGCACTAGAGGCCTCAAGAAACCTATACATGAAAATATGAAATACATAGCTGCATAAATAAAGCCTAGGCCATGACTGTGAAGTTTTAGAGAGGAACTGCTGCATAAAAAATGAAATAAAATGATATAGAAATATGGGCTCAAATAAATAAGGGGGAACATGATCTCAACCCCTGAAAATACAAGAAATCAATCCTCTAAAAGGATTGGCTGAAATCTATACAAAAATGGTATTTTGCTGGAACGCTGAAGTAGCTGCGTAGCTGCAGCTACTCAAGAACTGGAAATACATGGAGAAGGCTGAAATGGCTGCCAAAAATTAATAATCCTCCTCCAATAGAAATCTGAAGTGAAAGATTGATCCTTTCACCCAAGACTTCCCCTGCAAAATTTGCTAATCCCTCACAACAAATATCCACCCATGAAAACGTTGTCTAAGAGAGGGACTGCGCTGCCTCTGATGGAAAGTGGTTGGCCTGATAAAAAATATGATGGGATATGCTCTAGAAACACCATTTCTAATCTCCAAACGAATATAACATCCCTCCATTGAAAAACAAGCTCTGGATGGTGTATGGAAACCTCCCCAGCAACACCCAGCAACACTGCACAATATCTTCTGCAGAAAATGCGCTGATGTAGATGGCTGAAGCTAATGGCCTAAATGCCAGAATATGGAGGATGAGTGCAATCCTTCATGAGCTACTCAAGAAGGAGAGGAAATCCTCAACAGGACTCCCTCATGCCAAAAGGCACTGCAGCTCTGCTGAACAGCAAGAGGCAGCAACAAGTCTCTAAGACTCAAATGTAAAATGATCAAAGATGTCCACAATGGCTGCCTTGCTCCTCTTTTATATAATGAGATTTCCCTCCATGGACCCTATTTCGAATTAGGGTTTCCTCTTCTCTAGAATCCTCCCTCCTACGTTTTCCCACATAGTGCTTTCCAACTCATACCAACGCAGTTTGACTTGGTCAAACTTGGCTAAGCATGTTTGCAAAAACCTCCTTTCACACATGGAGGTGTGAAACCCAGCTCTAATATGATCCTCTTTCATATTTAGAGGATTTTTATTCTCTAATGATGTAAAGAATGGGTCCCCTACCCGTTTTATTAATCTCTTTAACAAAAATTAATGTCCCATAAAATTTGGGACATTACACATCTATTGATTTCACTCTTGATATGGTTATGAAGGTTAGGCCTTGCTGCTCTTTATTCTCGATATAAATTGATGCTCATTCTAAATTCAATCCCTGTGACTTGTGGATTGTAAGATCACATGAAATCTTTAATGGAATTTGTTTGATTTCGTCTTATCACCGGTGTGATAGGTACAATGTTTGGATAGCTTGCATCAAATGGAACACCAACATACTTATAAAAAACAATAGTTGTGAACATTGGAAGTTGAGGTGGCTTAGAGGAAAGCATATAAAATATATCCTTCAGATAACCAAGTGCACCATTGACCAAACTAGCTTTGACCCAAAAATTACATGTGAACATAACACGTTGACCAGAACACAACAAAACTTCATGGTCCAGTTAAACATCATCATCACCACTGATCTCTGAGTTCCTTGAATTCTCGACAATACATCGTGCAGTTGGAGAGTATAATGATTTCAACATATCCCTGTTATGGAAGGACACCAAATTATTTGTTGGTAACATGTGAAATACTACATTAAATAAATTCCTTGCTCTAGGATGCAACCTCATATCAGACCGTGACATAAGAAAATCCCAATATTCAAGAACAGGTTCTGGATTTCTTTTTTTATTGAGGACTCTACAAAAGCAATATTTTTCTCATTATTCCCTTGTTGGTGAAATATTGTGTCAAAAGTGATAACAATGTTCAATTTTTTCAACGTGAATTTTCCTGTTGTATTACTTACATAAAAAGGATTATCTCTCATAGGAGGTAGATGGCCAAGGTCACCCACAAGGATTATGGATCTATCACCAAAAGGACTAAATGATTCTCGTAATCAAGCATATATTTTCTTGAATAACCTTGATATTATAATTCTCATTTAATAAATAAATATAGAATACATCTCGGTTCTTCTTGGAATAATCCTAAAAATTTCCCCTGTAGTTGTTTCATATTTTTAATTGGAATTTTTAGAGCTGAGTGGATTGTTTTCGCATGTATATTAAAAGAAAATATTCCTATTGGGGCAAGAAAAAGTAAAGGACTTCTTCCATTACTTGAAAAATTAGAAAGAGCTTAAAAAATATAATTGATAAGGAAAGACTTTCGAGTTCCTACAGTGCCATAAACATCATAAGAAGAGATTCATGAATTTCATATTCAGCAAAATGCCTTAAAACAATTTCAAAAGAAAGTCGTTGTTTTTCTACCAATGAATCCGTAGATGCAATTGTTCAGTTTGAAAGTCAAAAAATATCACTCCTTGACTGTCCTTTTCTTATAATATTAGTAGCTTCTTTAGCCACATCATCAGAACTAGTTGTACTTTGTCAATCAAAGGATATATCAAAATCCCTTCGACTAAGGGTGTGAATATCATAAACATTCACATTATTTGGTGGAACCAAGAGAGAGAGAGAAGATGTCATTCTTGAAAATCATCTTCAGGGTTCATTTCATGTTTAGAAAAATCACCATCTTCTTCATCTTCAATATTTTCGACAATTGATAGATGAAGATCAACATTCCATGCTCAATACCGGAAATTCCTCCAATTTTTAGTAATAATTTCAGTCAAAAGCCCAATTTCTGCAGAAATATCTCGAAATGTCTTGTACAAGAAAAATTTCATCTAAAATAATGTTTAAAATTCATCGGAACCCTCACTAGGAATACTGAACAATAGCATGAACATCTCCATGCTTCCAACCATCTTGCTTACATTTTCTATCAAATGACCAAGCTATTGTTGTTTCTATCAAAGATAGATGTCCAAGGAAAAAAAGTCTCTTTTGAGAATGTTGAACAAAATTACTCTTAGATGAGCATTGCATGTCATCCCTTGATATTTTCCTCAAAACCTTTCTTCCAACATTTAAGGAAACAATTTTTTGACTACAAACAACACTAGTTATCTTAAGCAACACATGGCATGTTTCTTGTGTTCCAATGTCACGGTAAACAATCGTTTCTGCAAGAAACCTTCTGTAAGAAATCAAAGCATGATCCTTAGAGGTAATAAAATTTGAAATTCTAGTTAAAATATCACGATAACTTTCAGACCTTTTTTCTACTTTTTATGCATACTTAGCAATATACTTCAGGACAACATACCGAGAAAGCACTCGTTGGCAATCAACATTTGCACGCCACATTTTTATAAGGTCAATTTTATGTACATTGAGCCTATCATCATTTCTTTTCAGGTTATATTTTTTTCTTTCTTGATCATTTATGAACAATGTTGATACCTTAGAAATATCCCATGGAGCATTGTACCGACATGTGAGAATAGTGCCCTTTTTTTGTGAACAAGAATCTACACTACACTTTGTGTGCCTTTAGACATAGTTTAACAAATCTTCATAATCATTATGAAGATTGCAAGAGAAAATCTTATCAATATTCAATAATCAAGGGTAATCATTAAGGCTTCTTGGAACCATTACGTTGTGACCATGTATGTCACGTGGATTCCATGCAGTTACATAATTGTCAAAGAATATCTTTGCAAGTTGTACATCAGAAGAATTTGACCAATCAAGTCTTTTCATGTCAAGAGTGCCTTAAAACCATAGGAAACACTGGATATGTGTTGAAACTCTATGATGCCACTCATATTTGAAGCAAAATTAATATACAATTACTAAAAAATATAAATAGAACCATAATAAAAAATAAACAACAATAGAAAATAAATTCAATAAAAAAAACCTGTACTAGATGTATTTTTCTTTAAGATATTTTTGGATAACTTCCTCTTGAAATATATTGAATCTATGGTGCATAAATGTGTCCAATATGAAATTATTGGATAACATTCTCAATTTTCATAGGATCCTCATTTAAAGAATGAGAATGTGAATGAACATGCATGAGGTTATCCAACTCTGGCCACTTTGTGTTAACTGCAGTAAAAGTATAAAAAAAATATGGACATCCAAATTGAGTGATCATGTCAGTCAATTCAGCTCAAAATTTAGTCCATTATTCCGTTTTACCTCTGAGAGAAGAGCCAAACTTCATAATATGATCAGCCAACTTATTATCTAGAAAATCAGAAAGTGGGTTTCGCAAGTCTTCAATTGTCTTCAATGAGTTATCATGTCAATTTTTCTTCATAAAGACTACAACAGCTGCCTAGTTTTGATGTCGCATTATCATGTTCAATAGGTAATATCGAAAGTGAGGATGGCTTCCAAACCTTTGATCAGAGTATATAAGAAGATCCAATGCATATTCATGAAGTTCAACACTACAAATACGTGGTTGCAACCAATCAACATCACCAGTGGGAAACAGTGTGGGGAATCCCATATCTAATATCCCGTCAGTATTATATTCATCCACCATAGAGGTTCCAATATTGGGCCAATCCATTTCTTGAACATGTGAAGAATCAACATTATCAAGAAATTCTCTAATTTCTTCCACTTATCTCCATTCATTAGGTAGGCGAGAAATAAAAGAAGGAAAAGTGGGAAAATTCTCAACAGGTAACCCTTCATTATTATTTGCATTGATCTAAAATTATTCAATATCAAAATCAACTAATTTAAGCCTGGATGAGACATCTATTGATCTTCTAGGAAAAACATTCATTGCATCATAGTCAATTACAACCTCTCGATAATATTGATCGCATTCAATTTTGAAAATCAATGCAGCCATAACTCGATATATTTTGACATAAAATTCATAATATTTAGACTGAGTAGCATGTCTCCTCAAAATTAGAAAGTCAAGATATTCAATATGTCGGGAAATAATTTGTGCAATTGTAGAAATATTTTCAAGAAATCTAATTTTGTGACTGCTATACTTATATTTCCCACTTCGAGCATGTGTCACTTGAAAAATAGGATCCATACGTGCTATTAGAATTTCTTCAACTTGAGTAAGAACTCTTAACATATGAGGTTTCTCACTAGGATCCATGTTATTATATCCAGAAAAATGATGGGAACCTCTTTCATTCTTACATCGTCTTCAAACAGTTCCTTTAGAATCTCTCAAAACTTGGATTCCGGGATATGATTTTTGGCATATGTGGCACATTTGGACAACCGACAAGCTATCAATATTTTCTCGAAATATTTTATGCACTCCAATCATGTTTTCATCAAAATGAATATGATTTGTATCGGTAAGACCATGTGGAGAACGATGTGGAAGAGTAAATTTTCTTCTAAAATGTACTTTATTTTCAGCACCATGAAATTCCCTTCCCAAATTTGAAACATGTGGAATTGATCTATGATAGTGCCTTTCCAAATTTATGGTCTACATTTCTAGAACCTGAGAGGATGATAAGGTGTATTTAGCATAAAATATTTTAAAATTTAATGTCCAACTAATTATAAATGAAAAAAGGAAAAAATAATCGAATGCATTCAATATTTACATTTTTTTGGAGATGTGGATGAAGGCTATGAGATGGTTGCTCTTCACTTCTAACATCGTTGGCTGGAACATTTGGGGAATTAGTTTCTAAGATTGTATTCAAATGAGTTGTTTCCCATTCCAATAAAATAAAACACAATATACAAATAAATTTCCAACCAATAAAGATTAAAAATTGTAAAACTAATCAAATATATTGAAAATTACATTAGTTTGACAATTTGATGATTGGGATTCCATTTCTCTAGCATGATAAGATGAAATCATGTTTTTTCCATATAAGCGTACAAAATACAATGAAAAACTAACAACAAATGAAAAATTGAGGAAAATATCAAATGCATTCAACATTTACATTTGTTTGGAAATATGAATGAACACTATGAGATGGTTCCTCGTCACTTCTAACATCCGTAGATGGAGCATCTACGAAATTAATTTGTATGCCTCTATTAAAATGACTTGTGTCTTGTTTGAAGAAAATAAAGTATGCAATATATTTCAATGTCCAATGTACTAAAAATTCAAAAAATGAAAAATTAAATCAAATACATTGAACATTTACATTAGTTTGTCAATTTGATTCTCGAGGAGAATGCAGTGGAAGGTTATGACATGTTTCATCTCCACTTCTCAGATTAGTAGATGGAACACTTGGGGAGTTAATTTCTACACCTATATTAAAATGAGCTTTATCCTATTCCAAGGGAATACAATACCTTATAATTTCAGTTAAAAGAAGTTGTAAATAGAGTAATGTAATAAAGAAACCACTATTGCAACAAACATCAAAATATCATTGTGCTACCTCCATTGTTCCACGCGAAATGCTATCATGGATGACTGATTCTATTTGTGGGACAACATTATTTTGAGAAGGGAGATTGGAAGATTTGATGTTTCTAGCAACTTGCTCAAAATTATCAAATAAATGGCCAACTAAACTATCATCAAAATCATCACATACAATTTCATCATTGCTTCCACGATGGATGTTTTGCAACTTTTTTCCTTTATCAAAAGATGCAATTCTAGAGACAAAAGAGTTAGGGTGAAAATTTGCATCCACGTTATCGATATAATGTTATTCCTGATTATGAGATGTTTCCCCAATATTATGAAAATTTTTAGGAGAGCATTGAACAACAAAATTATGTTGACGAGGAGCATATTCTGACAATGAAATATTAATGGGAAATGTTATTTCCATGATATCGTCCATAGTATGATACTTGCGAGGAATCATAAAATAATTTTGAAGAGTAGTTTCACTCATTATTCTATGATATGTAGCTTTCCTATGTTCATTTATTGCATCCTTGTTTTTCTTATACCGTAAACAACACATTTCATTAGACCTGTCACACGATGCTGGTGATAGATTATATTTTCTTATACACTTGCTTGTGCCTACATATTACATGTCTACAATGAATAATAACATATTTATTATCGAACCATAAACATTGAACATACGATATATCCAATATAAATAAATACAAAGGAATACAAAATGAATAATTTTTTTTTTGCAACCATATAAAAACATTAAAAGTGTATATGGTCTTTTGCCAACATATAAACTTATGAAAACATAAAACTATTTTTCCAAATGGCTAGAATAAAAAGGCTAAATTTCATGTTTCATATTAGAATCATAATGGGAAACCCATATAACTGGAACAAAATACTATAAGAAATATATGAATTAGAAGTATATCTAAAGATTTGGAACTATATACCATCAAAATATAAATGTAAATACCAAAATGTATATAAATATATAACATTGCTTTAGAACCAATGAGAAAAAAAAAATACAAATACCATGTATAAAATATCATCCACAACCATGGAGATTATATAAAACGAAAATATATATAAGAAATCCTAACAGGAGTAATAGCCTAAGAATCCATGCCCATATCTAATGGTGTCATCTCATCAATAGAATCCATAGGGAGAGCAATTGCAAAAACATTTTCAGAATCAATCAAATCATTGTAATCCTGCAGCATTGGAGACCAAAACCCATACATCTGTTGATTATTATAAAACAAAGGCCCGTCATCATGTCATGTAATAGGAAATTCACTTCACTACAGTTTCACATAAGAACCACACCCTGGACTGTTCGAAATGGGAGATAACTAGGACATTTGATATTTATATCTATAGAAATTTCTTCCAAAAACTTCCATTTGAAGCCCCAATCATCATCAAAGTAGTCAATCCTTCGTTAAACACACGAGTGACCAAATTGGAAATTATCTCTTTCTTCAATTTACCATACATAAGTGGTGACATCATGATTGAGAAGGCATATCAATTGGTTCATGTATATTTCTAATGACATACACCGTATTTCAGTGATTGGAACAAATGAATAACCCCATTCATTTTTTATTACATCAAACCAGTAGATTGTATACCCATATCAAGGATAATCTTCATAATCCTTACCTAGATACAGCCAAAATAATTTAATTTTATAAAAATCTCCATTCTTAGGGGCTGAAGTGCCACCAAATGGAATATGAGCCCTTCACCAAACCCTACCAAGGCTACTGTAAACATAAAATTTAGACTGTATTGTATCATAGATTTGTCTTAGAAAAACCCAGTCATATTTTTTGCTTCTTACATTTTCCAATAACGAAAAGAATCCCCAGTCTCCTATTAGTATTGGCCCAATGTTTTTAAATTAATTTGTAAATGGATTCACTAAAAAATAGTTGCATGAATGTGAGAATTTTGTTGGTAAGGATAAAACTACCATTGGTCCAAAAATAGAATCTACTTTGTATCTTGAATCTATGAATCACAGATGAAAATGAGATATGTGCCCATTTTGATTAAGGTATTCAACAACCAAATAATTTTCTTTATCATTGAGGAAAGGCACCATAAATCCAAATTTGTTTGTAGAGATATGCTTGCAACTCAATCAGAAAGAAGGGTTTCTAAAAACATTCTTCCATTTCTTACAAACAATGCTAAACTTTATCAAATGGAAGAAAACTCCAAATAGCTCTATCCATGATCAAATAAGGAAATCACCTAACATAAAAGAAAACACGTGTGATATCAACAACAAAAAAATTTAGTTAATGTTGAATAGAGTTAAAAATTACATACATACGCAATTTTCCATCTACAGATATAGTAAAATTCACATATACATATTGTATAAAATCATATGAGCGATAAGAACATTATTACAATAGTGAAAAATAACTCACAATTTTATAAACCGGATGTTTACAATCCAATATTATTAATGTCAATAAATCTATTTTTATGTCTCTATTAATGTCTATGTTTAATATTGATGTTAATGTTTTGATGTTCAATATAAATATTAACAAAAAAAACTATTTTTAAAAAATATTAAATAACTCAATTTTATAAATCTGAGGTTATAAAATAACCTAATGCTACATGAACCAAATGATATAAAAATACCAAATTTGTTAATTCTAATGTCATTGAACCTAAAAAAAAGCTAAAGTTAATTATAATGTCATTGAACCTAAATAAACCTAAAGTTATCAATGCTATTCTTTAATGAAATATTTATATTGGTGTTTAATGTCAATGTTCACATTAATGTATAAATTCAAATTTTAGTTTTATATAAATTTCTATGTTTAACATTATAATATTAATATTAATTGACATTAAAAGAGATATTGATATTTAACATTAATATTAATAATTTATTTATTAATTTGAAACATTTATATTTATTATTAAAGTTAATGTCAATATGTATTATTAAATTATTAATGTTAATATCAATCAATATCTATTTTAATAATATTAATGTTAATTTTAAATAATAATAATAATTACAATTTCTATTTCAATTTTAAACATTTATGTTTATAAATATTAATAAAAACATAAATATTGAACTTTCTATAGAGTTGAGAGCAGTAGATTAAAAAGACTAGAATCCACACAAAATTAAAAATATATAATTTATACAAGTAAGAGAAATATATAGTTGATACAATCTTTATATTGAACTTATATATATATAACATAAAAACGCTAAAAAAAAAGAAACTATCAATTAAATAAAATAAGGTTAATTGAATAAAATCTTTGCAATGCAAAAAAATATAATAAATCCTATACATTTAGTACATTGAATATAATAAGTTTATTGAATGAAAGTCGAACAATACAAATTAAATCTGAATGAATGAGCTAAATTGTTAAACATAATTAATATTGTATTAATGATCTTGTTAATAATCTAAATTATTAAACATAATTAATTTTGTACTAGTGATCTTAATAATAATATTGTTATTAATATTATTAATGTTACAAACATTATTTTTGAATATTAATGACAATAACGTTGTTATTATTAGTATTTTTTTTAATATTAATCATCATCATTATAATTTTTAATATTAAATATCAATAATATTATCCACTATAGGATTCTATGATAAATCATGAACATCCACTATGGATCAAGATAGTTCACTATGGCTCACTATACTTATAGATAGACTATGATGTAGTGACGTAGGTATGGCTCACCATGGTAGTCATGTTAGCCATTATTGACTATCATGCTAGATTGACTACAATTGACTATGTCAACAATATGCCAGAAGAGTTATCATGTGTTAATGTTTATATTAATTTATAATTAAGTAACTATAAATGTGTAGATTATTATATTATCAATGTGTCATTAATGATATATTAATTTTTTATTAATATTATTTAAATATTATAGTAATGCTATATATATATATATATATGAAATTATTAATTATTAATTATTAATAATATAATAGTAATTAAATATAAGTAGATTAACTATATAATAACTATAATAATTTAAGAAATATTTTAATTATTTCAAATATATTGATTAAAATATTACATAACATTTATCTCATAATTATCAATAATTAAATTAAAATTCTACATTTTTATTCACAAATTAAATTATAATTAACTAAACTAAATTGAATTAAATTTCTAAGACTTTATATGTAAATTAAAATTAAAATAATTAAATTAAAATCTAAAATTTCATTCACAAGTAAATTTACAATGATATATCAATGTTCAAATTTTCTTTATTGTATTGTTTGATACAATTAATGTTCTTTTTTTTTTAAGTTTTGTTTGACACAATTATGAAAAGATTGTTATTTTATTATTATAAAACTTAAATATGTTGTAATTTTGATTATTGTTCGAATTTTATTTTCAGTTATTTAAAAAAAAAACTAATTTAAATCATATTCAAGCCATTTCATTGTTAAAAATTTATTATTATTTGAAAATAAAATATATTAAAGAAATCAATATAACCAATTAAAATTGATACATATTAAAGAAACTGTATTAGTTTTAAAACTTATATTTTATAGCAAATTAAAATAAAAAAAATAAATGAAATATAAATAAAATTTATATTGATTATAATTAACTTTGTCAACCATAGGCTAATAGATTTATCATGTGTTAATGTCTATATTAATTTATAATTAAGTTATTATCAATGTGTAGATTAGTATATTATCAATGTGATTACTATTATATGTGTGTGTGTGTGTGACATTATTAACTATTAATAATATAATAGTAATTTCACTAAACAAGTTTTTCAGGAACTCCAAAAAAGCCGAAGTGCTACGTAGGTTTCGGATAATTGGAGGCTCAAAAATATTCTTCACCAGATCAAGATTCATATTAACCATGCCAAGGGTGTCATCTTCCATGCTGTCAAACACAAAGAGAACCAACTGGAGGAAAAATTGGCCAACACTGGTGTGGAAGGTAATCTCCACATCCTCTCTCAAGCGTGGGATGACCTCACGGAATCTAATGGAAAGGAAGATTGTGCCATCGATATGAAAAAATAAAGGTCGTACAGGTAAAAAACAGATCAAATGGGTTATTTATCCTCCTTCATTTGCATCATGATCTAAATCCCCCATAACCTCTCTCGCATCAGCAGAGGTATAAACGACTCCATGTACTCCACTACTTGTCGCCCTTTGGGCCTATCCAACCTCATGCGCCCCTGCCGCATTAACCACCCTTTGCACTATGTGTGCTTTCTTATCATTTCCCTCCCCTTTAACTCCTATCACTCCACCTTGCCTGCGGCCTATGTATACTTAAACTCGAGGATTATTGTCTCATTCCTTTGCAAGTATTCTCCTAAGCGCTCCTCTATCCCTTGTATGTGAAGGCTTCGACCTATTACTTTGCTCTGCAACCTTCCATTCTACAAGCCCTCCATCGGCATGCCTCCTCGACACTGTGATAATCCAACCAAAGGGGGCGACCACAGTCACATCTCACATTGGTCTTCCTCTAACAGACCTCTAACTATAAGAGCGACGAATGTCATGAGAATTGTTGCTATCATTTATGAGAACACCACAACTCATGATTCCAAGGATCACATCCTCCAACCACGAACGTCCACCAAAGGGTCTATCAACTGGAAGAGGTTGACGCTTCTATCAACTAGATTCTGAATGCTATATTAACAGGGTCAAGGGAAAAGAAATTTAGTAGAGATATTGAGATCCATTGAAAAAATAAAACCATACTATATTTAGCTCTGCAGGAGGAGCGGAAAAGCAATAATGTAGTGGAAAATAAAATTGATGCCCTCACAGAGAAATTCATGATATATGTGGGGGAGGTCCACCACCAATGTTTTTTTGATAAAAAAATATCCTCACTATAGTATGCTCAAGATAAGAACAACTAGTCGACAAGATATGCCAGAGATCAAAGGGGAGGCAGTAGGCCCCTCCACAACCTCTCTCGCATCAGCAGAGGTATAAACGACTCCATGTACTCCACTACTTGCCGCCCTTTGGGCCTATCCAACCTCATGCGCCCCTGCCGCATTAACCACCCTTTGCACTATGTGTGCTTTCTTATCATTTCCCTCCCCTTTAACTCCTATCACTCCACCTTGCCTGCGGCCTATGTATACTTAAACTCCAGGATTATTGTCTCATTCCTTTGCAAGTATTCTCCTAAGCGCTCCTCTATCCCTTGTATGTGAAGTCTTCGACCTATTACTTTGCTCTGCAACCTTCCGTTCTACAAGCCCTCCATCGGCATGCCTCCTCGACACTGTGATAATCCAACCAAAAGGGGCGACCATAGTCACATCTCACATTGGTCTTCCTCTAACAGACCTCTAACTATAAGAGCGACGAATGTCATGAGAATTGTTGCTATCATTTATGAGAACACCACAACTCATGATTACAAGGATCACATCCTCCAGCCACGAACGTCTGCCAAAGGGTCTATCAACTGGAAGAGGTTGACGCTTCTATCAACTAGATTCTGAATGCTATATTGACAGGGTCGAGGGAAAAGAAATTTAGTAGAGATATTGAGATCCATTGAAAAACTAAAACCATACTATATTTGGCTCTCCAGGAGGAGCGGAAAAGCAATAATGTAGTGGAAAAGAAAATTGATGCCCTCACAGAGAAATTCATGATATATGTGGGGGAGGTCCACCACCAATGTTTTTTTGATAAAAAAATATCCTCACTATACTATGCTCAAGATAAGAACAACTAGTCAACAAGATATGCTAGAGATCAAAGGGGAGGCAGTAGGCCCCTCCACAATCAGGAAAGCCCAGCACGGTGCAAATGAAGGCAACACCCTAGAGTGCCCCATCAATCTTGATGATTATCCCATGGATGACACAAATTAAAGCCTCACTCAATCCCCTGATGCTCCCATGTTTCTTATTTCTTATGAATGATTTTCTTTGGCTTTATTTGCACTATCGCATTGTACAGTTTCTCAACCTGTCAGGGCCTTGTCCTTAAGTGAGACCAGGTTGGCCATTTTTGTTTGGGGTTGCCTCCCCACTTTTTTGTAACTGTCTCACCCCCTCTGCTAACTCCGATGTAAATTACCTCCGAAGAGGATCACATCTTCTTCCACAATTCTCTATTATAGGTGTTGAAGCTTTCGCTCTCACTAGCTACTTATGATGTAATTACTTTTTCATATGTTAATAGAACTTTGTAATTTACAAAAGCTATATATATATATATATATATATATATATATATATATATATATATATATAATAGTAATTAAATATAAATATATTAACTAAAATATTATGTAATATTTATTTATTAAATATTAATAATTGAATTATACATTTTTATTCACAAATTAAATTATACTTAACTAAATTTAATTGAATTAAATTTCTACTTAATATGTAAATAAAAATAAAAATAATTAAATTAAAATATAAAACTCATTCATAACTAAATTTACAATGATATATTAATGTTCCTATTTTCTTTATTGTATTGTTTGGCACAAATAATATTCAAATTTTGTTTCACACACTTATGAAAGTATTTTTATTTTTTTACTATACAAAGTGAATCTTTTTTAATTTTGATATTTGTTTGAATTTAAATTTTAAGTTATTTTTAAAAAAAAATATTTAAATCATAATATTATTGTTAAAACTCATTATTATTTTTTGGAAACCAATTAAAATCGGTACATATTAAAGAAATTATATTAAATTTTGAACATAGATTTTATATCAAATTAAAATAATAATAAAAAATAAATGAAATGTAAATAAAACTAATTATAATTAATTAAAATGAAATTTATTATTTTTAAAAGTAGTTTATTGTTTGATTAATTTGATCTCATTTTTATTTCATAAAATTAAAGTTGTAGTAAAACAATTTTTTAATTAGATGGTCATGTACAATTAAAAAAAACATAAAAATGAAAAATTTTATGGATAAAATCATCTAGAGACAAGTCTTAAGCATACTTTAAGAAATTTTTTTTTCATTTAAACCATTCTAAAATAAATAGTCTTTAAAGTCATTAAATTTTGTATTTTTAATTATTTCTCAAAACATAAAAAGTTGTGACGATCTCATATATTAATAGTAGAACTTTTATATTAAAAAGCTTAAAATATTGCATCATATAATTTATTTTTTAAAAATTAAAAACCTCATCACAATCTCATATATTGATATCTACATCCATATAATAACAAGAAAATTTATATATTAAAAAAACATAATAAAATGCAACATATAAATTATTTTTGGATTTTATGTAATCAATTTTTCTCTTTCACTAATACATAATTAAACCAAAACAAAGTCTTCTTTCGTAATAATGACCACACATATTTTTAGGTTTTGATAGTATATATATCTGAAACTTAATATTAAAACATTTTATTAATTGAAAATGAATAAATAATTACTCTAATATTATCATGTTGTATTCATTAAAAATGGATTATAAGAGAGGGATCTATAGTAATCATTCTCCCAAAAATTCAAATCTAAAAAGAATTTTGTAAAAAAGTAGCTACTTGTTATGAAGAAAATGCATTTCTCTAAGAACCAAGAATTATTGCAATTAAAAAATATTGGAAAGTAGATTAAATAGAGGGAAAACTCTAGATCCAAAATTTTAGAGATTCAATTAGTATTTTGAGGAAGCATTTGAGGATCCAAATCAACATATGGAAGAGAGCCAATAGAACGAGGATCAAATTGCGAATTTCAACACATTTTATTAGCAGCAATAGCTACTTATCTAAAGATGAACAATTTATTTATTGAAGTGATTTATTGATGGTGTTCAAGTATGGACTGAGGCAACTATTAATGTTCAATATTATGTGTGTGAACTTGTGCCTCATTGGGTATTTGCATTTTAAATGCAACCTCAAGTCCATATTGATTTTTCCAAGGTCTCTTATAGATCCAGATAAGTGAAAGTGAATCCAAATAGAGTTAAAAAAATAATTTGTATCAAAGGAAAATAAAATTTCATACCAAACTCAACTTTTGGAAAATGTAAGCGCTCACCTTGGGACAGAAATTTTAAAATAATCATGTATCAAAGGAAAACAAAATTTCATACAATAATTAATCTTTGGGAATTAAAAAATAATTATGCATCAAAGGAAAACAAAATTTCGTACCAAACTTAATCTTTGGGAAATGTAAGCGCTCACAACGGGGGAGAAATTGTAAAATAATTATATATCAAAGTAAAACAAAATTTCATACCAAACTCAGTCTTTGGGAAATGGTAATGGTGGGGGAGAAATTTTAAAATAATTATGTATGAAAGACAAGAAAGAATTCCTACGAAACTCAATTTTTGGGAAATGTAACGACTGATAATGGGGAAGAAATTTTAGAAAAAAAGGAAGAGAGAATTTTCAGAATATGTATGGTATGAGATGGGCCCTCAATAAGATGAAGGTATGAAGGTAAAATTTGGCTTGGAAAATCTTCGAATAGTAAAGCATAAGGAATTTTACAAAATGAATATAATAATAAAAGGTTATACATGTATGAAGTGCTTAACATAGAATTACCATTTTAATGAGGAATTGGCTACGATGCTAAACAACGTTTTAAACCATATGCTCGCAAAGATATGTGATAAATAAAAAAATTGATGTTAAAATAAAAAAAAGTTGTATGACACCTAGGAAAAAAATTAGTGTAAAATTAGGTAAAAGGATTTTTAATGGTGCACGTGTGAGTCTCTTCCGTGTCCCCCTTTGAAGGCAGACATTATTGACCATTGTCTAGTAAAATAAGAAAATTATATAATTATTTTTGATGGTAGAGGATGCATGCAATTGTTACTGGTTATGGTGTTCTCACATATTCTACTTATGTCTTATAGGCCTCTGATCATTTATAATTAAGGGTACAACCAGGCAATATGCGTTGGCTCTCGCCAGGGAGCATGGGGATTCCATTATGGGGAGAATTGTTGGACCATCTGAAGTCATGGATCAATCCGCAGAATGGAGAATTTCATCAATCTTGCTCATATATTTTCCAAAGTTCTTAATCCATGTGACGTCATCCTCTCATCGAATTATTTTGAAGTTACATCTGCTCTGTTTATGGCATTCTCACATATTCTACTTATGACTTATGGAACAGTGATCGTTCCGAAATTAAGGGTAAATCATGGAAATATGCCTCGGCTCCGGCGAGGAGGCATGGGGATTATATTCTAGGGAGAATCGCTGGACTATCTGAAGTCATGGAGTAATCTGTAGAATCCAAATTTGTGGTATGATATTAGTATACTGTGTATAAAAATTTAAAAACACAAAAAATATATTGGAGATAAATGGTATTAGTTATTATATTTGAAGTTATTTAGGGTTGTTGTCTTTTTTATGGGGAGGAGCCAAATCAGATATGGATTTAACCTCTACAAACTTTCAAACAAAAATCAATTTATTAAAACTTATTAACATTAAAAATATAATGAAATAAACAAAAATAAAATATAAAACCAGATAAATATAAAATGATAAACCAACCGAACTTGAATGGAAAATTGAAGAAGGGAACATGGGCTTTCTAATAAAGTGTTCAAATTCTATTCAGAACATTGTATATATGCTTTTGTATAAATTTATTTTTCGGGGAGCTTGAAGAATATGCGTTTCAAATATACAGAATATTACATCAAATGTAACTAAATAAAACGGAAAAGTATGGTAGTGATCAATAGCCAATGACCCCACACAATGAAACCAATATTGTTGTTACAAAGATGGTTGCCATGTGTCCAAAACATGTCATAGAAAACCATTTTATGCCACTCATTTAATGAAATGAATGCAAAGATTGCATACCACTCACTTAATTAAATTAATGCAACTTGCAATGCATATTGTTTAATTTTTATTTTTTATTTTTTTTATAGCAATTAATCATTTTCGTTACAAACATGGTTGCCATGTGGCCATACCTATTGAGATTACTTTTATTTTATAATTGTGGCCATGTGGCTCTAGGGTTATTAATAATGTTCGTACAAGCATAACGGCTAATGCCATTTAGCACATAAAAACCGAATTCTTCCCCTATCACCATTTCAAATTGTAAATAACATAACACACACATCTCAATACACAACCAAGTTTCAATATAATTTTTTATTTCTTATTTTATTTTCCCTTAATCCTCGTTGCATTATCCCTAATAATTATATGCGGTTATAAAGTGTACCCGTAGTAAACTTTTAATCATACTTTAATTAAAAAATAATTTAAACATGATTGTTAAACATATTTAGATATGCAAAAAAAAATAGTTAAACATGGTTTGAACACCTCATTTAAATATGAAAAATAATTATCATTTGCAATTTTACTAATTGATGAATATACTGAGGTATTTCAATTTAAACCATAAAATCAAGATGGTTAATTATAAAATTCATTAAAATAACCAATACCAACAACGAGACACCTATCCGCGTAAAAATTAATGACATTATTCATTAACGAAACGATGAGCGAAAATTTAACTCGTAGTGAAAGCGGAATTTGTTGCCAATGGTCCTTGACATTACAGCGGCAGACGTCAATATCTGATCAAGCAACGAAGCTGGTAGCAATAGTTCTTCTAAGTATGGTGAGTGGAGAAAGAACCTCAAACTGTTATGTCTAATTGTGATTAATCCATAACCAAAAATTCTCATGGCGAAAATTCTATAACAGTTTCTTCTTTAAAATCTCTGAATTGAATACTTTCAAGTTCCCTCCAAAATTGAATTCTATGGCTGAGCTGGAAGAAGTTTGGAAAATTTTCGCATGCTGCATATATATTGAGAGTACATGCTATAAAAGTCAAATGACTTCCTGGAAATGGTATAAATGGAAAATTTGGAAAAAGTTTAGTATATATCATTTATATTAACAATATTTTGTATTTTACATGTTCATCAAACATTAATATATTATTTTATCATATACATCAAAAACATATTTTTTAATATGTTTTACATAATATATAATATATTTCATATATATTATATATTTTATATGGTTTGAAGTTAAAAAATATTATAAAATTTAACTAAATTATAATTTTTTAAAAATTATTATTTAAATTATACAAAAGTTTTTATAAATTAATTTTAAATTACCATTAAAATAATACAAAAATTTTCTATAAATTAAATTGTTTAAAGTCCATAAACCTTTGAGAAAGATAAAAAGATTTATTTAATGGCAACTATTAAAAGAAAAAATGATCTAAATTAAAATATTATTTTAAGTTCTTATTAATATTAATATATATATTTAAATAAGAACATAGCAAAACTCTTAACCATTCTTATTAGTAGAAGATTAAGGTTAAATCCCTACCATCTACTTAATAGCTATCAATAATTAAATTGAAAATTTTGAGTTCATATTCTAAAATAGCCATTCACATGATCAAAGTAAATTCAAGTTTATCAACACCATTTTACATTTATTATTAATAATAAAATTTGTTCATGATTTAGATTTTAATATTAACTAAATAATTATTGAAAATTTTGAAGTCATATTTCAAAATAGACACCCATGCAATAAATGTAAACTCAAGTTTACCAACAACATTTTACTTTTATTATTATTAATAAGATTTTTTTATGATTTTTCATTTTCCATTATTAGGATTTTTGCATGGCACAATTTACAAAATATTGAGATCATTTCAACATGTCACATAAATGACCCGCTTGGTGTAGAGCAGTCAATGATAGAGTGTGGCATGTTGTATGCAAGGTCACCTGGTTGAGTGAGATGAGAGGAGAAAAAAAAAAAAAAAATGGGTCTAAACTACCTAAAAAATAAAACATGTCACATAAATGATTAAAATTGTTGTTTATTTTTCAAGATATAAATCTAAAATCATCCCCACTTCTTTTTCATTTGTTATTCTTTCTAATTTCATTTTTGAGCTTATCTAAGTTCACATACCATTTAACATATATAGTTACTCTATATTTTATAGGAAATAAACAAATACTTTTATATGTAATTATAAGACTTATTTTTATTTTAATAAATCTCTTTCATAAATAAATATGTGTAAGTAGTTTTTGAAATATAATATTTAAAAAATATTTTAATTTTAAAAATACAAAACTATAATATTTATTATAACTTTATATATTTTTATATTTATTTAAAATTATTGAAAAATATATTTATTATTTTCATTTCAATTACATTAACTTTAATTTTTAATTTTAAAATTTTATGAATATAATTTTTGGAAAACTAAATGAATCAATTCAATTTAAAAATTACTAATTAAATTATTGTATTTAGAAGCTGTGTGTTACATGATGTGTGCGAAAGTAGTAGAGGGAGGGCATTATACACCAAGTCAAATACAGGTTGCCTTGTTTGGCGAATGAGAATGGCGAATGAGAATGGTGGCCCATAGTCTTTATGAGTGCCAATGTGAAAATAGTTGTCCTAAGGCAGCAACATCAAAGCAAGCAGATTCACGAGTTTGGGATCCAGTTTACTAGGTGAAAGCAGCGCGAAGCCCATTCCTGTCTATCAATAACTATAAAATGCGAGTTGTACATGGTATCCTATCAATAACTATAAAATGAGTGAAGGCTCCAAAATGAGAATTGAATTGAACTGAATTGAATTCAGTATTTTTTAATTTAAATTGATTTATTTAGTTTTTTTTTTTAAATTATATACCAGCGATATCATTGTTAAAAACATATTATTATTTGAAAACAAAATATATTAAAGAAATCAATTTAACCAATTAAAATTGATACATACTAAAGAAACTATTAGTTTTTAAATTTTTATTTTATAGAAAACTAAAATAAAAAATAAATGAAATATAAATAAATTTTATATTGATTATACTTGATTATGTCAACCACAGGCTAATAAAGTTATCATGTGTTAATGTCTAAATAAATTTATAATTATATTATTATCAATGTGTAGATTAGTATTATATTAAATTCTTATTAATATTATATATATATATATGTGTGACATTATTAATTATTAATAATATAATAGTAATTTTGCTACCCAAGTTTGTCGGAAAATCCAACAAAGTCAAAGTGTTACACAGGTTTCGGATAATTGGAGGCTGAACAAGATTCTTCATCGGATCAAGATTCATATTAACCATGCCAAGGGTGTCTCCTTCCATGCTGTCAGACACAAAGCGAACCCGCTGACGGACTGTAACACCCCCAAGTTCTATGCTTTTCAAGTTAGACATTTGAACATAAATCCAAAGGGGAGTGGACCCCAATGGATAATTATTGTGTGGATGTAGTTAATTATGTATTTATGAAAAATAAATAGAATGGCTATGTGTGCACTATGACCAGATGAGAATTTTGAGATCACATGCCTAATCCATGACACTAGTAAATTTGGCCCAAATTCCGACGGCCAAAGTGTCGTAATTGGGACACCCAGTGATCACAAGAATGACAGTTTGAGGCTGGACAAAGTGTGGTTAGACTTAAAGTCGTAATTCTGACACTTCGATAAAGCGTTGGTATTGCGACGCTTGTTCTGACATTTTACACAAGTGTCGGTATTGCGACACATTGTAAGTATCGCAATTGCAAGGCTTGCAAAGCGTCGCAATTGCGACACTTAAAAAGTGTCGCAATACCGACGCTCACAAAGCTTCGCAATATCGATGCCTCCAAAGCGTCGCAACAATCTATGGCTAACCACGCTTTCAAAATCATCACAAGACCGATCGAAATGGAAAAATTGCAAGGCATCAGAAGACCGACGCTTACAAGGCGTCAGAAGACCGACGCTTATAGGGCGTTGGAAGAGCGACAACAGGTTCAATTTAAAAAAAAAAAATGAAAATATTCTGAATGCCCATTAGCAGATGTTGCTGGGAGGGCTTGTCTCACATCATCAATAATTTTATTCTGATGCAAATCTTGAACAGGGCTCAAATCTACATTTGCAAACTACATCATTCGAGCGACGGCATGTTAAATTTTTATAAAAAAAAAATGAAATAGCCCATGGTCATTGCAATATGGGTTATTCGATAAACGAAAATAGGAATTCGAAAATGTAATAAAATATTGTAATGAATTGGAAACTGTAATGAAACTATAATTGAAAGTTCCCTCGGATAATGAAAGAAACTGTAATGAAACGACAACAAGAATTGGAAACTGTAATGAAATTGTAATGAAAGTTCCCTTGGATAATGAAAGACAAGGTTGTTAACAAGAACCAACTCTAACTAAGCTCCATTCAATTGTCATGAATACTATATTCATTTAAAATAAATATGGCCACGTTCCATTATTACTGGATAATTTTTTTTTTTATGTTTCTACATATATGCTATAGTGACAAGGTTCATCTACTTGCAGAAGCATCTACCACACAGATGTAATCGATAAAGCCTGATATGGATGTTGATGTGGTTCCCAAC
This sequence comes from Pinus albicaulis, assembly GCA_034641835.2. NCBI lineage: Eukaryota > Viridiplantae > Streptophyta > Pinopsida > Pinales > Pinaceae > Pinus > Pinus albicaulis. The sequence goes on along the minus strand of CM076584.1, from coordinate 1,307,392,065 downwards.
TTCAAAAAGTGTTATCAGCAATGGCAATGAAAATGCAGATGCAATACAAGACAAATTACAGAGCTTATTACTATCCTCCCAACATTTGTCTTGTAAATTCTCAAAAATGGTACTGAGAGGTATTTCTCCATCATGGAACCCGTAGAAATACTCTTTCAAACCATCGACAATATTTCTGGATATTTTTATCTTCCTGGTAGCATCATTGTGAAACTCTTCAAATATATACTTTTGTAGGTAAAATCAATCTGCGATGACATTGCATTGATGAAACCTATCCAATTAAACAACATCTCATCCAATAATGCCATTGACACACAAGGAACAATTCGGAAAAGAGAAAACCAATGAAAGAAAGGGATATGTTATCAAGGTGGAGCTATCAAGGTTACCAATATACAATTTGAGATTGAAGCCAGTAGAAAACTCACTGAAAGGTACTAGTGGCTACTTCTATCAAGAATGTATATTCAGGAAATAACATAGTGTGACAACACATAATGATCTTAAATTTATTAGGTATCAATACAGAAACCAACCTTGAAATAGTTTCCAACAGGGGAAACATATATAAGAAAAGTAACCTCTGGAGCTGGAGCAAGTCGTAAAATGGCTCCACTACCAAGAATTAGTGGGCATATATAAAGAGAGCCTTTGCCAAAGGGTGGTATCTGCAACCAAATAACATCCATAAATAATCCAAATCCACTCTGTTAGAAATGCAACATTTGGAGTATGGAAAAGAAAAAGCCTTTAAAGTCATTCAAACAGAAGCACAATTTTACCCAACGCTTGTTTGCCAACACTATTTGTTTTATAGCCTCCACAAATTTTTTTACTGATGGAGCTGGCAAACACATGCGCTCTACACCCATTGTGAGTCGCAATGCATTCTGTTCTGGACGAAAGAGCACGATCCGTTTGTCACATCTCCCATAGGCTTTTGAGACTTCAAATAAACTCTAAAATACCAACAGAAATATATTGTTAAACAACTTCAAAATACTGATAAACGTAAAATATGTGTAGCTGTAAACTCCATGTAACATTTTCTCTAAAAGAACCTTCAGATTGCTAATTATTTTCCTTTAAATGCAAAGCATGATAGTAGCATGAGGCTTCAAACAACAACATGACTATAGGAGAACACGCAATTGATACAAATAATGTTGAATCCTTGTCCCATATCATAAACCATGGTGACATACGAAAACACAATGCAGTGGGGATCTGAAACATCATCAATACAGTTTGTCACGGGTAACTTACAAGTCAAGGGTTGTACAAAAGTTTAGAGCAATACATGCAGAGAAATAAATTCCAATCCAAAGAACACATGCAAGGGCAGGTTTACAATTTGACAAGAAAAACATGCCTGGAGAGCCACAATAACCAATTACTAAGTTCGAAAATTACACATATTTCAGATACTCTACACCTGTCCATGCTAGCATGTACATTGTCATACATTTTGTCAATATATTATATTCATAACATTATACATGAGGAATCTTGGAGTTGTTCTCTGGCCCTTTTTCTTTAGCAAATCTCCTCCCTTGAGCAACACAGTTAATGAAAAGTTTCGGTTTTCCCTTAGCATTTACGAGAGATATAAAATGAATTCGTTATATTGACTTATTTTGACTATATTTTCTATTTGGCATATATAGCCTGTAAATTTTAATATAAATCTCTTTTAACAACCATCTTTTTCCTCTATATCTCTAGCCCTAACAGAAATCTTGTGATAACAATGAAGTTTTTCCCATAGATCCAGTCTTAACAAAAGCGTTAACAGACCATCTCATTTTAGGGAAGAATTTTGGAAGCAACTCCTTGTCATTTACCAATAAAATCTAGAAAAATAAGGGTAGAGTGAAAGTGAAGAAAGAAGGCTTAAAGAGATATGGTAACACTAGGAATCCCAAAAGAACAAAATAGGTGAGGATCCAAAGGGCAATAGGGAAGAATCCCTAAATCAAAAATGCTGCCAACCATCAGCTATCCTAATACTCAAGCCCAAAATGAAGTTGGTGACAAGATTCCTACCATCCATTGGTTGGGTGATCTAGATTCCGCAGTGTTTGACTGACTTAGTATTGGAAATTTGTCTGGCTTGATGTCACTGCAGCCACATAGAAGCTACAAGTAAGAGGTTAATGAGCCAGGAATTAGCAGCTCAGGAAGATCCATTCTGCTTTTTTCTATCCATATTTCCAAGCTCCCATCGTCCATCACATAGGAAAGGATGTGATTACGGTACCTTGCTAGCCTCAATCAACAATTAGCCCACGAAGAGCCTCAATCAACAATTAGCTCACAAAGAGTGAACATGTCACATAGTGGGATTTGAACCTGGGTTTTGAATGATAACAACTTTCCTCTCAGCCCCTCAGACAAGACCCAATTTAAAACTGAGAATACTCTGCTTAAAGTGAAGCACCTCACAATATTACCTCATACTAGATAGTAGAAAATCAGAAAGAAAACCGTTGTACTAGGAAATAGAATATTAATGATCTTGGCCTGCAAAGAATGCTAATATGGATACTGAATACACCTCAGTAGTTTCTAGCATAGCTGCACGTTTTCCATCCACTAATAGGCATTCCCATATGATCAAACTAGATAGGTTTTGCCCACTCACTGAAGGGTGGCACTTCAGAAAAAGAAGCCACTTCATTTTAAATGGGTCAATGCATATACACCAAACAATAACCATATGCAATGTGCTGATGTGCTCGTTCAAGGGAAACCTTGCAAACTGTATTGGTCAAATTTGAAAATAACCTTCTAAACAGGGATAATTTTAAGGATGGAAAATTATCTTGAAGTTTAAAAAATTGGCGAATCTCACTAGCCCCTAATAGGAAAAGTATAAAATGTTTATTGATGTATTTGTAAAATTGTTCAAATTTATAATGATATTATATATATTATCTATATAATGTTGGCGATTTTTAAAGTAAAATAATTTTATTTTGTAAAATTTGGGCGAATCATTTTTATAAAAAGATGGAAATTGGCGAATCTTTTTTTTGGAAAACCATTGAAAATTAGCCCACTTGCGAATATTAGACCCTAAAATTTTCCATGCTTCTAAAGTTCAAGATACTTTTGAAAAAAAATTATAGGCATGAATTGTTGGATTTGAAACAGGCAAAAGGAAAATGTTAGGAAAAAATTTTAATGCCCAAAATAAAATATGTTATGCAAAATAAATAAAACAGAGTTCCACAAACCTGTCCATAGTTCAAGACACCAGCTGACGGCCTTAGTTCAATATTTCCAAAAGGGAAAAGGTCTCCTCCAGAAAATACTCCATCTTGGAGCTACCAAAAGGTGGAGCTATCAAGGTTACCAATATACAATTTGAGATTGAAGCTAGTAGAAAACTCACTGCAAGGTACTAGTGGCTACTTCTGTCAAGAATGTATATTCGGGAAAGAACATAGTGTGACAACACATAATGATCTTAAATTTATTAGGTATCAATACAGAAACCAACCTTGAAATAGTATGATGAGAATTCAAAGTCTAGTTGTTGCCATGTCAAGACACATAAATAGTACGATGAGAATTCAGAGTCTAGTTGTTGCCATGTTTAAAATTTTTGCAGAGTTGTTAAACATTATATTTTCATGCTCTTTGGTTCTAAACAAGCAGCTCATGGGGCACTCCTAAATTACAAGTAGATAAATGCAAAGGTCACAACTTGTGTGCAATCTTGACAAGATGAATTTTGCCTCACAGATTGATGCCCTCTATGGAGTGAATTTCCAAGGCTGCTCAAACACCGTTGGGCATGTACTAACGAAATCGTGAAACCCTTTTTCAACTACTATTGGGGATAGAATAAATTCCTGTAACCCTTAGTCAACTAATGCTTGGGGATAGAAGAAAGGCCCAATCTACAAGACCTAATGCATGTGTATTATTGAAATTTGAAACTAATCTTACATGATTTTAGCTACATCTACTACCGTTGGAGGAAAGAAAATTAAACAAGGCCAAACCCTGAGGGGAGTCGATAGAATTACTACACCTGATGTCAAATGCTAGATATTTATACAGATATTGGTTTGATGCAACCTAGCATTTTGCAAGCTAGAACTAATTTTCATCACCCTGATAATAGTAAGCCAACAAGCTCCACTAATATATCCTCTATTATGGAGCCAAAGTATATGGTTCCAGCAACCAGGAACCAAATACAAGATCTTTCGTAGCAACGGATATTTGTCAGTTACACACATTTCATCCCCTAGAGAAATATCGTAAGATTAATGTCATATTCACAGCGAATATTTTTGTAGTCCTTGAGAAAGCATTTGATGAATTAGTGACCAGGACTGGTAGCGACAATTGGACCATCATTGTAAGGAATTACTACCTTTATGTCAAATGCAAGATATTAAAATACAAATTCCAATTCAACCCAAGCCTACCATTTTTACAGTCTTGATGGGTGACAATGCCTCTGTTACGCAACTGATACTATATGTAACTGTTGTTACAGGCCTTCTAAGTGCTACAGTAAGAAAAACAATATTCCTATTTATGCAACCCTTTGACATCTCATGTCTCTTTAAAGGCTACAAAGAGAAAACCAGGCATTCAAATGCAATATGCATACAAGGAAGATTTCTTCAACATCGAGGCTACTCCTCACAAAAGGAGAGTAATCCAGAAATCTAGGAACCATGAGGCAGTGGGAGAGTCATCAAGTCCTCTGTGATAAAAGGTAGATACCTTTCCTTTCCCCAGAAAACATGTGGGCGAGGAATGTGTATGCATGTCTTCATTTGAAGATAGATTAAATCGTTCAATTGAGGAAGCTAAGAGTTGTCATTTTTCTATTGCTAGTAGTAGTAGTAGCTATATGTCAAATGATATTTTATGTTCAAATCAAAAGAATTCATCACAACATGTAGTCTATAGCTCTTTCGATGATGCTATGTCTTCATGTGAATGTCGAAACCGGAGGCAAGATAAATCTTTGACTGAAGAGAAAGGAGAAACAAAAGTACATAAATTAGAACTTCATGCATATCACTCTACAATGAGAGCTTTGTATGCATCTGGACATATAACTTGGGAGCAAGAAACCTTGGCTGCTCCTACGATTATCAATTCTGCTGAAAAATATTGTTGTGCTTGTGGAAATTGACTACAGAGGGTGGGAGTTGAGTGTTTTTCACTGGTGTAGTTTTATGTGACCATTCATCTCCTCTTTGATGGTTCCTTTTTCTCTTTGTATATGTATATTTTTTTATAGCTGCCTTTTTCTGGTGGCAAGTAGTTTCCTTAGTGCGGACTTCATCTTTTTTCTTTAAGCTAGCAAAATTATACTTTTAATAGTATACAGTATGAGTTTCAAGCAATTCAAACTATTATCTGCTTCCATGGGAAACATATCTGCAGTGAATTCAAAATATATCAGAGTTTTCTCAGGTATATATTCACTCACACGGGCATTAAACACAACATTTACAAACCCAAAACATTTGACTTTTGACTCGGAAGATGTCATACATTTGATTTTCTTGTGTCAAATGTAGGTGTAAGGGTGATTTTAGGTGATACAATTGAAATCCTTCCACCCCTTGATTCTCTGGAAATTTTGACCAAAATCAAGTAAAGGTAACCCAAAAATTATGGCATGAGTCAAGTAATAGTTCTGCTATGCTTGTTTGTGAGATAGTCAAGCCAATGACCACATCCCACGGGATTGATTTTTCCTATAGTGCTTTTTTTTTTCTAAATTTCAAGTGATGTAGTCTCAGGTGTTAGAGTTGTCGGTTTCACGCATATTTTTTTACATTGGAATTTGGAGCTTTGTGCTGGAAATTTTCAAAATTAAAAATTGTTGTTCTTTTGGAAGTTGTAAAATGGGGAATTCAGTTTCTTTAGAATCTAGATAGAGCTTTCTCAAAAGGGCCTTCTCAGTCCTTGAGCAAGAATTTGATCAATTAGTGACCAGGACTGGTAGCGACAATTGGATCCCTTATCCTTATCCCTTATCTTTACTGACCTATTGAAGAAAAGGTATACAGATCTATGATTCTGACAGTAAATAAACTTGAGAAGTGTACAGATCTATCATTTGGAAAACAGTGAAGAAAAGCTATACAGATCCCTTATCCTTATCCCTTATATTTACTTACCTATTGAATAAAAGGTATACAGATATATCATTCCGCCAGTAAACAAACTTGAGAAGTGTAAATATCTATCATTCTTCCAGTAAAACAAACATGAGAAAGGGTGCAGATCTATCACTCTTCATTATCTACTAATTCAATGAGGAAAATATACACCAGATAGATGTATCATGTTTAGAATAAAAAAATTTGAAATATTCATTTTAAATAGAAGACAAAGTTTTAAATGATTGAAACACTTACACAAGGAGATAGCTCGAAGAAAACTTCAATTCGTGATGTCCCTCGTCTGCTGTAAACGGCTAGGGAACATTCATTTTTCCTCAGAAATATTTCTGCCAAGATCTTTGTCATGGTCAGGTGTTTTTATTGGCTTTTGTTATTGAAATTTGGAAACCCCATGTGCTATACCTTGTTTTTTTTAATGAAAAAATAAACAATATACTGAGAAATTCATACATTCACTTACTAGTAACCTGTAATTTTCTTCTAACAAGCCTTCCAAGCACTTTAATGGATAATGGCAATCCATCAAAAGGTTTGATAGACCGATCTACCAAATCTATCGGAACATAGGCTATTTTAACATCAACTTCTCTTCGATTCAATTTTGAGAGTTCCAAACAGAGGCTGTTTGCCATGCTTAGAGTTCATGAGAAAAAGGTTGAACAGAGGCTATTTGCCATGCTCAGAGTTCATGAGAAGAAGTTTGAACAAGCTGAGCGAGAAAAAAAAAATGAATAGGTCGATTAAGAAAATTTGAATAGGTCGAACAAACTAAGAGAGAAAAAATTGAAACTATGACATGAAATCATATGACAATTTCCCACTCAAACATTAATAAATAATTTATTTTATATATTTATTGTAAACTGTTGTAATATTTTACAAAATAAACTTATTTTATTTTATTTAAAAACAATTTATCAATATTTTTGGATGTAAAAATCATTACTTATAATATTCATTGTAATTATTATTTATAAGTAATAAAAAATATTAATAAATATAATATTTTTAGGTAGAATAATTACTTTCATCATATTTTGTAGTTTCCTTCAAAATTACTTTCATTATTACTATAATTATTCAACTTCATTAGTTAATTGTGTTCATCTCATTATTCCAAGCTGGTCATAATCACATGAGTTACCATCAATTATCGGGTGACCTCACATGGTGCGGCAAGACGCACCTGACCAAACGAATATCCCACAAGGGAGAAAATAGAAAATGGGTGGCCTAAACATGCACAAGGGACCTGGGCGGTCACAACTTAGCAAAACTGATATGGGCGCCCTCGAGCAAAACAACCCAAACCGAACGTGCCCAAGGGAGAAAATGGTAAACAGGCCGCTCAAACGTGCACAAGGCACACGATCAGTCACAACTTAGCAAACCTGATACGGGCACCCTCGAACGAAACGGCCCGACTGGAACACTCCCGGTCAAGCGACCTCACATGGCGCGACACGATGCACCCAAATGAACGTCGATGCGACAAGGGAGCAAACTTGAAAATGGGCTGCTTGAACATGCACAAGGCACCTCGATGATCAGAACTTAGCAAAATTGATACGGGCGCCCTCGAATGAAACGACCCAACCCGAACGCGCCTGGTCGGGTGACCTCACATGGTGTGAAACGACGCACTTGACCGAACAAATATCCCATAAGGGAGCAAACAAAAAACGAGCCGCCCGAACATGCACAAGGCACTCGAGCGGTCAAAGCTTAGCAAAAATGATACCGACACCCTTGAGCAAAATGGCCTGAACCGAATGCGCCTGGCTGGGCGACCTTGCATAGCATGACACAACGCGCCTGACCGAATGATGCCATAAGGGAGAAAACAACAAACGGGCCAACCGAATGTGAACAAGGCACCCAGGTGGTCACAACTTAGCAAAACTGATACGAGCACCCTCAAACGAAACTGCCCGACCTAAACGCACCCGGTGGGGGGACCTCATGACACGGCGCGACACAACGCGCCCGATAGAACGATGCCACAAGGGAGAAAATGGAAAATGGGCTGCCTAAACATGCGCACGGCACTCAGGTAGTCACATGAACTTAACAAAACTGATACGGCCACCCTCGAACGAAACGACCCGAACCGAACGCACTTGGTCGGATGACCTCACGTGGAGCGACACTGCGCCCCCGACCGAACGATGCCACAAGGGAGAAAATGGAAAATGGGCTGCCGGAACATGCACAAGGCACCGTGGTGGTCACAACCTAGAAAAATTGATATGGGTGCCCTTGAACGAAACGGCCCGAACCAAATGCGCCCGGTCAGGCGACATCACACAGCGCGACATTGCGCGCCCGAATGAACGATGCCACAATGGAGCAAATAGGCCACATGAACGGGAGAAAGGGTCAACACATAAGAAAAGAAGATCTAATCTCATTGATATGCTTTGGCCAATATTTTTCTTCGATAGGAGTATTTTTCTTTGGGCAATGTAGTGACAACTTTTCTTGCTTCAGGCTTTGCGTTTAGAAAAATACGATATAAATTCCCATTGCTCCATGAAACAACAGTGAAACGGAATGGTGATCTTACTTTAATCAATGGAGATAATTTTAATAAAACACATATTTTCATGGGATGTGTAGGAGAAAGTGTTTATCAAGAATGATCACAAACTCTCTTGCACTTTCCACATATTCTTTTTCTACATAACAAAATATTAGCAGTTTGATATTTTGATATATTATATATATATATATATATATATATAAGATATTTATCTACATATTTTTTCAATTTTTTGTCTTCTCCCTTCCTTGTGCCAATGCCCTTGGGTACATAAGGTACTTGAAACCTTGTCATTTTTTATATCATTGAGAGAGTAATAGCAGTGTAATGTCAGACATAACATACCAATGTCTCATGAAATGTCCAGTCATAAAATTAGCATTTTTTTTATTACACAAATACATAAAATAAATTTTCTTCTATTCAGAGATTTATGTGATAGAAAAACTCAGCTAATAAAAAATAAAAAAATAAAATTTTAAAAATTAGAATATTATTTTTGAATTTACTAAAAACAAATAAATATTCCTTTTTTTGAGAAACTTTGATTAAACTTTCTAAAAAAACTAAAAACTATTAGAGAATAAAGAGACTTTCACAACAAGGCTAGTGCTACAGTAGTAAGTTGTAATATGTTCCTATCCAATTGAATATCTTGGCAAACTATGTAATTCAGAGCCTCTCGATAAAAGGCATTACAAGCATGTTAAAGATCAACCATCACTAAAGATCCACTGGACACCTTCATTATAACTCAGACTGAAAATTAATATGTTGTGAAAGTAATATATGGGATTTTAGTTGTACTTTATTCATATTTAAACATATTCCTTAAAATATCATAGAGATTTTATATTAGGATAATTTTTTCCCATGAGTTGAACTCATCATTTGAAATCAATATTTGTAAATGCCATGTACCATGGAAAAAAATATTCACATCTCAATGCAATAGACATATTGATTGTGAGGCTTTTTCATTTTATATACTGGAGGTGACGTTACTACATTATAGGCAGTGGAAAGTGAAATATAGCTACTTTCCGAAGAAAAAGATAAACTGCATTTCGTATATACAACTACATATCACACACCATATTATGACTTGGACTATTGACTGCAGAATACTTCGTTTCATGCGATATGAGAGACAATACAAGCTAGTAATCGCATGCATGGTTCACAACCAATACATCTTGCATGCATGGATGACAAAAAATACAACGTCTTATTATAAAAGTTAACTGAGATATCTACCTTCCCCTGTACTCCAATGCATTTTACTATCTTCACCAGGTTATGCCATTCAATGCCTCGACCCAGTGGGGTCGTCATGACCAATCCCAGAGCTGTGACCTAAAGGTTGAAAGGATGAAATAGTTTTCTTCACTTAATGTTGAACCGCTTGAGATTTTAGGGAAGGAATTAATTCCCGAAGAAGTCCATCAGAATTCTGATTTGAAGCATTCGAGTTTACAAATATAGTTGGCTTCAAGTTAGTGTCTAAACTAGAATGCTCTTCAATGTCAGCTTTTCTGCCAAAGGGTTCCTTCAGCTCTAGGAGCACCTTTGCAGGAGTCCTTTCATCGACCAGTGAGTAACTAGTTGTAAGAATCACTTTAACCTGAGAATTGTTATTAAGAGAGAATGGCTTGAAGCCCATAATCCGAGTAACGTCACCTAATGGTGCTACAAGCAACAATATTATAATTATAACAAAGTTGTTTATAACTCAATTTATTTACGAAAGACAACTTGTTTGTCTAATGTGATTATCACATGCGAAATGAACGCAGACACGGTAATGAGTTGTCCACGGAGGTTTTGATACTCGAAAGAAAAGAAGAGAATACATGAGAATACTCTTAGATGCATCTCTACAAAACAACTACCGGAACGACTATAGATGAGAATTCGACTAGTGAAATGCATAGACCTTGCCATCCTATTTATCTATTAGCTTTAAGTTCCAGTCAACGAGAAATAGATTCCTACCATGCAGTGCGGAATATTTAATAGATTTCAACCATAACACTACCATTAAAATAACATTTATTCTTGTAAAGATGGAATGGCCAGACGAAAATCATAAAGTAATAGAATACGGGACGGCACGCCGACACTGACAATATGTCGCCAAGTATTGCAATTGCTTTTTTATACACCATATTCATGAATTCTATAGCATTGTATATATTTGTTGCAGTTTCTCACCATTTCTTGTAGGCTAGATTCATGCATTTAATTATGATCTCAGGCTAAAAGAAGTGCTTTCCTGTTGACTTCTTTCTATGACCCAAGCTAACAGAAAATTGTTAATAAAGAAATTGTAACCCATTAGTTGATGTTTCGATTATTCGAGACACTTTGCCACCAACCATGGCAAGAGCGACACATTTCCACCAACCGTCGCAAGAGAGACACTTTGCCTCTAAACGTTGCAATAGCGACACTTTGCCATCAACCGTCGCGAGAGTGACACATTGCCACCAACCGCCACAAGAGCGACACTTTGCCTCTAAACGTCGCAATAGCGACACTTTTCCACCAACCGTCACAAGCGTGACACTTTGCCACCAACCGTTGCAAGAGCGACACTTTGCCAACAATCTGTCACAATTACGACACTTTTTTTAAAAACATCGCAAGACCGACACCTACCTCTAAGTGTTTCAATACCGACACTTTGCCACCAACCGTCACAAGAGCGACACTTTGACAGCAATCCATCGCAATTACAACGGTTTCTTGAAATGGTCACAAGACCGACACTTACCTCTAAGTGTCACAATACCGACACTTTGTCACCAATCATCGCAAGAGCGACACTTTGCCAGAAATCTGTCGCAATTACGATGTTTTTTTGAAAATGTCACAAGACCGACACTTACCTCTAAGTGTCACAGTACCGACACTTGTCTCCAAATGTCGTTATAGCGACACTTTGTGGCAGGATTTGAAAAACTGATAAAATTTGGGAAAATTTCTGACATTTCGTCAAAAGTGTTGAAATTTCCGCCAAATGTGCTAGTGTGAGGTTATGGAAAAAGGTTAAGACTTTCCCCAAAAACCTTTCAAAATCCCTTGAAGGGAATTATTTGTAAATTAGATTGAAGAGGAAAAATCTAAATTCCCTAATGATGAGAAAGGTAGTTGGGAAGAGGTAAAAAGCTGGAAAAGCGGAAAGCAGCTTTAAAGTCTCTAATTAAGGGAAGCCTGGGAAAATAGGAATAAAATCGTCCTGAAATTCTCGACGTAGAATTGGAAACAGGCTTTCGGGAGAGCATAGCTTAAATAAGCTGCTCCAGAAGAGATTGACGTTAGTCTGTCCTTGGAGGATCTCAGCTCGGGGGTGAGTTTTGGAGATAGAAGAACTCTAAGGTTGGGAGGATTAGTCATAGTATCGGTATGCATGCATAATTTTGGAGATTATTTCAAGTCTGTATTAAGTATATCAAGGTTATATGAATTTTTATATTAGAAATTCTTATCCAAATTTTAGATTGACTGTTTTTTTAGTACCTCATGCAGTTACAAACTAGATCTAATAGCTGAAATTCCAGTATGTTTAATAGCAGGGAGAAAATTAAGAAGGGACCATCACCCAGAATGTCAAAACCAAAGATGGTTTGGATCTGGGGATAGGTACCCTGCAGTAATAAGGTTTAGAGATGATATATCATCTGAATGGATCATCTAATAAAAAATTTAAAGTTGTAGCTTGCTGTCTTTTAAATGAAAAATTAGTTGTTGTGTTGTATAACCAGAAAATTTTAAAAGAAATGTAAACAGGAAAAACAGGTAGAAAATAACTAAACCTGTTATAGAAGTATTGATTTCAGTATAATAGCCATACTACAGTAACAATAATTGTAGAATTAAGAATTTAAATTGTTCTATTACATGGAAGTTTAAATATACAAAATTAGAAATTAAATCCTAACTAAGTAACTAGGATATGAAGTTAGTGAGTATAAAGTATCAAATTCAGTTTCATTACTTCCATTTGATTGCAGAAAAATAATCTATATTCTATATTTCCAAGGGAAGAGTTTAATATACACCAGAATTACAAAAATTTTCAATAAATATAACAAGCATATAAGTAAAAATTCCTATTGAAAATCTACTTATGTGTTCTAAAAGTATATGTGTAGGAGAAGAGTAAAAGCATATTTAAAATATTGGAAAAGATCATTTATCCAATTTCAATATCAACTTCTGCAAAAGAAGTTGAAACAAATGAAGATAAATGAGCAGATGTATATGTATGTATATATGCATATACATAGATGCTAAAACTCTATAATCATAGATGCTGAAACTCTATAATTATAGATGCTAGAATTTATATAAAGCTTGCTAATTCAAAAGTTAAAGTAAGGGCATATTGGTCTATTAGAGTTGGACAAAACGCTGAGGAGCTGACTTGAGAAATGCAAACCAGTATCTATATATATATATATATATATATATATATATATATATATATATATATATAAGTCGACTAGTTTAACTGATAAGAAATAGAGTCAAACCAAATTTCCTCATTGGAAATCTTAAAATAGTAAGAATACCTATAATTACCGAAGCTATGATCGTAAACAGGAAAAAGGAGAAAAAAAATTTGTGTATGAGAGATTTTACAAATGGTATCAAAGCATTAGCTAAAACACTGGGCAAATCATGTGCTCACACAGAAATATAGGCTGCTAAAAAAAAAAAATTCAGTGGAATTTCAAAATTTTTTAATTATACCTTCCTTCTATGATAGGAATTAGAGGATTATACTACTGTTGGTTGTGAAAGAAGTTGTAAAATGAGAAATCCATGATTAAATAGCGATATAAGATTTAACCATGGTGATAAGAGAGATTGTGGGTAAAGTGGTAAGAATTGCCCAAAATTTTATTTCCATAAATGGGAAAATATGGAGTATATTTAAAATACAAGATCCACATAAAAGAAAGGGAAAAAAATCTTGCCTTAGAGGACTGTTGAAATTGAAAGTTGAATATGTTCTTAGTAGTAAATAAGCCTAGTGAAGAAAGTAAAGTTGTGGACAATAGAAGTACCTCAAAATGCGATACATCGTAGAGTACTTATAATAAGTTAGATATCTCATAGTAAATTGATATTTTTAAATTATTAGTGTTCCATAATTCTATTAGCAAGTGACACCTTTTATTAGAAATAAATTATAAACATAAGGTGATATTCATAAATATAATACTTAGATACTTTGTACGCAGTATCACACAGTTAGATATTTCTGTAACAGGTACAGCAAAACTGAAACTATCAGTGATATGCGCATATAAGAACTGTGTCTTTATGCTTAAAGCATAAATTAAAATAAATGAAAAAAGAAAACAATATAGTACTTGACTTAACTAGAAGAAAATAAATAAGATGATTTATATTTTATTCTAGAAGTATTTTATTTCCAACAGAAGAAAAAAAAAAAAAAAGGGCTATGAGATGCAATTCCTATTCTATGCCGAATGACAAGAAGGCTATTCTATAATACTAAATGAGGAATCATCATTTACAATTCCATTTATGATTTAATATTCCTATATGACCTAAATATAACAGAAAATTAGTACCCAACCAAAATAAATAGAAAATTTCAGTAAATATGGAGAGAAGAGACATTCTTGTTTTGAAAGCATACTGAATAATCTACGCATAAAATAGGAGAGTTAAAATGTCATGTTGGAAGTATGTGTAATTAAATTATGTATCACCCTGATGTATTAAGTGCATAAAAATAGTCAAAACTAGAAGCAAAGGTAAAAGAAATTTAGTTCTGAAATATACATCAACTTTGTAATGAAAACTTTAAGGTATCATGACAAAAAAATTTTTAAGATAACCATTAATTGGGAGAATCGATACAGGGGTTGTTAAAATTATATAGTTGAACAAATCAATGCAGTCCTAAAGTACAGTTAGAGTAGAGAAGTATAAAAATAACCATATAGAAAGATCTATTCAATCGAACAGGTATAGTTGTGTGTATATATATAACCTTGACATTCTATTGTATGTTATGAAATACAAAGAATAGTGGATAAAATTTTATACCACCACTGAGTGAATATCATGGATTTTTTCTACGAAATTTATTTCCTTGTTGAAGAAATTCTCTCCTCGGGTATATTAGTATATATCTTAAATATTTTCAAATTTAGAAGAGAAATTTACATAGTTCTACTTAATATTGCAAATGACTTAAGGATGTAATACTTCTAGAAAACTAGGTGCATTATAATACCAAACTAAGAAATATCAGCACTCTTGTACTTGTGAACCTTAGGCTGGTATTCATCCTCAACTTTACAGCGAACTTAAATGTAAATAATTAGTAAGAACCCAATTATGAATGTAGATGTGTAAATACAACAACAAAGCTAAATTCACGTAGGTATAGAAGATATTACCTACAAACCACGAAGAAATTCATGGTAGGAATATATATATATGAAGAATTGATACTGAAAAGGATATAATAGGGAAGAAGTCTAGCTGACCTGAATAAAATTTAACTAAAGAATAGGTCACCATGTCTTCAAAATTATTCTAACATCGGTCACAAATTCAGGGAAGGAGTGGTTTAAATGTGCCAATGTGCCTTCTGCATTGAAAACGGGTAGAGGTTCACATTGCATATAAATGACCGAACAAAAAAAAAAAAAAAAAAAAAATTACTATTTCTGTAAAGATTAGAATTCTAAAAAATTTTGAGAAAAGGAAATGCTTATCTCGGCGTTGATACTATCAGTAAATAAATAATTAACGAAAAATGACTTATCGGCCCTGCAAAATGGAAAGAAAATGCTTGGGAATTCCAATGAGATATACATGAACGATAAGTTGAAAATAATGGAACTGTTGAATTTTTAGGAGGAGCAGGAGTTCACTCTTAAACTATGTTTCTCAAATTTACAGAGGAAAATCAATCAGTATTCTACATTTGAGAGTATTAATCTATAGATTACTAAGCTTCGATTTCACTCCGTTGTAACTTCTAATTCCATAGCAGGGGTAAAATAACAAAAATAGGGAAATCGAAATTTTAGGGAAATTTCTTACTCCTTGTTTTTAAACAATAGCCGAGATGCATTCTTGAACGTAAAGATATGTTATCACATATAAAAATGGGAATCCAAGAAATAAATATAAGGAAAATAAAAAAATCCCAATGGATAACGGTGAATACTACAAATGAAAAAAAAAAAAAAAAAGGCAAAACGCAAAATCTTAAGAAAAACTAACCCCGTAACCCATAAGGGAAGAGTGTATTAGATGCAACGGATTCTTTAAAATCGTGGAATTGCATATCAAATATGAATGCGTGGAAGAGGTCTATTAAACTCTGGGAACTTTCAATTTTTGTAAAGAATATAACGCAAACGATTTTAAGAGGAAAGATCAAAACTAGATTTATTGTGCAGAATCATGTTTACCATCTCAGACTGGGATGGTTCCAACGCTCTTGGGAATAGCAGAGGTGTAGTGCATAAAAATGGCTGGTAGTTGCATGCTCAAATGGGATAGCAAAAACGAAAACTACAACTTTTATATACCCTGGAAAAAAAAACAAACCTAAAGAGGAACGCTCTGGCGACCATCCACTTGGCATTAGATCCGGGGCCATCCGTCAGATCGATACTTGGAAAGTTGGACGAATGGAGCTGTGTAAAGTACAAAAATGTTAACACGTTCATATTCTATGCAATGAATCACAGGGAAAGCTCATCAACGAAGAAACCCTAGATATAAAATCTCCCAACTCGTCAGTAGGTACAGAGTTATGGCGAATCAATTTCTGGCAGGTTCTTAATTACCGAGGTGTACGAAGAGAAAAGTACAGAGGTAATGGAGGTTGAATGGAGGCCACATGGTTTATAAAAACCATGGGAAAGTAAATCCATATTTAAAACCATCATCATGGTAAACCATGATGGTACGCGAAATGAATGTCATCTTAAAGAAGAGTTCGTCTTGTAGCCACATTAAGTGTACTAACGTATAACCCGTTTTCAAGAAATCACATCTAGCTCAGATTTGGTAAGGGAACAGCTGTGTTAATAAAGGAATATCAACATTTCCATGAAAGAATATGGCTTAATATCTCGAACCTCCCATTTTCAACATCGAAGATGGCCACGTATTGTACTCGCCTGGGAGTGGCAAAGATTTAATAATAAATGTCACCACTTGCAGGAAGGTGTGATAGAAATAAAATAATAAGTCATGTTTATCACTAGTTTGAAATTATTTAATTGATTTAAACCTTATAGTTGATG
The DNA here is from genome assembly GCA_034641835.2 of Pinus albicaulis. Lineage (NCBI taxonomy): Eukaryota > Viridiplantae > Streptophyta > Pinopsida > Pinales > Pinaceae > Pinus > Pinus albicaulis. Next base: position 1,307,375,035 of record CM076584.1, on the reverse strand, counting down.
GTAAATACCATTGTTAAAATAAGTGGAATTATTAGGTTAAAACACAAGTGGAATAAATTTGAACCGAAAAAAATAAAATAAAAATTAAAAAAAATTATAGTTAGATTAATTGGGTTGTATTATATAACCTCTTATTGAGTGATAGTATTTATGTGGTTAACACTATCTACAATAAGAAACCTTATTAAATGGGTTAAGAAATTCAATATTTAAATTACAGATAATTAGCAATGATTCAATTTGAACCGATCGAAAATAATGGGTGAATACATGGATGGGTGTTATGATGATATGGAAAAATAAATAGAAAAATGCATATACATTAGACTATGTGTTATAGTAAATATGGTGGGGAAATGACATGATTCGGTCAAGGATGGGGCCAACCGTAATGATGGTTTAATGCTAAAAGAGCTGGAGAAATCTTATCTAATCATAGTAGGATGACTATGAGACCTATTATAAATAACCGTGAACGGATAACATCCCTAGCTTAAGATGACATTAGTGGGTATCTGAAATTTTAAAAGAATAAGGATCTAAAATGGACATATTAGTATACCTTAACTTGGGAAAAAAAAAAAGGTTAGATGAACGTTTATCTAACCTAAGTATGGTATACAATTGAATTATTAAGGTAGATGAAACTGTAGTGTGTAACTCATAAATTGGTATAAATATTTAAAGCAAAAGTTATGGGTGAACATAAAATATTGGATTGACATCTCTTTTGACCAACCATAAGGATGAAGTGGAAAATAAGATGTTAGTAAATGAAGGAACAAAATTTTGAATTATGGTTAAAAGAGTAATAAACACTATTGCAGTAGATTAAGTGTTAAAAGTATAATATGACAAGGAAAAAATGGATACTGGTATTTGGTAAAATTACCAAGATGATTTTCAAGTCATGTATATTTAAGTCATGACTAAAGTATTTGTTAATAAGCATATTTTAGTTCATGTACATGGAAATTAATGAAGTGGTAAGCTTAAGTACGAGTTATAAATACGGTCTAATTAGTTGGTTAAATAATTGATTGGGTTAGTAATTGTGGATAATTTCATATTAAATAGTGTAATGTGGACCCATTACATTGAGTTATGAATCAATGAATGAAGGGATAAATCAAATTTTCCCAGGAGAGTTAGCTAAAGTAGAATTGAAAATCTAACAATTATTTTTTTTAAATCCATGCGAAAATAATTATGAAAATTATCATGCATGGATAAGAATCCAATGGAGCACAATTATTTTCCTCAATATATTATAATCCATTTATCAAGTGAACCATGGTTTTAGGTTGTAAGTGGTCTTTATCAGAAACCATGTGTTGTTTATATAAACCATGGGTTGATTTCTAATGATTAGTAAAATTCACATATAGGTATAATTGGTGAATCATCATTGGAATTATTAAAGCATGAACTTACAATTAAAAGTAAATGTACAAGTTCTAGTGATTTTTTTTAAGGGGAAATTGTGGCAAATTCATTTTTGATTTATTTTTGGTAATGTAACGAATTATAGTAATAGATATATATCAGTATAAGAGAAATATGTACCCACACTATAAAATTTTGCTGGTGTAAATTTTATTAAATTTAATTTCCCTGAGTCTTAAATTCAAGGACAGGGTAATAGTGTGAAATCATACAGCTACAAACTGGGAGAAAGGAGGATGAGCTGTATTTGAATTTGGGTGTGAGGGAAACCCATCAGATCCAAATTTATTCACGTAGGTTTTGAACTAGTGGATAAAATTGAGGAAACTTATAAACATAAAGTCGTACATTATTGCACACTTTCGAGGTATTGTCAGTAGGAGTATGAAATTCATAAAAGAGGTTAGAGAAAAAAAAATCATGTAGGAATTGAATTATAGACATTATTAAGGAGCCTGGTTATTACAAATTAAATTGATTGGCTAACAAAAGAAAACAATGCGAAGGTACTGGAAGTACAACTATGAACTGAGAAAGGGTAAGCATAACCATGCATATGATACAATTGTTTTCTTTCATTCATGAATATTAATGAAAAATTGTAAATTTGTTTAGCCAAGTGTGTAATAGGAAATTGTACATTCTGAAAACAAGGAATAAAAGGTGAAAATAATTACAGATAGATCACCTAGAAAATCAAGAAAAGCCGAATTGGACCAAGTTTGCGTGAGGAGAAAATCTCACTGAAAAACAAGAACTGATAAGTAGTGTACTAATAGTGCACTAAACTATTATGAACTTGAACGGTTTTCCTAATAACTGAATTTCTTGAAATTATTGAAATTCAGAATGTTGTTGTGGATTATCAATTATATGTATCTGATATTACTTACATAAATTGGTATGAATTGTGGACAGAGAAAATGCAATAAAAGATTTTCCAGAAAAACTTCTTGCAAAGAAATAGCAAGAAAATTGACTTCATAAGCCATCAGTGAATAGAGTGGAAGCAGAAGAGTACTCTGCCGAAAACTGATTAAAGCCAGGAGCAAGGATGAAGGAGAAATCTTCGTCAAAGTTGAAAAAAAAAATCAATGTTAAAGTGTAACACCGGGGACAGTGTTGGAAAGGATGGGACCAGTAGCTTATAAACTGGCCTTACCCTTGCACATTAAAGTTCATGATGTGTTTCATGCCTCCTTATGTACATGATGCTTCTCACATTATTGATTGGAATGTGTTTCAGGTGGAACCAAAAGAGGAATTCCTTCCAGAGCCACTTCAAATTTTGGAGCGAAAAGAAATTGAACTGAAAAGTCGAATAGTAGCCAGAGTAAAAGTGCAATGGAAGAACATTACTGCTGAAGAAGCTACGTGGGAAAAGAGAAGCTGATATGATGGAAAAGTATCCATATTTATTTTCAAAATGAACTATAGTAGTTAGTTGTTAACACCGAGGATGGTGTTTGTTTTCAGAGGGGGAATATGTAACACCCCCAAGTTCTATGCTTTTAAAGTTAGACATTTGAACATAAATCCAAAGGGGAGTGGACCCCAATGGATAATTATTGTGTGGATTTAGTTAATTATGTATTTATGAAAAATAAATAGAATGGTTATGTGTGCACTATGACCAAATGAGAATTTTGAGATCACATGCCTAATCCATGAGGTTATGGAAAAAGGTTAAGACTTTCCCCAAAAACCTTTCAAAAAGCCTTGAAAGGAATTATTTCTAATTTAGATTGAAGAGGAAAAATATAAATTCCCCAATGATGAGAAAGTAGTTGGGAAAAGGTAAAAAGCTGGAAAAGCAGAAAGCAGCTTTAAAGTCCCTAATTAAGGGAAGCCTAGGCAAACAGGAATTAAATCATCCTGAAATTATGGACACAGAATTGCAAATAGGCTTTGGGGAGAGCATAGCTTAAATAAGCTACTCCAGAACAGATTGAGGTTAGTCTTTCCTTGGAGGATCTCATCTCGGGGGTGAGTTCTGGAGATAGAATAACTCTAACGTTGGGAGGATTGGTCATAGTATCGGTATGCATGCATAGTTTTAGAGATTATTTTAAGTTTGTATTAAGTATATCAAGGTTATATGGATTGTTATGTTAGAAATTATTATCCAAATTTTAGATTTATTGTTTGTTCAGTACATCATGCAGTTATAAACTAGATCTAATAGCTGAAATTTCAGTATGTTTAATAGCAGGGAGAAAATTAAGTGGGGAGCATCACCCAGAATGTCAAAACCAAACATGGTTTGGATCTAGGGATAGGTACCGTACATTAATAAATTTTAGAGATGATGGATCATCTGAATGTATCATATAATAACAAATTTAAAGTTGTAGCTTGCTATCTTTTAAATGAAAATTTAGTTGTTGTGTTGTATAACCAAAACATTTTAACAAAACTGTAAACAGGAACAACAGGTAGAAAACAACTAAACCTTTTATAGAAGTATTGATTTCAGTATAATAGCCATAATACAGTAACAAGAATTGTATAATTAAGAATTTAAACTGTTCTATTACATGGAAGTTTAAATATACGAAATCAGAAATTAAATCCTAAATAAGTAACTAGCATCTGAAATTAGTGAGTATAAAGTATCAAATTCAGTTTCATTACTTCCATTTGATTGCAGAAAAATAATCTATATTCTATATTTCCAAGGGAAGAGTTTAATATACACCAGAATTACAAAAATGCTGAATAACTATAACAAGCATATAAGGAAAAAGTCCTATTGAAAATCTACTTATGTGCTCTAAAAGTATATGTGTAGGAGAAGAGTAAAACCATATTTAAAATAATGGAAAAGATCATTTATCCACTTTCAATATCAACTACTGCAAAAGCAGCTGAAACAAATGAATTTAAATGAGCAGATGTATATGTATGTATATATGCATATACATAGATGTTGAAACTCTATAATCATAGATGTTGAAACTCTATAATTATAGATGCTAGAATTTATATAAAGCTTGCTAATTGAAAAGTTAAAGGAAGGGCATATTGATCTATTAGAGTTGGACAAAAAGTTGAGGAACTGACCTAAGAAATGTAAACAATTATATATATATATATATATATATATATATATATATATATATATATAAGTCGACTAGGCTGACTGATAAGAAATAGAGTCAAGCCAAATTTCCTCATGGGAAATCTTACAATAGTAAGAATACATGTAATTACCGAAGCTGTGATCGTAAACAGGAAAAAGGAGAAAAAAAATATTTGGTGTATGAGAGACGTTACACGGATAGATTAACCAACGTTGGTGTCGAAAGTAATCTCCTCCTACTCTCTCAAGCGTGGGATCACCTCGCGTAATCCAATGTAAAGGAAGATTCTGCCATCAATATCAAAAATTAAAGGCCATACATGAACAAAACTGATTAACTGGGATGTCGAACCTCCTTAATTTGCATCATGATATGGATCCCCCATAACCTATTTTCCATCAGTAGAGGTACAAACGCCTCCACGTATTCCATTGCTTGCTGCCCTTTTGGCCTATCCAGCCTCATGCAACCCTACCGCATTAACCACCCTCTATACTGTGTGTGATTTCTCATCATTTCTATCCCCTCGAACTCCCATCACTCCACCTCACCTGCGACCTATGTATAACCGAGCTTTAGGATTATTGTCTCATTCCTTTGCAAGTCTTCTCCTAAGCACTCCATTGTGCCCTATATGCTAAGGCCCTAGCTTGTTCCTCTGCCCTACAATAGTTCATTCTCTATTGTCGTTAAGCCCAAGTCTATGCTTACTCTACCCTATAAGCTTCCATTCTCCAAGCCCTCCATTGGCATGCCTCCTCGTTGCTCTAATACTCCAACCCAAGGGAGGGGAAGCCGTTGTCGCGGCTTGCATTGGTTTTCCACTATGAGCGGCGACCTCTGTAAAAAAATGTTGCTATCATTTATGAAAACACCACAACTTTCGACTCCAAGGATCACATCCTCGAGCTAGAAGACAGAGCCAGGAACATCCGCCAAAGGGTCTCCATGAAAGAGTTCAATGCTTCTATCAACTAGATTTTGGATCCCGTATTAAAAAGGGCGAAGGAAAACATATTTAGTAGAGCTATTGAGCTCCATTGGCAGACTAAAACCATGCTAGCTTTGGCTCTGCAGGAGCAGCGGGAAAGAAATAATGCAGTGGAAAAGAAAAAATATGCCCTCACAGCTAAATTCTCGATCTATGTGGGGGATGTCCACCATGGACGTTTTGTTGATCAAAACTCTCTCACTATACTATTCTCAAGACAAGAACTATTAGTTGGCACGGTATGGCGGGGATCAAAGGGGAGGCAGTGCACTGTAAATGATGGCATCACTCGAGAGCGCCCATCAATATTGATGACTATGCTAGGATGACACAGCTTAAAGGCTCACTCAGTACACTAATGCTCCCATGTTTCTTTTGGCTTATGAATGATGTTCTTTAGCTTTATTTGCACTATCGCATTGTATAGTCTCTCAGCCCGTGAGGGCCTTCTTCTTATGTGAGACCAAGTTGGCCATTTTTGTTTGGGTTTGCGTCCCCATTTTTTTGTAATTGTCTCACCCCCTCTACTAACTCCCATGTAAATTGCCTCCCAAGAGGGCCAGCTCTTCTTCCACAGTTCTATGTTCTAGGCGTATTTAATATTTTAATTATTGAAATTTATTAATTAAAATAATTAAATATTAATAATTGAATTAAATTTCTATATATAATTAATTAATCAAACAATAAACTCCTTTTAACAATATTAAAAAAAATATAATCAAATGCAACATACAAATTACTTCTGAATTTTATGTAATCTAATTTATTTTTTTCTGTTTCTCTTTCACTAATACATAATTATATCAAAACTATGTCCTTCTTTCTAATAATGACCACACATATTTTCAGGTTTCGATAATATATAGATTTGTATTTGAAACTTATTATTAAACCATTTTATTAATCGAAAAAGAATAAATACTTTGATCTACTTGCAGATCTGAAAATTAAGAAAAAGAATCACAGAACAGACTATAGACACAAAAACTGGAATAACACAGCTTTGGAAACAATACCACTAACTTTATTATGAAGAAGAGATGAGGATTTTATAAACAATGCAATCATTCTCTTTATTACAAAAGATAAAATCAAAATGCATAATTAGATAAAGCCAATATATTTTAGATGTTTCCTTTTTCCTAGTTGTTCAGATGTTTCCCTCTTTTCTACTCTTGGATGTTTCCAATGAAATAGTACGCTTTTTCTTGGTTGCCCAATAAGTGAGATGTTGCTGATTTTTGTGTCCTTCTTGGTTGCCCAATTCCTCCCTGTTTAGATCAGGAAGCATCCCGGCTTCCTCCACCAACTGAGGGAAAGAGCGTTGCAATGTTTCTACAGTGATCCATTTTGCCTGTGCTGGTGTGTGACCCTTCCGACCAACCAAATATGAGAAATATGGCTGATGTCGTGTATTCCATTTCTTGAAGTCCAGAATTGTATCTTTGAGCAGAGGAGGCTGAAAATCTGGAATATTATCAACCGGATGATGAATTGTAACAGATTCCTCAAAGAGAGGTGGTTCAAATAATTTGATATTATTAACATTAAGAACATCGTGGATGCCAAGCTGGGAAGGCAAGTCCAAGCGATATGCATTTTCTCCAATGCGTTCTAGAACAGTATATGGGCCATATCTCAGAGGGTGCAGCTTATGATGTTGTCCCTTGAAGCGTTGCTTGTCCAACAAGAGCCACAGACGATCTCCAGGTTGAAAAGACAAGTGTGTTCGCTGCTTGTCATGTCTCTGTTTGGCACGATCTTGGGCTGCCTGTAGTGCAACATCTACTTGAGCTTGGCATTGAGAAATGGAGTGTATAAAATGATGAGCTGATTTTTGTTCCTGTTGTTGATGTGCAGACCTAGAAGGGGTGATTGTCAATGGCATCTCAGAGGGTGCACTTGGTTGAAACCCAAAGCAAACCTCAAAAGGTGAGAAACCAGTTGAGGAGTGTGTTGCCTGATTGTAACTATGTTGAATGATGTGCAAATATGTATCCCACTGTTTGTTTTTGGAAAAGTACCTGCGAAGTGAGTGAACCAAAGTACGATTGACAACTTCGGTTTGTCCATCGGTTTGTGGGTGGAAGGCAGTGGAGAAATGAAGTTGGCAACCCAACAAAGACCAAAGAGTATGCCAAAAGGTACTGAGAAAGCGAGAATCACGATCTGAAATAATGCTACTTGGTAAACCAAAGTGTGGCCACACATGATGGAAGAAGAGATCTGTGGTTTGAGCAGCAGAAGTAGTCTTATGACAAGGAAGAAATATAGCCATCTTGGAGAAACGACATACCACTACCCAGATAGCATCATGTTTACGAAAAGTAGTAGGAAGGCCACTTAAAAATTCCATGGAAATGGATTCCCAAGGATGAGAGGGAATTGGTAATGGCTGATACAAACCATGCTTACGATTTGAGGGCTTGCTTTGTGAACAAAGAGAACATGCACGAATGAATTTTTCCACTTGCTTTGGTAAGGCAGGCCAATAGAAGTGGCGTTGAAGATTGAGAATGGTATTGGCTGTGCCAAAATTCCCTCCGCATGAAGAGGCATGTGCTTCACGGATGAGAAGGAGACGATCATCAGATTGTGGCACACATAGTTGGTTCAATTTATACAACCAACCATCACGAATGGTATAATCAAGAAAGGGAGTTTGGTTGATGACTGTAGGGTGTTGCAAAGCTTCCCATATCTCACCAAAGACCGGATCTGTTGCATACATATCTTTCCAAGCATCATATGCAGCACAACGCACCTCTAGAATGTGTAGGACCTGAGTAGACGGTCGACTTAACAAATCAACGATCTTATTACTTGTCCCCTTCTTGTATTTAATCACTAGATGGAATTGTTGAATGTAAGAAGCCCACTTTAAATGGCGTTGCTCTTGAATCTTTCGTTGTGAGTTGATGAAGATTAGCAGATGATGATCTGTATGGAGGATGGTCTCTTTGCCAAGAATGTAATGGCGCCATTGCTTCAAAGCTTGCACTAAACTGTAGAATTCCTTGTCATAGGTGCTGTACATGAGCTTAAAATCCGCAAGTGCCTCAGAATGGTATGCCACGGGGTGGCCTCCCTGTTTAAGAACAGCTCCAATGGCGAATTGAGAGGCATCAGTTTCCATCTCAAATGGTTGATTCATATCTGGTAAGCGAAGAACAGGAGTAGAGCATAAGGCACTCTTGAGTTGAGAAAAATGTTGCTCAGATTCGGCATCCCAAATAAACTTTGCTTGATGAGACAACTGGTGCAAAGGGTGAGCCAACTGTGAAAAATGAGAGACAAACTTTCTGTAGAAATTAATACCTCCCATGAAGCTCTTGAGGTCATGTGCATTGGAAGGGGCTGGCCATTGCGCCAAGGCTTGCACACGAGAGGGATTTGGGCGAACCCCTTTGTTGTCAATAATAAATCCCAAATATTGAACTGATGTTTGTCCAAAATAGGATTTCTTTTCTTTGACCTGAAGGTGATGTGCTCGCAATAACTCAAGTATGGTGCGAACATGCTGAAGATGGTCTTCCCAAGATTTACTGAATACTAAAATGTCATCAAGGTAGATGACCACAAACTTACCCAAATGTGCCCTAAAAACATCATTAATGAATCTCATAAAGGTGGCCGGTGCGCTGGTCAGTCCAAATGGCATGACCAACCATTCAAATAGCCCAAACTTTGTTTTAAAAGTAGTTTTCCATGTGTCGGCTGCATGCATGCGAACTTGACGGTAGCCTGCAGTTAAATCCATCTTTGTGAAGAAACAAGCCCCGTGTAAATGGTCCAACAAATCCTCAATGCGGGGAAGGGGGTAGCGGTTTTTAACAGCGGCTTTATTAAGGGCTCGATAGTCTGTCACGAGGCGCCATTCAGAAGTATATTTTTTGGGAATAATAAAAGCTGGAGATGCACATGGCAAGGATGAAGTCTGAATATGACCGGATGTCAACAATTCTTCAATTCGGCATTCTATCTCAGCTGCCTCTCGAGGAGCAAGGCGATAAGATGGGGTATTGGGTAAGGAAGCACTAGGAATAAGATCAATGCGGTGTTCAACAGAGCGTGCTGGAGGCAGCCCTGTGGGTTGGGTGAAGACATCTGCAAATTCGTGGAGTAGAGGAGCCATTGAAGGAGGGACTGGATTGGTGAGGTTGTCTCGCTTGACAGGGTGAACGAAGCACAAAGAAACATCTTGGTTTAAATTGACTCTCATAATGGGAGCTTTGCCACGGGAAGGTTGGGTTGATGTGCTAGCTGAGGATGTGAGCACATAGGTGCACCCATCGTGCTGCAAGTGGTATTGGTGATTTGTAGCATGATAAACAACATGTCGAGCCTCTTGGTATGGAATTCCTAGCAATAAATCAGCACAATCTAGAGGAGAAACATCACATACCACAGTATCACGAAAAGGTCCAATAGCAAAGGTGACAACACAACATTGTGAGATGGTAAGACGAGGACCGTCCTTTCTGACCCAACCGAGCTGATACGGGTGTGGGTGAGGAGTGGTGGGAAGGCAAAGGCGTTCGACTAAGTCTTGTGACACAAGATTCTTTTGACTCCCATTGTCAAGAATAAGCGTGGCCAACTCATGTTTGATTTGACAATTATGGGTAAACAAAGGTGTAACAGAGGTGTTCGTTGCATTAGCAGTCATGAGGATGAGAGAGGGGTCCACTTCTGTCGGATTTTCGAGAGAAACAACTGGAAGTGGGGTAGTTGCCTTTGATTGTTCGACCTCTGTAAAAAGAGTCTTCTCGGGGCGGAGATTTTTCAATACTCGACAATCTGTAGAAGCATGTGAGTTGGTCTTGTGAAATGTGCACCAGGGGGTGCGGTGAGGTGTGGGGGTTGAGGCAGAGGCGGCATTAGAAGAACCAAAGCGAGATGGACCATTTCTGGCTTGAGGATATTGGATTCGAGTACCCACTTTGCGTTCCACCGCCAGGGCCCGAATAAAGGCCTTGTCTAATGAAGCACTATCAAACAACTCAACTTCACGACGAAGAAGCATTAGCAAACCAGAATTAAATTTGATAATTAGTACCTCTTCTGGATTGGATATATGGAGTTGAATGCGCAACTTGCAGAAGACATCAATGTAGGCTTGCAATGATTGATTGGATAGTTGTCGAAGCTGCAACCATTTGGCAAGGAGATTTTGTATATATCCTGGAGGATAGAAGTGTTCTCGTAAGGCCTCGCAAAAGAGATTCCAGGATGTGATAGGCATCGATCTGGTCTCGGCTTGTTCTCCAAGTTCCACAACCAAGGACATATTCTCAAGATGAGTATCCCACCATGTTTGTGCTAGGCCTTCCAATTGTAGACCGGCGATCTGAAGTTTCATCGCCTCTTCCATCATTGGACAGGTTCTAAAATAGTTGGAGAGGCTGCGGATCCAAGAATCAACAGTCTCACCACTCATTTTCCCTAAGAATTTGGGCAGTTGAAAGCGTGTATCAAGTTGCATTTGCCCTGGAGGGCGTTGTTGTTGTTGCAGCGTAATTGGCTCTTGAAGAGCCCTAGCTAAATCATTCACTGGCGAGTCTGCATGGGAGGGCTCTTGACGCTCTTGACGGGGTGGCATGATTTTCATCCACTGAATGGAGTGAAATGTATGAGCCTTTAAAAAAAAAGAAAAAAAAAATTTATTCAAACAGGTGGATGGCTTCCAAGATCTTACGCTCCGATACCAATTGATCTACTTGCAGATCTGAAAATTAAGACAGAGAATCACAGAACAGACTATAGACACAAAAACTGGAATAACACAGCTTTGGAAACAATACCACTAAATTTATTATGAAGAAGAGATGAGCATTTTATAAACAATGCAATCATTTTTTTTATTACAAAAGATAAAATCAAAATGCATAATTAGATAAAGCCAATATATTTTAGATGTTTCCTTTTTCCTAGTTTTTCAGATGTTTCCCTCTTTTCTATTCTTGGATGTTTCCAATGAAATAGTACGCTTTTTCTTGGTTGCCCAATCAGTGAGATGTTGCTGATTTTTGTGTCCTTCTTGGTTGCCCATACTTACTCTAATATTATTATGTTTTATTCATTAAAAATGGATTAGAATTGAGTTATTGGAATAAGAGAGGGATCTACAGTAATCATCGTCTCACAAATTGAGATCCAAAAAGAATTTTGTAACAAAGTAGCCACATAGGAGTGTTTTAATGAAGAAAATGTATTTCTCTAGGAACCAAGAATTATTGGAATTAACAAATATTGGAAAGTAAATTAAATAGATGTAAAACTCCAGATCCAAAATTACAGAGATTCAATTAGTGTTTGTAGGAAGCATTTGAGGATCGAAATCAACAGATGGAAGAGAACCTATAAAATGAGGTTTAAATTAAAAATTTCAAGAATTTTATTAGACGCAATAACTACAAATATAAATATGAACAAGTGATTGGGGTTATTTCCTTATGGTGTTAAAGTATGGAATGAGGTAGGTATTAATGTTGAAGATTATGTGTGTGAAATTGTGCCTCAGTAGGTATTTGTATTTTAAATGGAACCTCAATTACATATTGATTTTTCCAAGGTCTCAGATAGATCCGGATCAGTGAATCCAATTCGAATTAAAAAATAGTTATGTATGAAACGCAAACAAAATTTCATACCAATGTCAATCTTTGGGAAATGTAAGCGCTCACATTAGGGGGAGAAATTTTAAAATAATTTTGTATCAAAGGAAAAAAAAAATTCGTACCAAACTCAATTTTTGGGAATTAAAAAATAATTATGTATCAAAGGAAAACAAAATTTCGCACCAAAATCAATCTTTGAGAAATGTAAGCGCTCACAGTGGGGGATAAATTGTAAAATAATTATGCATCAAAGGAAAACAAAATTTTGTACCAAGCTCAAACTTTGGGAAATGCTAACAGTGGGGGAGAAATTTTAAAATAAGTATGTATGAAAGGAAAAAAAAAAAATTGTACGAAAGTCAATCTTTGGAAAATGTACCAAACTCTATCTTTGGGAAATGTAAGCAGTGACAATGGGGGAGAAATTTTAGAAAAAAGTAAAAAAAAATATTTTTAGAATATGGATGGTATGAGATGGGTCCTCAATAAGGTGAAGGAAAATTTTGGCTTCTAAAATTTTCAAATAGTAAAGCACAGGGAATTTTTCAAAATGAAGATAATAATAAAAGGTTATACAGACATGAAGTGTTTAACATAGAATTTCCATTTTAATGAGGAATTGGTGACCTACGACTCTAAATAAAGTTTTAAAATATATTCTCGGAAAGGTATGTGATAAATTAAAAATTGATGTTAAAATAAAAAAGGTTATATGACACCTAGACAAAAAAATGTGTGTAAAATTAGGGAAGAGTTTCAATTGTGCACGTCTTAGTCCCTTTCGTGCCACCCTTTGAAGGCTGACATTGTTGACCATTATTTGATAAACTAAGAAAATTATATAATTATTTTTTATGGCAGAGGATGCATGCAATTGTTACTGGTTATGGTGTTCTCACATATTCTACATATGACTTATGGGTCTCTGATCATTGAAGAATTAAGGGTAAATCTCATAAATATGCCTCGGATCCCATTAGGAGGCATGGGGATTCCATTCTCGGGAGAATTGCTGGACTGTCTCAAGTCATGGTGCAATCCACAGAATGAAGAATTTGATGAGTCCTGCTCAAATGTTTTCCAAACTTCTCAATCCATGTGATTTCAACCTCTCATGGATTTCTTTTGGAGTTACAATTTCTTTGTTTATGGAATTCTCAAATATTCTACTGATGACTTATGAACCTCTTATCATTGCAGAATTAAGGGTAAAGTAGGGAAATATGCCTCGGCTCCGGTGAGGAGGCATGGGCATTATATTCTAGGGAGAATCATTGGAATATATGAAGTCATGGAGCAATCCGCGTAATCCAAATTTATGTTATGATATTAGTATACTTTCTATATAAATTTAAAAACACAAAAAAATACATTGAGGATAAATTGTATTAGTTATTAGATTTGAAGCTATTTTGAGTTGTTGTCTTTTCTATGGGGAGGGGCTTTTGCTAGTTTGCTGGACATCTAAATCTAGCATGATCCCTAACCATTATTTTTTTTCAAAAAAAAATTAATGTTTGAAGTTTCTACAGACATTTTTGAGCTGCAAGAAAACCTTTATATCAAATCGAACCTGGGAAACCTCTGTATTGAACCTATACAAACCTGAAAACCAAAATCAATTTATTAAAACTTATTAACATTAAAAACCCAATAAAATATAACAACAATAAAATATGAAAAAAAATACACAATGATAAACCAACCAAACCCGAATGGAAAATTGAAAAATGGGAACATGGGATTTCTGAGAAAGTGTTCAAATTTCATAGAGAACCCTGTATATCATTTCGGATAAAGTTATTTTTGGGAAGCTTGAAGAACATGCGTTTGAAATATATAGAACATTAAATTAAATGTAAGTAAATAAAACCTAAAATCGTGGCAACGCTCAATAGAAAATGACCTCACACAATAAAACCAATACTGTCATTATAAAGATGGTTGCGATGTGTCCAAACCTTGTCATAGAGAACCATTGCATACCAATCACTTAATGAAATGAATCCAAACGATTGCATACCACTGAGTTAATTAAATGAATCCAACTTGCAAAGAGTATTGTTTATATTTTTTTTAATTTATTTTTGTTCAGTTAATCATTGTCGTTACAGACATGGTTGTCATGTGGCCATACCCTACTGATTTTATTTTTATTTTATAATTGTGGCCATGTGGCCATGGGGTTATTAATAGTGTTCATACAAAGATAACGACTAATGCCATTTGGCACATGCAGACCCAACTCTTCCCATATCACCATTTCAAATTGTAAATTACATAACGTACACATCTCAACACACAACTATGTTTCAATAGAATTTTTTTTTTTTTTAATTTTATTTTCCCTTAATTCTCATATATGGTTGCATTATCCCTAATCATTATATGTGGCGATAAAGGGTAGTACTGGCATATTTCAATTTAAAACACCATATTAATATGATTAATTAGAAAAATGATTAAATTAGCGAATTCCAACAAGGGAGATGCCTATCAAAATGATAAAAATTCATGACATTATTCATTAACAAAACAAAGGGAAAATAGTAAAAGTGGAATTTGTTGCCTATGGTCTTTGACATTACGATGGCAGACATCAACATCTGATCAAGAAATGAAGCTGGTAGCAATAGCTCTTCTAAGTATGGTGAGTGGGTTGATTAGATTATAAATGGTTGGAGGAAGAACCTAAAACTCTTCGGTCTAATTGTGATTAGTCCATAACCAAAAATTCTCATGGCGAAAAGACTATAACTATTTCTTCTTTCAAGTCTCTGAATTAAATAATTTCAAGTTCCCTCGAAAATTGAATTCTATTGCCGAGTTGGAAGAATTTTGGAAAAATGTCTTATGCTGCATATATATATTGAGAGTACATGCTACTACAGTAAAATGATTTATTCGAAATTGTATAAAAGAAAAATTTGGAAAAAGGTTAGTATATATCTTTTATATTAACAATATTTTTTATTTTACATGTTGATCAATTATTAGTTCATTAATATATTATTTTATCGTATGCATCAAAAACACATTTCTTTTATTATATTTTAGATAATACATTTTATAATGGTTAAAGTTAAAAAATATTATAAAATTTAAGTAAATTGTAATTATAGTTTAAATTATTATTAAAAATATACAAAGGTTTTTATAAATTAAATATTTTAAATGTGATAAACGTCAATTAATTCATGAAAAAGATAAAAAGATTTATTTAATGGAAATCATTAAAAAAATGAAATTTACTAAATTAAAAGATTATTTTAAATTATTATTAATATTTTTATTTATAAAAGAAATTAATAATGTATATACATTTAAATAAGTACATAAAAAAATTATTAACCATTATTCTTATTAGTAAAAAATTAATGTTAAATTCCTACTATTTATTTAATATTTATTAATAATTAAATTGAAAATTTTGGGTTCATGTTCTAAAATAGCCATTCACAAGACAAAAATAAAATCAAGTTTATAAACATTATTTTACACTTATTATTAATAATAACTTTTTTATATAATTTAAATTTTAATATTTAAATTTTGAAAACATATTCCAAAACAAACACTGTAAACTCAAATTTATCAATAAAATTTTACTTTTATTATTATTATTATTATTATTATTATTATTATTATTATTTTTTTTTTTTTTTTTTTTTTGATGATTTTACATTTTCCATTATTAAAATTCTTATTTTCCAATTTTTCATTTGCCATTATTTAAAAAATGTACATTTGAAGATCATCTTAACATGTCACATAGATGATATTAACATGTCACATAGATGATTAAAATTGTTGTTTTTTTTTCACGGTATAAATCTGAAATCATCCCCTGCTTTCTCATTCGTTATTGTTTCCAATTTCACTTTTGAGCTTACCTAATTTCACATGCCCTGCTTTCTCATTCGTTATTGTTTCCAATTTCACTTTTGAGCTTACCTAATTTCACATGCCATTTAATATATATAGCTATTTTATTTTTTATAAACAATAAACATATATTTTTATATAAAATTATAGAACTTATTTTTTGTTTTAAGAAATCTTTTTCATAAATATGCGTAAATAGTTTTTGAAATATAATATATAAAAAAATATTTTTAATTTTAAAAATACAGAAATATAATATTTATTATAAATTTATACATTTATATATTTATTTATAATTATTCATAAATATATTTATTATTTTTATTTTAATTACATTAATTTTATTTTTTTATTTTAAAATTTTATAAATATAATTTTGGAAAAGCTAAATGAATCAATTCAATTTAAAAAATATTGTATTTTAATCTCTTTGATTTATGGTTAACCATGGTCCAATGTCGCATTGTTAAAAAGATTGTCTCAATATGAAAATCAATCATGATCAATAATAGTCATATTTTGACAAATATTTTGTGATGGCCCAAAATCACATTATGACAACAAGGGTCAACCATGGTCAATGATGGTCCAATGTCGCATTTTAGAAATAATTGTGTCAATATGAAAATCAACCATGGTCAATCATGTTTATTTTATGGTTCATAATATTTATCTTGGGATTTATATACTTTAGGTTTATAATATTAAACCATTGAGTTTAATATTATTAAATTGGGTTTATAATATCGATCCCTTGGGTTTATTAATCTAGGGGTTCATAGTCGTAGGGTATAATATTTTTCATAGGTTTATAATATTATTCTTTGGGTTTAATATAAATCCCATGGGTTTATAATCATGGTGAACTATAGTCCAACGTCACATTGTGACAAAGATTGTCTCAATATGAAAATGAACCATGGACAACCATCACAAACCATAGTCATTTAGGGTCAATCATGGTTAATCATAGTCAATTATGGTCGACCGTTGTCGACCATGGTCCAACATCACATTGTGAGAAAGATTGTATCAATATGAAAATCAATCATGGTCAATGATGGTGAACCATGGTCCAACATCTTATTGTGACAAATATTGTTTCAATATGTAAATCAACCATGGTCAACCATGTTTATTTTAGTGTTTATAATATTTATCAAAAGGTTTATATACCAAGGTTTTTAATATCAATAAATTAATATTAGCGTTTATAAGATTTTATTCATATAAAAATCAAGCATTGTCAAACCATGGTCCAACATCACACTGCGAAAAATATTGTCTTCATATGGAAATCAATCATGGTCAACCATGTTCCAATCTCACATTGTCACAATTTTTTTTTGGATATGAAAATAAATCATATTCATCCATGGTCAACCATGCTTCAACGTCACATTCTGACAAGGATTTTCTCAACATGAAAAAAAACACGGTCAAACATGGTCAACCATGTTTATTTTAGGGTTTATATATTTTTGGTTTACAATACTAATCCCTTGGAGTTTTAGTATTAGTTCGTTGGGTTTAAATATCAATTTTTTGGATTTATTAATTATTGGTTTCATATTCCTAGGGTATAATATTATTCATAGTTTCTATAATATTAATCCTATGGATTAATATAAATCGCTTGGCGTTATAATCATGGCTAGCCATGGTTCATCACATTGTAACAAATATTGTCTCAATATGAACATTAAATATGGTCAACCATTATCAACCAATAATGTTGAGATAACGATGAAAATTATTTTTCGAGAAGGAATATATGTAGATCAAACAATGTTGAGGTAATCATTGAGTAGTCATTTCCTACAAATATACACAAATATGCATTTTTATCAAAGTGGAGCATTACTATTGGATATCTATGAAATGATTTAAAAAAATACTAATTTCGATAACTAAGTTACAAAACAAAAATAATAAATTTGTATGGACTAAAAATCAGAAGAATCTAGAAGCATTTCTAAAGTCGAAAGAATTGTCAATAGTAACTCTTATTTTAAAAGTACTCAATATGGACCAATAAGTTTTAGTCTACATTGATGAAAGGATTGGGTTGTCTTATTATGTAAGAAGGTAGGGAAATATCTTACACTCTAAGGAATATTCAACCTGATTATGAAAATATATGACACATGATTTAGAACTTGCGGTGATAGTGCATGCTTTGAGAATTTAGAGGCAGTATTTAATTGGAAGAAAATTTGAACTAAAGATTGATCATCATAGATTGCAACACAATTTTACTCAGAATAACCTAAATGCTAAGTAGAAATGATGGTTAGAGCTGCTAAGTGAATATTATTTTGTGACAACATATATAAAAGGAATAACTAATAGAGTTGTGGTTGCCTTAATTCACAGGTTGTGGGTCCTCTCAATTATACCATGAAAGAGTAGTTTGAGAGAAAATGTTATAAAACTAAAACTATAAGATGAATGGTATATGTATGAAAAACTCGATCCAAAAAATGAAGAAGTGAAATTTTTGAAAGTTGAAGGGTATGTATTGGATAATGATGGTTTATTATGATTTTGTTTTAGAACATATATTACAAAAAATGAAGAAATAGATAACTTGATCTTAAGGTAATCCCACAAAGAAATATATATAGTAAAAAACTTAAATGCAGATCTTAAGCCACTATTCTTTAGTAATGAAAAAAAAGTTACATAATACATTTTGTTGCAATATGTCTAGAAAGTAAATAAGTAAAAGCTGAGTATCAACATCCAATGGAAATTTTGTAGCCACATTTGATACTATAATCAAAATGAGTAATTATTTCCATGGATTTTAGAATCCGATTATCAATGGAATCTAGGATACACGATTTGATACTTGTTTTCATATATAATTTGATAAAAATTGCATATTTTATTTCAGTAAAACTACATATCCACATCCAAATATTACTAGAGTATTCATTGATAAAATATTAAGAATATATAAGATTCTTAAAAATATAATTTTAGATAGAGATAAAAATTAATACATTTTGATAAAAACTAATAAAAAATTAAAGAAAGGATTTATCTACAAAATATAGAAATTCTAAACCTTGATCATATTTATTAGTTATACATTTAAAATACTACACTTCGTTAATGTGGAAATAGAATCTGAAAGTCTCTGCATGTTGGGTTTAAACTTGGTTACAGAGATTTAAAATCTATATACACTTAAGAAATTTAGTTTGAAAATACAATCACGTATCATCCACAATATATCCAAAAATATTCATATAATTGGAAATATGAAAAAACAAATATGAAAATGTCAAAATGTCAACTTATTGCGGTTCTTTAAAATATAAAGAGTTTTGAAATAAATCATATAAATTATATTTTTGGGTGTGAGATATTTCTAGAAAATCATATATTCTCTTACATACTTTGAAAAGAAAATAAATAAATTATCAAATATTTTGTGAAATTATATTCATAAATCCATAGAAAATGATACATTCTCTTACATCCCTCGAATGGAGAAAAAAAATAGAATATCAAATATTTTTAAAATTATGAAATGAAGGAAATGTTTTGAAATTGTTGAACTTAAGGATGGAGTGAATCAATACATTTAGAATCCGATTTATAGTATGGACTATTACGTTCTATCAGATACTTATAAAATTTTTGTAAATCATATGTTTGAATGGGAGCTCTTCCTCGATGTCATATTCTTTATTGTTGGAATATACAAAATATTAGTTATGATTATGAAAAAATTAGATAATTTGTTAAGGGGTTCTTGAAAATAAGGGTGTATCATTTTAGAAATTTTAATTCTTGATCTAAAACCAGACGTCAAATTATTTATATATAATTTATTTTTTTAATATTTATAGTTGGTACAAATTATAATGCTTACCATATAAATTAAATTATTATAAACTATTATATATTAGACCATTATAATTTTAATATTTATAACTTTACGAATAATCTATTTATAAAATCATAGTTCCAACATTTTAGATATGGATGGAAAAAAAGCTTCTTATAATTCCTAATTTTGTCTTAAAAATAATGAATGGATGCAAATATAATGATTTCAGTGATTTATAAAGTTCCTATCAGAAAAATAACCTATTATGAGAAGTATTATGAGAAGTATTGAAATGGCGGTATTTTAAATATCAATAAAAACTCAAAAATAAAATATGATAATTAATTATATTATAAATTTATTAAGGAATTGCATCAAAATAAACTATTTCAAAAGAAACATAATTATTAATATAATTAAATAGATAATTAACTATAATATTATATTATAATAAAAATGGTAATAAACATAATTATTAATATAATTAATTAGATAATTAACTATAATATTATATTATATTATATTAAAAATGATATATTACCTTGTTGTTTTACTAAATAGAAAATAAATCTTATTAAATTAGAGTTAAAGTAATGAATGTTAATGAGATGATGAATTGAAAACACATACAGATTTTCTTATCAAATATATGTTAAAAAAAAACACAAATAAAGTAGTGCATGAATGAAACCGGAATACTTTGTCCATGTTCTAATTTCGCACATCTAGTGTCCAATTAGGTAGATTATTGAGCAAAATTCAGACTGGATGGAACTCATAGAACTTTTCGGCAGAAAAAATATGATTCAACATATGTGACCCTTTGGTGAGATTTTTGGGGAAAGGTCAGCTTGGAAGTGGAATTAACTCAGCAGAATTCTCTTTGGCAGAGACACCATAATTGAAATAACATCGTCACGCGTCAGAGTCCTCCTTGAAGAGGTAAACATAACTCAAAGATATGAGTCTTTCACAGAGCGGGGCAATATCGTACGATTTCAATCATTAAACGTGATGGATCATGTTCTTTCAACTTTGATGTTTAAAGTGGCGTTGACCTACAATCTCAGTACAATTCAACCTATAACCACTACGGGATTAGATAGCGGTAACTAAGGCGGTATCAACCATGGAATTTGACGTTCTTGTTTGCAGTTTTAAATCCTAAGAAAATTTGAGAGGCGTCTATATCGAAATTGGGCTTATGTAATTTTAAATTTGACTTCAAATTTTTATATTATGAATGATGAAGATTTGATATTACGGGAATATTTTTTTTTAAAACATAAGAAAAACTGCTCATTAACTAATAATATAGAAGATATGTAAATAGTTTTTCATTTTTTTGGGTATGTTTCTATCTCTAAATTATTAAAAAATAATTCATGAAAAATAACTAGCCTCATATTGAGTTGCTTGATAAATTATAAAAAAAAATATTTATCAAATATTTGTATTAGATTAATCGAAAGAGGATCATTCATGACTAAAATTTGAAGGCTATCTAAATGATTAATTGGATACCCCTCTTGTGAGAGAAACTAATATTACTATGGGTCACACTTTTCCATAATTTGATATTTTTATTTCATATTTTGATATTGTAATTGATAAATAGGTAATCAATATTTATGGATTAAAATAAAATAGTGTTTTATGTTTAGTATTATTTTAATATTAATTAATATTATTAATGATATTAATTTTTTATATAAATAATTAATTAATATTAATAGATAATATTAAATTAAGTTGATTAAATATATTTACAAAATTTTATTTGTTTATAAATAATGGAAAATAATTTTTTTTACATATATCAACCGCATTTATTTATGTGATTGTGCTAATTTTTAATGGTTGGTGTAAATTTTTATAATAAGTCTTAGATTTTACTATGATTTAAATTTTAATGAGTGTTTTAGATATAAGTTACTTAGCCACCCTATTTATTTTTTGTCACAATGTATTGATTAAAAAATTACATACATCCTATAGGGGTGATCAGGGAGTAAAAATGGAGACCATTTTAAATAGGTGGAAATCGAAAAAAGGTGATCACACGTCGAATAAAGGCCAATGGAGATGGAAATGAAATATCAAAATTTTGAGATTTTCAAAAGACACATTATTAAAGGTGGATACCATTATAACGGATTTACGAGTAGTGCATAAAAATAAAAATAAAGAAAAAAAGGTAGGTACCATAAAAAAAAGTAGGTACCATAAAAAGGTAGGCACCATTATTAATGGTGCCTACCTTTTTTATGGTTTCTACCTTTTTTTTCTTTATTTTTATGCACTACTCGTAAATTCGTTATAATGGTATCCACCTTTAATAATGTTTCTTTTGAAAATCTAAAAATTTTGATATTTCAATTACATCTACATTGGCCTTTCTTCGACATTTGATCACTTTTTTTTCGATTTTCACCTATTTAAAATGGTCTCCAATTTTTAGTTGTGATCACCCTTATAGGGTGTATGTACTTTTATATGTTGACATATATTTCATGATTTTTTTTTTTTAACATTTTAAAACTAAATAACCTAGCTATTGTGTTTTCTTCTTTCAAGTATTATTACCTTCAACTCATTACATTGGCATATGATTTATTTCAGTTATGGTGGTTATCTGAGGCTCTTCATGGCCAATGTCATCATACAATGAACAATTTTAATAATTGAGATAATTATAAATACTAAAGTTCTCCAGATGGCGATCACACACGCTAGAACACAAAGGGGGGTTTTAGGACAATATTTAAGACATTTTTTCGATAAATTCTCTTAACTTGAGACAAAAGAAAACCCGTGTATTTTCTTAAGTATTGTATTTAAGAAGGTGTCTCAAATTAAATTGTCTTAAAATATTGTCTCTATAAAGGCAATATATAACACAAGCATTTTTGTCTCTCGAGAGACAATTTCATTTTTTCTCTAGAGACAATTTCTTGGTTGTCTCTCCAAAGACAATAGTTGGAATTAAAGAGATATTTTATTTATCGAGATAATGTCTTTAATCCTATCTATTGTCTCTCTAGAGACAATATAAAACATTGAATCCAGAAAAATATCTCACCATTAAAATAAATCAACATAAAAATATTTAATTAAAAAAATTACAATATCATTGAATGATTTATGTTAGGGTACAGTGGAATTGAACTACCAACCTCCTGCATGGAAGGTTATCTTCCATTGAGCTAGCACCCTTTAAAGAATTATGTGATGAGTTATGGAAGTCATTGAAATTGTATATATAGGCATTGATTTTTAGAAAATTATCGACACATAATGACATAATCCTTTTAAAATGCATAATCATGCAAGCCCCTATTTTAAACTTAATAAACAAATAACCTAATGGAGTTATCTCACTGCGACACCCTAAAAAAAAGTTAATAATAAACAATAATCTACAAAAAATTAATCTAGTCATACAAAGAAAATTAATGAGAATTAGCATAAGCAATACAACCAACACCCAAAGAGCTACTCTAGCTTTTCTAGAAGGCATTGATGACACATAAGATGTACACAATGAGCCATGACTGCATTTTCAACTAATTCAAGACAAATTCGGTACTCTCCTCTTTGATCGTTACTAATTTCTTTGACCACTTCTTCAATTTAGGATTTTGAAGGTACATAAATAGAATATCTATTAGCACACATTTTTCTTCCTAGAAGAAAACACCTTTCCCACTTATACATAACATATGACTGTTTTGTATCACCCTATTTCTTGATAAAGTAGCAATTAGAGAAAACTCCATGCTATATTATTCGAATTAGAAAACTATTGTGTATCACCCCAGTTGTTGATAACTTAGTAATTAAAACAAATTATAACATACAACTGCTCATAAGACAATTAAAAAAACTCTTGATCTTTGGAGCTCAACATTTTTCTTTTCAATAAAAATAATTTTACAAAGGAAAATAAAAATAATTTTAAAAAGGAAATTCTTAAGTAAAACTTATCTCATGAAAAGAAAAGGACATTCACAGTTTGCACAACCTCAAAATAAAATCCATAATAGATGCATAATTGTGATGAACTTTGCCTTGTTCAACAAAATGATCAAACTAGACCTGTAAATAGAAATAAACACCATATATTTCTTATGTAAAACTAAAATCACAACAAAAAGATGAGTCAAAATTCTTATTATATCTCCTTTCCATGGATCAAATAAGTGCTTGCCTTAGATCATCTATACAAAGCTATATAAAATTTGTTCTCAGCTTTATTAAACTCACACTCAATCACTTGTACATCAGTAGGAGGAAGAACAAGAAAGGGTATGAATATTCCTGAATCATTATTAGAAATCACTTAAAGGGACTGAACATCAAAAGCCAGATGAAAGCCCAATTCTACATTCATACCTTCCCTCTTTGTAGTATTGTCTTTTGTCCTTCACAACATCAAGGGCATCAAGTTAGCTTGAACTAATTTCAAGCCATGTTCATCACCTTCCTCAAATGGTTCTTGAATTAGTTTATACCACCTAGACACCACATGATATAGTTCTCAAATTATGAATCCTATTATAATCTACAAAATTGAAGTTGTGAGATTAAATCAAAATTTTACAACAATAAAATAAAAACCATGTATGTTTCAGTTTTTTTGAACAATGCAACTCCATTTCATTTTCTTTCCTTACTGCAGATTTGCAAAACCCTGCCTACAGAAGTATCATACTAAACAAGATGATAATAGTGAATTAACAATTTGTAGCAAGTTTTTGTAATAGTTTGTAATAGATAATATATCAATAATATAGTAACTAAATGAGTTCTTTCGCCTCGTGCTAGTGATTTTAACATGTGTGGATATGAAATTTGTAAAATGGCTCTTTTAAACTTCTCATATCACTAGTTTTAAGTTTTAACTCAGGTTTGCTAAAAAGTTTACTGATAGGATTATTCTTTCTTCCCCATTCCAATCTATTAATGAATCTGATAAATTTCATATTCAGGTTCACACTCTCAACTCATCATGAACCCTTCTGGTGCATATTCATAGTTTATACATCTGTAGAAGGTGCAGCAATGATCAATCAAAATACCACCAATAAAATGATCATTTTCAACTCAAAATACATTTGGATAATTCAAAATATAATATCAAGGCTAACACTCCAAGGTCAAATATTAGGTCTATAATTAGTGAGTCATTTGGAGTTGTCGACATTCACTGCTCCATTTTGTTTCCGTATAACTTCCCTAGTGAAAAGAGTCTCCAGGATGTGGAATATGGTCAAAAAAATCTCATAAAATGTGTTCCTCTTTTACACTTCCTATATTTCAACAAGCAAGAGGCTCCAGTGCTCATATTATGATATATTGCAACAATTGTAAATGGATGATTATTGCTTGTTTTTTATCTCTTGTTTAAAGTATCATGGGTAGCTTATATAAGCCTCCACATAATCTCTATAAAGATGCTAGTTTATGGTGACTCATTATTGTATCTTTGGTAGCTACATCCCTCCTCGTGACACCATTAAAATTTTATTTCTTCGTTTTTGTTGTTGGCAGGCTTGTGAGACACATTTGATCATTGAAATTTGAAAAAGTTGTTTACCAGGAGGTTGGATGGTTTTCTCATTGTCAAAATTCAATGTGAGTAGCTAGAGAATCCAAATAATAAGAGTGAGTTTATGTGAATATGTAGCTCTATATAGGTTAGTCATGGGAAAAGCAAAAAAGTGACTTATCTCAAAATCAATTTGGTTTTATGCACAACATTCCATAACATGAATAGGAGGCCTCAAAGAGAGAGAATTACATAATAAATTTACCCCCTAATGCTAAGCATGGACCATGGGCCATGTAATGAATATGTCATATAAACCCCCCTAAAACACCATATTGCCTTCACAAACATTTTACAACCTAACAAAGGTGACCGTGAGTAGAAGAAAGGAAGAAAGATCCAATAAAACATGTTTATCAACTAAAAGTAAAAATAGTGGCTCATGTTTTCCTTAAAAATAGAGTTGGCAACCAAAAAGAGCTAGAGTCATAATGTTGAAAAACATAATCCATTGTAATGGTTTGAGACTTGTTCATGGAAGAACTCTCTATCAAAAACTGGTGGGGATAGATCCTCTATACCTATAGGGGTAGGAAGCATGTAGTTCCTTTTTAGAATAAGTGGTCATTAGATGCAAACTTCGCAGAAACCTGATGAACTATGTTTGGCTAGGAACAATGAGGGCAGCTTTATTTTGATAAACATGGTTATTTATCTTTTCTAGCTCTCCAGAATTCAAGGAAGTCAGATGGTGGTCCAAGCTATAAAAGGTGGGAACCCCCTCCGAGTGCATACTTTTTATGTGGATGGTATTGATGAATTTGGTTTTTACCAAGAATAGGCTTTAAAAAACAAAAAACACACTGTAAGTGTTTATGTGGATGGTACCGATGAATTGGGTTTTCACCTGGGATGGACTTAAAAAAAAACAATGTAGGGTCTATTTTGTGTAGTCTATGCAAAATCCAGGTTGAAAAAAATACTTATTTTTTATGAGCTTCTCCAATAGTGTGTATGTGTGGAAATAAGTAGAGGAATTTTTGGGCCTATTAAACTTATGGTGAAAGGGTTCCATTGTATCATCTCACCCTCCTCCATCTTGATCTTTCTGAGCTTTTCCTTCACCGCCAACTTCCTGTGGTCACACTTGTTGTGAAACAAATCTGTCAAGGCCTTCCACATAGCATATGGAGTTTCCTTACCATGGAGAATCGAGACAATATGATTTATAACTCCCTCTAACAATATCCTTCTCACCTTTGCTACCTTCTTCTACCATGCATTAAGAAGTTGGGCATTTGCTGCTACAAGCTTGGGAATATCCATATGTATGAATTCATTAAACCCGTTTTCCTCCAACACTTCCCCCATCCTTTCCTTCCATGCAATATAATTCTAATTTCCCTTTATTGCATATTCGAGTCTCAAGCCATTGAAATACAACTTGATCTGCTACTGGATCCTGAAGAATAAATCTGCAAATTTGAACATGTTCGAGAAAAACACAATTTATTCTCTTCTATTGTGATTCCTAGAGCTATGATACCATGCATAAATTATATAGAAGCTCTATACCAATGGATTCAATGTGATCTTTTGATTTACTAAAATAATATACTAAATCCTTCTACAATATTTGCGGAATATAAAACACAATTTCTCAATCACATGCAAGTAAGAGAAAGAAATTATCAATCACACAACAAAAGATGTATCTGGGGAAAGAAACAGATCAAAACCCATCTATCATATATTGTACAAATTCAAAGAATCATGAAACAAGACAATAATTTCTCACACCAAGAAAATCGTGCACTCTCCTAACTATTTCACTCTGATCTTGTTCAAAACTGACTAGCAATTCTCAAGAAAATTTGATAAACACTTAGCCAATTCTCAGCCTCTGCTAAGCCCGGACTTGCTCACAAAATCCCTAGGAAATAAATCCCTATTAAATATGAATTCAATATTCCTTGATTGCGTATTCCATCATGGTCTTCCATGACTTTATAATTGTGCCCATGCAATTTTTTAATAATACAATTGATAGCTATGTTTCTTTTAACCTCTGTCTCAATGGGTTCTTCCTCAAAACTGACATGCATGCATATATTAATAGTGAATCATTAGTTATATGATTGATAACTACTTGTGAATTAAATCTAATTTAATTCACTGGACCTCTCACTAGCTCATCACTTAGTTAGAACTAGTTAAACTGATTTTAGCTGAATTAATTTGACTTAACTAATTACACTCACACCACACTAGTGCTACAACTGCAACTGGACCCCAAAAATATTAGAATCAGTTTACATGCCTCATCTTAGACCCTCAAATCGAAATTATTGAGCTAACTCAGGCTTCATGACTTAGTTAACTGATACAAGTTGTTATGAATTCAAATTACAATTTATTTAAGGGAAAAATAAATTAGAAACCCACATTTAGCAATAATGGTTAACTGAATTCCTCACCAATGTGTGACTGTAATCCCACACTAGTATGTGGTCATTTTTTTTTCTTTTTCTTTGCTAATTTCACTTTTTCTTGTTGAAAATTTCAATAACAAGTTCACATCCAAATTAGCTAAGGAAAAAATAATAAAATAAAAAATTTCATCACAAATTCTATCTAGATAAGGGACATGCTCAAGGAGTCTAGAAGTATTTGCTTATAACTTCATAGAATGAGGTATTTCTCCATGCTTTGAATTCTCAAGATAAGAAGTATTCACCAATGGATCCAACAATGAATCACTTTGAAGAGATTTTAAAGTTGCTTTAAAGTTAAGTCCTGTGATATCATATTCACCATCTCCTATAGCCTGCAACATCTATTTCCAACAAAATTAGAATCCTAAATAAATTGCATTTTTAAACAAATTTCATCTCATCAGAAAGAAAATTTTAGGCTAAATGTACATGGAGTGATATGGGTAATTAACATTGATCAAATATACTAATATATTTTTAAAAGGACTAGTAATATATTACATTTCTCAGCTATATGCGCATGGACATATTAAGCTTACATCAGTGTTTGAAATCAAAATTCTTTCCAATGCTTTCATTTTGGTCAATAGTACAATTTATGTCAAGACAACATGACATACAATCATCTCCAAAGCTTTAGAAATATCAACATATGTACATATTTGGATAATTTAATGTGTGTAGCTTAGGTTTTTGAGGTATTTACACCACTTAATTTTTTCATCCTTGTGAGGCACATCCTATTTTTTTGGCTTGCTGGTGTCCTATATTGTCTCTATAGAGAGAATTTTTCGAGACACTCCCTTAAATACAATATTTAAGATAATTTTTAAGTTTATTTTTGTCTCCGCTTAACACAATTTACTAAAAATATGTCTTAAATATTGTCTTAAAACCCCATTTATGTACTAGTGATGGATCCAAACATAATGATTTCTTTGATTATAAAATTTTTTTGTTAGAAAACTAACCTATTATGATAAGTATTGAAATGGAGGTATTTTAAATATTCATGAAAGCCAAAAAGTATGCTAATGATTTATATTATAAATTTATTAAGGGGATTGAGTTTTGAATTTATTTTTGAGTTTTATATGAAATTTACAATATAATAAAAATTAATTCATAGTCCTATATTGGTAAATAAATAACTAGTCGGCATATAAATTAAATCGCTCATAAATGTGAATATACATTAATCTGAAATCAGCATAAAAACATTTTATGATATATTTTAAGTTGCTAAAATTTAAAAAAATCATTAAAATTAACTAAATTATAACATTATTTAAAATCATAATAATAATAATAATAACAATTATTATTATTATTATTATTAAAATTAATTAGTATATAAATAAAATGGATATATATATATATATATATATATATATATATATATATATATATATATATATATATATATATATATATATATATATATATATATATATATATATATATATATATATAGCGAGAGAGAGAGAGAGAGAGAGAGAGAGAGAGAGAGAGAGAGAGAGAGAGAGAGAGATTCTTAATTATGGAGATTCATAATTTGTAAATAGGTGTGGATACAATACCATGGCTTATGGCTTATGAATACCACATGCCCAAAAAATCAATTATTTTACATAACACTTATTCCAATAACATTATTTTAATTAATAAATTTAATTAAAAAAATTAAAAATATATATTTACTTTAGAAAAATAAAAAATATTTAATATGTAAATATTTAGTATGTCTCCTACATGGACATTAATCAATGTTAAGCAGATCATTTCATTTGTGGATTGAACCATAATATTAGGGAAATCGTATGGATGTAGAAATCATCCTTACTTGCAGAAGTTGTTGGACATGCTTGTTATATTGAAGAGAACTTAGACTTGAAAGATGGAAAAAAAACCATTTTTTCACAACAAGCAAGGTTTATGGGGAATGCCCCTTGTACCTTCTCCAGAGGAGGAAGTTTGAGGCCATAACCATATGCAAATAGGGTTGTGCCCAGAATTCCAACGATCGGGATTTCATTGGTTATTATTGTAGCTTCACCAAAAAATTCAAGGACTCATGCAAATCAAAGTCAGACACGAGGAGCCACGGACAAGGGTAGGGTTCTCAGGGGAATGAGATATTTACAAAGAAATCCATAATATTATGTTCAAATTATACCTCAAATAAATTCTTGGGAATTTGGGGGACCTCATTACCAGCATGATTGTCCTGATTTATAAACTGGTAAAAATTGTAGAGAAGGAAAAGCACCAATGGGAGAAGCAAGAAACCAACATCGAATCTATGCAGCAGTATATAACCAACAAGTTGAACATCAATTTGTAGTGGTAGAAACATCAGGTATGATAAACAATGTAAGACTTAAATTTTTTTTTTATTGTGGTGCTATAGATAGTTTCATTTCACTAATTGAATTAGAAAAATGTGGCTTGGAATTCTGTGAGCACGATGACTTTAAACAAGTCGAAATTGATTCTGGGATAAACCAAGTAGTAGGACATAGTTTTTATCAATGTCAAGTGAACCTCGGTGTGTGTAAAACTAAGTTGAACGCATGTGTCACAACATTGGGGATGTACAATGTAATCATCAGAATGGACTGGCTAAAATCTCATCAAGCTTTAGTAGATTGTTTCAAAAAGAAGGTGATTTTTTTAGATGGTGATAGTAGGTTAATTGATATTTGTAGTATCAAGAGATGAGTGTCCCTATGATTCACCTCCACGATGAAGGTAAAATTTTGTATACCCTCCCTAGATTGGTACCCAGTTTTGTCAGAATTCAAGGATGTTTTCCCTAAGGCATTTCTTGGATTCCCATATATGAGGGAGATCAATTTCAAAATTGAATTAAAACCTAGTGTAGAACCAATCTCGAAGAAACCCTAGAGGATCACAACCCCAGAAATGTGTGAGTTGCAGATACAATTAAAAAGGATTTTAGATTTAGGATTTATTAGACCTAGTATTTCACCTTGGGGTGCACTAGTTAGTTTTGTCAAGAAAAAGGATAGTTCCTTAAGGCTTTGCATAGATAATAGGGAATTTAATTGAGCCACAATAAACAATAGGTACCCGATACCTTGAGTATATGACCTATTTGACCAAACTAAGGGAGAAACAATTTTCTCAAAGATATATCTACGATCTAGATACCTCCAATTTGGGATTAAGGAAGATGACATCCCAAAAACTAAATTTTAGACTCAGTTTGGGCACTACAAGTTTGTAGTTGTACCATTTGGTTTGACTAATACACCAACAGTATTCATGAGTCTCGTGAATTGAGTGTTCAAGAAAATTTGGACCAATTTGTGAAAGTATTTCTCAACTATATTTTGGTGTATTTAAAGAATGAGAAGGGGCATGAAGAGCACCTAAGGGTTGTGCTAAACTGCTTTAGGTAAATTCAGTTGTATGAAATTTTTTCAAAATGTTCGTTCTTTCAAAAGAAAATTCATTATCTTGGCCACATCATTGCAGGATAAGGGATTTCAGGTGACCTAGAAAAGGTAAAGGCAATAATGGGTTGGCTAGTGCTGAAAAATTCTCATGAGGTGCATAGCTTCATGGGGCTAGCAGGTTATTATCACAGATTTGTGGAAGGGTTTTTAAAATTTTCAAAAAAAATCACCAGATTACAGCGAAGAGGGGTTAGGTATGAATGGACATATGAGTGTGAAACCGCATTCACCGAACTAAAAAGGTTACTAACTAGTGCTCTGATCCTTCGAGTGCCTGACATGAAAAAGAACTTAATTTTATGCACATATGCTTCAAAGAAAGGATTTTGAACAATATTTATGTAATAATTTGGAGTAATAGCTTACACATCCATAAAGTTGAAGAAGCATTGACAATTGTATGCTACCCATGAAAAAATTAGCAACAATTATGTTAGCTTTAAAACACTAGAGAAACTACTTCGTTGGGAGAAGCTTTGAGTTAAGAATTGATCATCGGAGCTTGAAGTACCTCTTCACTTAGAGAGATTTGAATGCTAGGTAGAGGTGGTGGAGTGAATTCATGAGTGATTATTATTTTTAGATATCATACATTAAGGGAAAGGAGAATGTGGTGGTTGATGTGCTAAGAAGGAGGTCACAAACCTTCTCCTTAGTAACCTTGAGGGTTAATTTGAGGGAACATTTTTTGGAAAGAATCTTTGAAGGTAGTTGGTATTTAAACGTTATATTAGCACTCCAGAGTGGGAAGCATATAGAACCGAATTTTGAGGGTTATATCCTTGAACCATATGGACTATTGAGATTTCAAGGAAGAATGCACATCCCTAAGGAAGGAATTATAAGAAGAACCATCATTGAAGAGTCACATAGATCATCTACTGTGTACATCTTAGAGTGAATATGTAGGAAGACATGAAGAAACTCTTATTTTGGGCAGGCATGAAGCAGGACATAGTTCAGTTTGTTGCCAAATGTCTTGAATTCCAATGAGTGAAGGTTGATCATCGCCATCTAGGAGGAATCCTACAACTACTGACATCCCTATATCTAAATGGGAGGTCATTTCTATGGATTTTTTTGTTGATTTTCCACTCACTTCACATAGGCACGGTTCTATATTGATTTTAGTTTATAAATTGACCAAAAGTTCCAATTTAATCCTCGTGAGAGAAACTTGATGTTGTTGATGTGGTACAAGTTTTTATAATTGAATTTATTCGACTGCATGAGTTACCCACAAAGATCATTTTTGATAGAGACTCTCACTTTACATATATGTTTTTGACAATTCTGCAGTTAACATTAGGGACTCAGTTGAACCTAAGCACTACATATCATCCAAAAATAGATGGGAAGACTAAAATAGTAAATTAGGTTATGGAAGACATGCTCATAATCTACATCATGTATAATCAGAATCACTGGGAAATTTAATTACCATTGGTAGGGTTTTCCTATAATAATAGTTACCACAGCTCCATTGGATTCCTCTTAATCAAGCTCTACATGGGAGGCCATGCAGGATGCCATTGTGTTTGAAAAATTTGGAGGACCGAGTAATGGCCGAGACATAATTCGTGCAATAAACGGAGGAACGTGTAAGACAAATTCAAAAAAGGTTAAAGGAAGTACAAGCTAGAAAAAGGATTTATGCCAATCCACATAGGACTAATTGTAGTTATGAGGTATGAGACCAATTTTTTATTCATATTCAACCCACCAAAGTCCCCATTCAGTTTGGGAAAGGGACAAAGTTTTCACCTCGGTTTATATGACCTTTTTGAATCAAGGAGAATATTGGAGAAATTTCCTATCATCTTGTACTGCCACCCCATCTGCATAAGACTCATGATGTTTTCCATATATATGTTTTATGACATTATGTTTCTCATGAATCTCACAAAATGGATTAGAGAGAATCCTAGGTCTTAGTCATGGGAACCATAATGGTAAAACCATTATGCATATTGGACCGTAGGATTCGACATCTTATACATCACATGGTGGAGCGGGTTAAGGTCCATTGAGAAAAGTATAGCCTAGGATTTGCTACTTGGGAGGATGAAAAGACTATACGTTGTGACTACACCCCAATTTTTGAGCATCTGTGATGCCCATTTTGACTTAGATAACTACCCATGCTAAGGCTCTATTTTTAGTTCCATGTTATTTGTTTATGAATGCTATGTAATATTGATGCATTTTAGCTGGACAAAGAAAACTACTTATATAAATCGTTAGATATATTAGGTATTGTTGATTAAAATATTTGATGTAAATATATGGTGAAAGGATGTGGAAGCTTCCTCTTGATTTATGATAAGTAATTCACTACATTATTAATTCCTTTGTTAACATTTCGCTAGTTCTAATAACCCTTCTGCCAAATGATAATGTATTTTGTTTTTTATATATGTTTACCACATTACTCATCCCATTACTTTATCTATTCTGACTTCTATATAAATATGCCAATATATATATATATATATATATATATATATATATTGGCATATTTATATAGAAGTCAGAATAGATAAAGTAATGGGATGAGTAATGTGGTAAACAAACAGCCTCCGGATTGTGAGGCTTTGAATGGGCACGTCAAAAGTCAAGAAACTCCATCCTTTCACCATATATTTACATCAAATATTTTAATCAACAATACCTAATATATATATTTTATTTTATTTTCTTATATGTCAGCTTATTTACTTCCATGAGGCAAGTTTGAAGGTTATGTAATATCTTCAATTTATATCATGGCCCATGGTATTCTATTCATATTTTTAATCTCATACGAAGTTGTTTTGTACTAGTTGGCATAGTTACGATTTTCACTTATATTACACCCTTATGACTTATGTGGCAATGGTGTATTAACTGATGATTGGACTAAGGGCGTATAACCATTTCCATATGATCACATTGGGTTTGATGACATTAAACGTGTCCCAGCTTACTTATGATCTGGATATACGAATATCTACAAGAGCTGATGTACTTCGATTTGATTTTTATTTTTAATTCCACAGATAGTATGCTTGATTTTATGGTGATTAATCCCTATCTACGTTATGGGTACTATGCCATAAATTTTGTAGATATGTGTTGGATTTTTTGGTGGTTGGTTTATTGTTTTGAGTTCCCAAACAAAGTTCGATGCATGTATGATGCACTGATGTTATGTCAAGTGGACGGTTGGAGATTAGAATGAGGAATTAGGGTTTTTATGAATTCACATATTTAATGTTTTGTTTCAGTCTATGGTCATCCTTTCCCATTTCATTTCTGCGCCTTCCCTTTGGCGAGCAGGCTCCACCCTCTATGGCTGAGGGGCAAATCAATGCATTCAAACTCCAAGCGTTCGATTCTCGTCCTCTTGGATTTGAAATGTAAATAGGTGAAATTTCTGTAAGTTCACATATCAAAATTTTGTTGAGCAACTTATATTACTGCTCATCTCTTACTCTGCTAATATATATATATATATATATATATATATATATATATATATATATATATATATATATATATACTGAACATGGACTTTTCCATATTGAAATTTTATTTAACATTTTCTCTACTTCATATTTATTTGTTCAGTTTGTCTCTATCAACTTTTCTCATTGTCATCTCTGTATTATTATTATTTTTTATTCGTCATTTCCTTTCAATACGCCCTCGTTTCACTAAACAAAGGGACGATCGTTTTCCCTACCCATGTACGGACATCAGAAATGTATGTTTTTAGTTATACGTATCTATAAATTTGTGCTTTGAATCATACTCATAAATGTTTTTCATTGTTATGAGATTCTTATGACTTTATGAGGCAACTCTCTTCGTCGTACCGAGAATCTACTAGACTTAGTTTTTAACTGTCTCTACCTCTCCAAAATTCGATAGATTATGATTTCAATTGGTATAAATTTCATTCCAATTTCTGAATATATTTCATTTTGTTCTTCTCTTCACTTCATGGCCTTGTTTAATTAAACTAATCCTCTTCATTTCCTCCATAGACATTTCACATCAAGGTTCTCGATTTATAAGGTAATATTTGAGTCTGTGTTTTCATTAATTTCTACCCGATGCGTAATTTTTTTATTTTTTTCATACTGTAACTTACCCTTTCTTTGGTTTGATGTCTTATAGGTAACACTAAATTTTACTCGACTTAATACTTTCTTCCTCTGTGGAATTTATAACTCGTAGAAGTTTAACTCCAGTATCCTTCTAGTTTCAGGTCAGTATGGGTTTGTAGCCTCCTCAAAGTAACCAAAAATGGTCCTCGGACTTAATTTCTAGATTTTTATAGTGATTTTCGAGTGTTGTATTCCCACCAATTTTTTATTTTATTTTGTAATAACTTTGAAATCATAATTGAAATTTGGATAGACAGATTTACAAGAAGTATACTATTGAGTTGTAATGATACTGGTTATTAAATTTTTTTCTTCTGAGAATGACTATCAATTTAATACTATTACAAGCAGATGATCTATAGAGGCTCAGATTGCCTGTACAATATTTCTATCTTTATTCTTCTGTTTCCCCATATCCTTATATCATCTCTTTTATCCACAGATTTTAGAATACTTTCTGCTCTTATAATTTTCAGTTTCCAATTTATATATACATATAAGAACGACATTGATAATTTTTCAGTATGTCCTGAAATGTATAATTCTATTACATTCTTACAGATGTTCAATAAGGTTAGTTATATACCTTTTTTTGGTTTAAACCAATTTATATAAATATGAATTTTAAGAATAGAAATTACCATTTCTTTCGATTGTATTCACAGGGTAGCTAAAAATATATCTTATTTCATTATGTGCATATGTAATACAACAACGTGTAAAATTTAATTTGTAATAAAGTCCTTGTATTTTGTATCTGTTTTGATAACTATATAGAGCATAATGTTTGATATTAGTTTATAATTTCTAGCTTTTCTCTTATTCAAGTATACAACATTTAGGCTTAGCAGAGTTAATTAAAACTTCAACAGTAATTACAACTTGTATTTTACCCAGAATATAGAGGATTTTCATACTATGCATTATGATAATATTTATGTAAATTGAAATCTTCGTTTATTTTTAACAGTACAATATAGAGATCAATATTGTCTTTTACTACTACCCATTTTGTTTTAACTTTCCATTTAATTGATCAGTATATATCATAGACTAATTTCACTACAGATATATCAATGACATCTATATTTCTGCTATGAATTTTTTTCATCATTCATGAAAGCATAGAAACTTGTTCTATTTCGATTAGAAGTTGAATTGTTCAAATAATTATGTCATTATTGTATAATAGAACATATTTTCCCTGCACAATTATAATGAGTTCACAAAACTCTAGAATATAATTTCTGATTTGATAAATATTGCTCCTCCCATAGTATTTGAACTAAGATTTTCTTTGCATGATTATATAGAGTTTAGTAAATCAGATACATAAATTTCAAATCTTAACTGAAATATTAGAAATTCTATGTAGGTTTTCTGTTCATGTAATTTTACATTCTAGAATTAGATTTAAGTTGCAATATTCAATAAAGATTATGGAAATATATATATATATATATATATATATATATATATCTCCAAATTTAAACCATATTCTGGTTTAGAGATTCTCGTTGATAATTTTCCATAATTTCTATTCCTATAACTATACATATTTTAGAGATTAATTTATCCTAATGAAATCTGTTAAATGTAAGGAATGCTAAAATCTCAATAAAATTAATTCATAATTGCAGCTACATAATTTTTCAATATTTCATAACATCATCTATAGAAAATTTTTTATAAGAGTAGTGTGCAGACCACTTTTTCCTATGACGAATCCTCCCAACCATAGAATTCCTCTATCTCCAGAATTCACCCCCGAGCTGAGATCCTCTCTCAGAACACACCAACCCCAATCTGTTCTGGAGTAGCTTAATTAAGCTATGCTTTCCCCAAAGCCTGTTTCTAATTCTGCATCTAGAATTCCAGGATGTGTTTATTCCTGTTTGCTTAGGCTTCCCTTAATGAGGGATTTTAAAGTTTCTTTCTGATTTTCCAGATTTTTATCCCTTCCCAACTACTTTCCTCATCATTAGGGAATTTAGATTTTTCCTCTTAAATCTAAATTAGAAATAATTCTTTTCAAGGATTTTGAAAGGTTTTGGGAAAGTCTTAGCCTTATCCATATCCTCATGGATCACACTTATGATCTCCAATCTCATCTGGTCATAGTGCACACACAATATTCCATTTATTTTCATTAATAATTATTTAAACAAAAATCCACACAATAATTATCCATTGGGGTCCACTTCCCTTTGTATTTTTGTTCAAATGTCTAACTTAAAAAGCATAGAAACTAGGGGTGTTACACATTCCCCTGCTGAAAACAAACACTATCCTCGGTGTTGCAGACTATCTATTATAGTTCATTATGAAAATAAATATGGATATTTTTCCATCATTTCAGCTTCTCTTTCCCATGTAGCCTCTTCAGCAGTAAAGTGTTTCCACTGCACTTTTACTCTGGCTACTATTCTATTTCTCAATTCAATTTATTCCTGCTCCAGTATTTGAAGCGGCTTTAGAAGGAACTCCCCTTCTGGTTCCACCTATATGAGATTCCAATCAAAAATATGAGAAGCATCATGTACATATATTTTTAATAACTAAACATGAAACACATCATGAACTTTAACAATGGGGGGTAAGGCCAGTTTATAAGCCACTGGTCCCACCCTTTCTAAGACCTCAGAAGGCCCACAATATCTAAGAGATACTTTTGCACAACTTCCAACATAAAGAGTGCTCTTTTTGGGCTTAATACGTAGATACGCATGGTCACCCACTTTGTACTCTCGGTGCACTCTCTTCTTGTCGGCATAAATTTTCTGTCGATCTTGGGCTTTCTTGATGCTTCTCTGTATTTTCTTGAAAATCCTTTCCATTTCTTGTAGAGTATCTGGCCCAAGTACTAGTTTATCTTCAGGCTGGCTCCAGCTTAAAGGAGTACGACACCTTCTTCCATAAAGTGCCTCAAATGGACTCATTTTGATGGAAGACTGGTAGCTGTTATTATAAGAAAATTCGACTAAATGTAAGTAGTCTTCCCATTTAGTTTGCCTATTCATCACATACATTCTTAGCATATCCTCCAGAATTTGATTTTTTCTCTCTGTTTGACCATCTGTAACACCCCCTATTTATGTGTTTGAATTTCAAAGTTAGACATTTGAACTTAAATCCTAAGAGGAGTGGACCCCAAAGGATAAGTATTTTGTGAATGTAATTTAATATTTCAGTTGAGGAAATGAATAAAATGATTGTGTGCATATTGACCAAAAATGAGATTATGAGATCACTTGCTAAATCCATGAGGATGGATAAGGCAACTATTCCCCACAATCTTTCAAAAATCCTTGAAAGGAATTATTTCTAATTTAGATTTTTGAGGAGGAATCTAAATTTCCCGAATGATGAGGAAAGTAGTTGGGAAGAGGTAAAAAGATGGAAAAGCTGAGGAAAAGCGTAAAACAGCTTTAAAGAGTCCCTAAAATGGGAAGCCTAGGCAAAACAGGAAGAAAAGCATCCTGTTATTCCGGACGCAGAATTAGAAACATGTTTTGGGGAACATGAGCTTAAATAAGCTGCTCCTAAACAGATCAATGGTTGGTCGGTGGTGGAGGTGATCTCAGCTCGGGGGTGAGTTCTGGGAGACAAAAGAACTCTAAGGTTGGGAGGTTGGTCATTTGCAATAGTGGTATGTCTCTGACATTATTGGTGTGTTTATTTCTTATGATATGAATTGGCTACATATAATAAGTTGATTTGTAGATTAGATTTATTAGTGCTACATTTAACAGAATCAATCATAAGGCATCCACCTTTATAATTCTGTATAGTTGTAGACAAGAAATCTGTAGAGTAGAATCCCACAGAAACTCTAAAGCGAGGTCGGTTTAAATCTGAGGATACATATTCCTCCACAGATAATTTAACGTTACACTACTCCTGATCTATTAGTATAAATCTATGCACATGACTAGGATGGAACAATATGGGAGTTCCTGTACCGTAAATTAAATTAAAAAGAGGAACTGAAATCTAAATTGTGTAGTAAACGAGACAGACACAAAAATATACTAATCCCCAGAGTCTCGAAACCATGTAATAATTCAAATCTGTGGAAAATGTAAAGTATTCCTAGTATAGTTAACCTAACTTTAATCTGCTTCTGAAAAACAAAACAACAAAATCTTATTAACCCAAGTCTCATTCAAAACCAGTCTAAATTAGATTCCAAGCTGGTAGAGTTCGGAA
Source organism: Pinus albicaulis (assembly GCA_034641835.2). Lineage (NCBI taxonomy): Eukaryota > Viridiplantae > Streptophyta > Pinopsida > Pinales > Pinaceae > Pinus > Pinus albicaulis. Next base: position 1,307,335,275 of record CM076584.1, on the reverse strand, counting down.
AACAAAAACATTGCTAAAAAGGAACTGAAATTAGTGCAGGAATATTTGTACGCTAGAATTTGGTCTTTGGCAACCCAATTCATATTCTGGATAATTACCCGGTCTTATTACAGAATTTAAAAGAACAAGAAAAGTAGGATTTAACTCTACTAATTAATTAAAAGATACATCTGTTGCTTCCAAATTTGACTGAGACATGTAGTGCATAGTTAACATGTATGTGTAAATATCTCCATTCAAGAGTAAAGCGAATAGCTGAAAAGCGAAATAGTGATATTTAAAATTTGTTGGGTTTAAAATTGTTATGAGACTTTTGAAAAAAAATATATGCACATATAAAAATATTCGTACATTATCTCGGCTGGAAAATGATTACTTTCGAAAGAACTCTCTCCAGTGTTGAATTCAACTCTGAAATCTTAATTATTAAAGTACATATAATTTAATTGATTGCGGCAGTGCTGATACATATCGATTTCACATTTTTAAAAGAAATTTATTTAAAACAGTTTAGGGGCGCTGAGGCCTGTTGAACTGTTGTCAGTCTAACCTACCATAATCAAAACAAAAGTAAATGAACTGGCATGATAACCCCGGTAACGACAGACCGAAGAATTTTTAGCAAAATGACATGGAGACCAAGCTGTAAATACCCATATGAGGAATGACGTGGCTGCTCATCCATGCTGATCGAGCATTGTTACGCTTCCCAAAATATATACATATATGTGTTCATGAAATTTTAATGACGAAAAAGGAACAGAACAATATAATAACTTATTATCACCACTTTGGGACGGCGATATATAAAAATATCCAGTACGTAACCATTATTATAAGTTGTGATGACTGAGCTTACGGGTATGCAAGCCGTCGTTTTAGGTTACCCATGTGAACAGTGAAATTATCACGCTACGTAATAGATATAGCTACGGTTTAAACGGAGAATTAATCATAACAACTGAAAAACTTAACTACTGTGGAGGGTTAATTAATAACAATAAGTTCCTTCTCCTAATTAGTAGTAGGTATGGCACAAAACTAGAAAATAAAAATTTAAAACGATGAAATTTGGGGGCTTAGTAGGCAGCCACATAGCAAACAAGCGTTCCTTAAAATTTATCCACAGGAGACTGGTCATAACCGACCGAATATAGAAAATACGATCATGTGACCACATAGAGCACAACAGTAGAAATAAGGTAACTGAAATCGTTCAACCAGTGCTGGAACCTCAACAAACGTTGAAGAAGAATAGATAACCTGTAGCGTAGAAGCGCTATCACAAATGAGCTGGAGCGAAGTTAACCATCGACGTAGGGACTGCGAGCCCATGTCCTAAAAGGGAAATCCATCGTGCACTGGTTAGGAACCAGAAACGAAATATTCATTATATTAACAACAAAAAGGAGATACGTATATAGTCACATATACACTACCTGAATATGCGGCGGCCCTTATTAACTGTAGCACGAATGCAGCAAGTTAGAAATACCAATCGGCCGAACTAGTCAGCCTCGTGACAGTGGGGATAATCGCCTTCAATCCGAGCCTGGACGGGGTTGAATCGAGAGCTGTAACCTTCTCGAAAATGAGAATGAACAAATTTTATTCAGCACTATCAAACTTTAGGAATGAATAACAACGATGACAGGAATCCAGAACAAAAATTAAAATTCATTGCTACTGTATTTATTTCATCCCTGTGGAAAATGAAGAACGCGGTAATGAGAATAAAAGCCGAATTATCTTTACCAGTATGAGAATAAACCCTAAGGGAAAGAACATAGAGTAGAAAAAATTTCTTACCAGGTTGTAGGCGAGAAGAAGCACACCCTGGCATAGTTTCCTCGCTATGGTCGACTCTCCCTGTCCTGGGCGAAAGCAAAGAAGACGGGACACGACTGATAATCTAGAAAGATGGAACAAGAAATAAGAGTATAAGATTTAACACCGTTCACAGAAAAACCCTAGAAACCCAGAAATCGAGGATTTATGAGAATTCATGAAACCAACACGTTAATGGTGAAGGACTGAACGAGATCCCAAGAGGGATTGTAGAGTTGAATCTTAAGGGACGAGTTGGTACCATCTCGGGTTATTAAATTAAAAAAAAAAAACCCACAGGGCACGTACCCACCACATGCGATTACCTTTACCCTCTGAATAGTTCACTGATCAAGAAACCCTAACAGAGCATAATTATCACTGCAATGACTACGTGTCACTCTGTCAGGATCACCGCTTTAAAAACATATGGTATGAATGAATTGAACACTCAATTCGGTACACGTTTGAACCACGCCAAAGAATTGTTACGCACCATCATATAAATGAAAGACCATACGTGCTAGTAAAACGAGAAGCTATCCAGAAGCTAGCTGTCTACTATAGTAAGGAAGACCAATGAGATAACGCCGAAGCGTAAGGTGTTCAACCGTAGATAGATATGAGATTTTCCATCGTGTCATTCTTAAATACTATTCATTACATGACCGGCCCACAATATGTAACATAAAATTTGGTTCATAGTATTATTTTCATAGAATATTATGGTAGCAGATATTTACATTACAAATTTTATGGTATCGGATAAATTAAATATATCCACAAAGCTTGATCGATATATATATATATATATATATATATATATATATATATATATATATATATATATATATATATATATATATATTTATAATAGCTTTATAATTTGACCATGTATCCTATAGATCTCTCCTAGGATATGGAAAATTCTTTCAGTTTATTAATTTGGACATGCACCTCTGTTGTTCCCATAAATTTATAAAGTGTTATAGGAAAGAATTATTAGGAGAAACAACTATTAATGTGAAAAAAAAAAAAAAAAAAAAATTAGAGAG